>CAHIKZ030001964.1:635000-695000 GCA_903632075.3 Acanthosepion pharaonis | reverse complement strand
AAAATGTAGCAACATTCAAACGTACTTGGGAAGGAAATGATATAACATAAAAATAAATATGAACCTAATTCAAATTCATCAATAACCCAAAACAAGTAATTTATAAATTTTAAATATTAAATGAAAAACATTGATAGACAAAACAATATTATTTAAAAAAAAAACATGTTTGAAGGAATTATTGCTGCCAAAATACAACTTATATGTGTCTATGTGTGTGTGTGTGTGTGTATAATATATATATATATATATATATATATATATATATAAGTGAATATTGAAGTCAACACTCAGAGGTGACAGGCTCTTTCATACTAGACGTAATTGCCAAGCCGATTGATAACTATATATATATATATATATATATATATGTGTGTGTGTGTATATGTATGTATGTGTGTGTGTGTGTATATGTATGTATGTATGTGTGTGTAACCATGTATGTATGTGTGTGTATATATGTATATATATATATGTATATGTGTGTGTGTATATATATATATGTGTGTGTGTATATGTGTATGTTTTCATGTGTGTGTGTGTGTGTGTGTGTGTATTTGTATGTGTATATTGTGTATGTATATGTATGTGTGTGTGTGTATGATTAAAATGTGTGTGTGTATATATGTATGTTGTGTATATATATATATGTGTGTTTGTATATATATATGTAAAACTTTATATATGTAATTATATTAAAAATTGAATATATATAATATCTGTGTATATATATATATGTATGTATAGTGTGTGGATGATTTAAGGTAATATACAAACATGAAGCACAGATGCATGAAGCGATAATATGGGTATATTTGTGTGTGTGTGTGTGAAAATACCATATGTTCTATATATAATAGCTATATATTGTATATATATGTATATATATATATATATATATATATATATATATATATATTATATATATATAGGTTGTAACTATTTATATATATGTATTTATGTATATTTTACTTTTTGTGTGTGTGTGTATGTGAATATGAATCAAGATATCATATATTGAGTGCTAATGTTTAGCAATATAGTTTTGATCTAATATACTAGATCTATAAATCACATATGAATTAATATATATATATATATTATCACATACCAGTAGCACAACACAATCCTCAAGATCTGGGTAGAGACTGACTCTCACATAATTTAAGTTTCATAAAAATATCTGGTTAACACAATGCTACCACAGTCCATATTTTATGTCGGGATTATAGGTTTATATTTTAAAAATATATATTGTTTTTAAAATAAACGGTGTTTTTATTTTAAATTTAAAATAATGGGGATTAAGGAATTAATACATTTTATTTTTTATTTCTTATTATTCTAAGGATTATTCTTTTATGGGAACCCAGTTATTTTTATTTATTTTAAATCATATGTATTACAGGTACTAAAATCATATAACAAGACAAGTGGAATTCAAATCTCTTATCCCTCTCTTTAAGTACTTTTAAAGTCGCTAATGAAAAAGAAAAGTCTATTAATGAAAGGGAAATTTGCAAAGAAACAAACATTAATGAGACAAAAAAATAAATTTTACAATATACAAATTGTCCAAAATATAGGCACTGCATAAAATTTTCTTTTGGTTCCTGAAACTATCAAAGATGAACTATTCTTGAAAATAAAAAACTGTTTTATATTTGAAAATGACTGTTATGCAAAAGAATTTCTTTCCTTAACAGCAAAGGAATTTTAGATACTTTCTTTTAGAGCAACAGTTCATGTCAGTCAACATATATATATATATATATATATATATATATATATATATATATATATATATATATATATATAAGAACAACAAAAAAATTTGCTTATTCATTCAGAGGGAATGAGAAAAGTTGGCCTCCCACAGCTGGTATTTTAGATGAAATTTGCAATTTATTGGAACAGGCATTTTCCAACATGAGATAAACTCTCACAGGCTTAGTGAATATGTTCAAATGAGATAAATACTCTTTGGTTTTCAAAAAAGGCATTTTTTTTTACAGAAATTCAAATTATTTAGATAAATATTGCTTTTTAGTAAAAATGCTAAAATGTGATAAATTCTCAAATGTTTAGTAAATATGTTTAGATGAGATAAACTCTCACAGGTTTAGTGAATATGTTCAAATGAGATAAATACCCCTGGTTTAGGCAAAGGCATTTTTCATACAGTGAATTCACATAGTTTTCTATGGGTTATCTTCACCATTTTCTGACTTTTTTGATCCTGTCATCTTTCATGACTTCTTTGCTTTTAGTTTATGGCACTTGTTCTGCCATCCATTTGCTCGAACTTATCAAGTAGGCAACTAACTGCTTTCTTTTGATTCTTCTGCCTTCACCAAGCCTTGTGAGGTTTAAGTTCTCCAAGCCTTCCTTTCTCATGATGGGTCCCAAAGATTTCAACTTTTTTTCTGGTTGTTAGCAATAATTTCTTTGTAGTATCTCTTCTCCTTGAAACTTCCTCCTTTGTCACATGCTTTGTCTGTGGCATTCCCAAAATTCATCTTGCAAAGTACATCTCTATCACTTCAAATCTTCTCATGATTTGTGATGATATTTTCCCCCATATAGATCCCAGATATTGCTTTCTCTCTACAGCTTCCGATCTTCTGTTGATTTTATCTTTTTCTGTCTCTGTACCTTTCTCTGTCACTCACTCAATCTCTTTATCTATCCTTGCTATGTCTCTTCAATACATGGACAATCATGGTTCTCCACAGCTTAATTCTGGGTCGTGTTAGACAGTTTATCTCTTCCAAACCTATGTTACATATTTGTAAGTGTATCATTCCTCCATCTTTTGAATATTGTTGCCACCTCTTGGCTGATGCTCCTGCTATATATTTAAGAGATTCTTGATAAAATCAAAAGAAGAATCTGCAATGTTATTGGTCTAGACATAGCATCCTGGCATCAGTCACTTTCCCACCATTGTAACTATGTTTTGTTATGATGTTTCTATAAATAATTCATCGTAAATATTTTCTTTCTTTAAGCTTCCCTCTATTTAATTAACTTTATGAAAAAAGCACATTAAGAAAAATGGCATCAATTACAGTCAAAATGGCTAGATGTAATCATAAGTTCTATACTAACAGTTTCTTTTCTCACACTTCTTGCTTGTGGAACTCTCTTCTGGTTTCTTGCTTTTCAGCGAAGTTTGATCTTCAAAAATTTAAATGCAATGTCATTTGTTATCCTCTGTCTTCTTAATTCTTGATCTTTTATTGTTAGCATTCCTTAATGTTTTTTCCTATATTCTTTCTAAAATATATAAAAAAAAAATAATCTTTATTGCCTTGCTTGGGGTGAAATGATTTAAAAAAAAAAAGATCCTAAAGAGAAATAGCAGAGAACAGAACTTGCTTGTGTTAAGTCTACTTATTTTAAAGTATTTTTTCAATTTTTTCTTTATTTTTTACGTCATTTTTTTTCTTTTCTTCTTATGTCTAATAATTTAAGTAGGTCTGTATACAGACGTTGATTTTTTTTTTTTTGACCTTGGAGAAATGATTGGTAATTTACAAAAATGTACTTTAAGAAACCAAAGAAACAGTCGGGGAAGCAATGAACATAAACGCAAAGAAAACTAACAATAGCGTTTTGCTGGTTAGGGGCATTTAATTTTTTGTTTTTTTTTCATGCACAGAAAACTGGAAAAGAACTAAATGAAGAATCAGAAAGATTCTAACATTCATTTTAACTTTTTTCGTAAAAAAACACACAATATCTACCTATGTAAATCAAAAAAATTGCGACATTTTGTTATACATGTCAAAAATCAACTATAAAAAACAAAAGTAAATATTGACCCTGTGTTGATCAGCCATTTTTTGAAATCAATGATCTAAATCTTCTACCATAGTCCTTCATTCCCTTGCTAGACAGCCGCCCCCTTGACAACAGACTGCAACATTGGCTGGTTGACTTAGTGGCTTTGTAGAACTTCAATATTGATTAAATTTGTTGGCCCTTGCCTGACAAAAAATTCAAGTCTGTCGGCAGCCTGGTTTTTTCAGGATGGCTGGAAAAATCAGTGTTTCCACCTGCTATTGTTTTCTCCAATTGTGTCATTGTTAATGCCATCAAATGAATCAATATTTAAAACCCAATTTAGGGTATATCTATGTGTATATATATATATATATATATATATATATATATATATATATATATATATATATATAAATAATAAAAATATGAAAAAACAAATTATATATTCAAAAATTCCTTCCTTTTCTTCTCTTCCCTCTTCTTCCTTTTTATATCCTTTTAAAAATTTTATTACACCAAGCATTGTGTGTTTGTTTATTATTTTTAAAAAAATTGTATAATATAACGTTCATTAATTTTAAGAAAAAAATAATGCATTAAGTTTCATTTTTTTTAATTTTTGACAGAATGATTTATGTTGAAAATTCAATATAATGGATTCATATATATGATTTCTATATAATTTAAAATATATATATATATATATATATATATATATATATATATATATATATATAAAGTTTCGTTTTTAAACTTGTAAAAATGAATGGGTAAATTGCAAGGATATGAAATATATATATATATATATATATATATATAATATTTAATGAAAAAACAGACCACTTTAAGGTACCATTACAATAATTTATTTCACCAAAATCCTTTTTGAAGGACTCCGGATCATCAGGTAACAATTCCAACAACGAAATGAAAGGAAAAATGGGATTAGAAATTGATGGGTAGTGTAATTTTTGTAATTTAACAGGGAGGGTGATAGTTGTAGTTAACGAGACAAGGTAGATTATAGAGAGGGGTAAATTTCATATTTCTCTTAAGCATGTTTTATATTGGGGTAGGAGGAGTGACCTAATCGTGACCTATTTAGATGGTTAACTTAACGGAAATGATATATAGGAATGGGAGGGTAGTGGGGGAAAAGAAAAGGAAAAAAAAAAGAGAGAGAGACAGACAGTAATACAGATATATCTAAATGAGTGTTACGGCAAAGAGAGAGGGGAGAGGGAAGTGAATCGAAAAAGGCTGTAATTTTGTTTAACAAAATTATGTAAAAGATAGATTTCAATGCTTGATAGAAATTTAGATGTCTAAAAAATGATGAATGTTATCAATTTAAACATTTAGTTTTTTAAGTAAAATAGTTTAGGGACTTAATATAAGTTAACTATTTTTATTAGCACATTTATCGAGAACATATTAAAGAAAGATTTAAAATTATAATAGTTTATTTACCCGACCAATTGTACTTTCATAATATTGCAAAAAGATTTTGGTAACAATAACATCTATATTAGTTTTACTTTAAATCTAATTTATGAATGCAATTTTTCTTTATTATTATATGGGTAAAATTAATTGAGGTTTAGGTTTCATTATTTAATAATATTTGAGAGTAATATTAAAGATTTTGTTTTCTTCTTATATGTATCTCACAAAAACATATTCATGCAAATCTACATATACATACGTCCATTTACATGTGCAATTACACACATAGACACACATGCAACAATATACACAAATGTTCATCCATCTTCATACATAAATTACATATACACACATACATTTCTCAATCATTACCTAGATTTTAGTTTGATTTTATAGTTAAAGTTTAATTTTAGGTGACTTCTGAAGTGCTTCATTATTAAAGGAATTTTGTTAATATTATTATTACTATTAATAGTTAAAGAGTGGGATATTTAAAATTATCAATTTTAAGATGAAACTCCCTTAAGAAGATAAAAACCTGCTCTCAAAATTTAATTATAGAACATTAAAAGAGAAAAAGCAATTTTAAAATACCAAGAGAATGACCCAAGTACTTCCATTTAAAATATTCCATTCCATATAGAACACACACATACACATATATATATATATATATATATATATATATATATATATATATATATATATATCTAATTATCCATCCATCTATCCATACATATATATATATAGGTATACTCATATACATATATACACCCTTATATATATATACCATATATTCACATACACACACATATATACATAAATACCTACATACCTACACACGATTATATACAAAAAAGCATATAAAAAAGAATTCTACCCATAACTATCCACACAAATGCATATGTATTTATATTACACTGTTATACATCTAATCACAAATATTAATTCTAAGGTATATACATCTCCTTAGATATACAGATTACAAGTAGAGTAATATTCAAATTACTACACATATATAAATATATGTATACATATATATATCCGTACATACACACACAAAATACATACACATACACCTATACACATTCACAAACACACACCTGTACACATACATCCACACATATGCAAAATACACACATATATATATATATATATACACATATATACAATGATACCTAGCACAAAAATAACGTTAGTACTTAAACGTACCCCTATACTTATATATTTTATACTCACACATATATATATATACCTATACATATACACACATACCTCCATACACATGTGCCCATAGATAAATATATATATATTTTAAAGCTGGCAATATTTATCCAAAAAGTGCTACAATATATATAAATAGATAATATTAACATATAAATGTTCATCTGTCTTATATTTCAAAGAAATAACGTCCATTATACATACATTCATTTAAAAAACAAAAAATAATGGAAAGAAAAAATTAAATAGTTTTTCTAAACATATTTTTCTATTAATTGTTTTGGTTTTTATATTTTATTTAAAAATCAAATGAAAGTTATACTTGTTCACAGTATGTCCAGTCCTTATGCCAATTAATAAAATTTTTCTTTAATGCAAAAATTGCATCATTCTGAATGCAAATAGTATGTAGCTATTATTATATTCTCCATTTTAATTTGAGGAAAAATAGACACATTCCAACAATTCCCAAAATACAGAAATATACATACACATGTTTGATTGAATTATATTTGAAGGATTGGCGATGGTTTATAAAATAAATTTTTTCCAGATATCAAGGATAGAGTGTATGTAAATATAAAAGTGGACATTGAAGTCAACACTCAGAGGCGACAGACTGTTTCATGCTAAGTGCAATCATCAGGCCATGAGCATTTATTTATATATATATATATATATATATATATATATGATCCTATTATATATTCAACTGATGTGTTTCCTGGGTTTAATAATACCTTATGTTTTGTTTTAGAATTTTAAAAATTTATTTTGTACTAATGTTCATTCAATACAAGCCTCAAGAGCCACTCAAGATAGTTAATGAATAAAGAGAGTGATAGAAGTGTGAGAGGAGGATGCAGGAAGGGAATATTATGAGGATATGGAGGATAGATAATGATTGATCCTAGGTTTGAAAAGGCTATGATTGTGTTGTGGTAATCACCTCTTTTGTTAGGCAGTGTGATTGTTTCCCCAATTTTTATGATTTTTTTCTAACTCCTCATGCCTTTCTGGGTTCAGGGAGTTATTTTTTTCCTCACAGGACAAACTGAAGGCAAGAGGGACAAAGGAAAACAATGCATAACCTACCTAGAGAGCTTGAGTAAATGGATGGCAGAATAAGATTTAGGAGAAATAACAAAAAGATAAAATTTATTAAGAACTACAAAGGACAGGAAATTGTGGAGAGCCATGATCGCCAACTTCCTGAAAGGAAATGTCACATAGAAGAAAAATGAGCTTGAGTTAATGGATGGCAGAACAAGGTTTAGGAGATTTAACCAAAAGACAAAATTTATTAAGACCTACAAAGGACAGGAAATTGTGGAGAGCCATGATCACCTATGCCCTGAAGGGACACATCACATAGAAGAAAAATGAACTTGAGTAAATGGATCACAATTCAAACTATATTCATTTATTAAAAAAAAACTCTTGAATATTACTCACTTACTTTTGTCTTACCACCAGACTTTGAATTATGGCAATTTGTGCCCCCCCCTACATGTTTTGATTTGTCAGAACTTTTAACTACCTGATGGATATTCACGGGCGATGTCAAATTTAAAAGACTTAATAAACCAATGACATCCTTGCCCTTGTATATAAACACATGCAACAAAATAAATCCTTACTTTGACAAAGTCCATCAGAGGACGAAATGCGTCGACTAAGAAGGGATTTGGCACATAGAAGAAGGAGAGGCTTGAGTAAATGGATGGCAAAACAAGGTTTAGGAGAGATGATTAATAAAGAAAATTTTTTTAAGAGCTACAAAAGAGAGGAAATTGTGGAGAGCCATGATTGCTAAACCTTCTGAATAGACAACACATAGAAGTAAAAAGAAAAACTTTTCTTTAGTTGCTTTATTTTTATTTTAAAGGAATTAAAAAAATCCTTACAACTGATTGCTCTCTCTGCTGTATTTTTTTTTCTTATGTGCAGTTTAAAGTTAAAACACTATCATTATCTCCATCTTTTCCGTCTGTCTGTCTTTCTATAATAAGTCTTGGTTTTATTTATTCACTGAATTTATTTATTTTAATTTTCCTGTTTTCTTCATTTTATTTTTTGGCTTGATGCATACCTTTTTTTAAATCCTGGGAGCCAGTCTACACATGCTGGAAACACTCTGTCATTGTGACATGGCCTTTCAGTGTATGGCCGATCATGGTTCACAATCTCAATCCCTTGTAGCCTTTAGCAAAGTTTATCCTTTTGTTGAACCCCTCCCCTATTCTGCCATCCATTCACACAAACTGCCTTTCCTGTCCCTCTTACCCTTGATATATCCTGTGAGTGTTAGATTCTCCAAGTTTTCTATCCTTAATATATTCCAGCTGTGGCTTACGGCGATATCACGTTGAAATACCGGTTCTCGTCCGATCATTAAAGTTAAGCAACAGTAAACCAATCATTATTATCTTCAAAAAATTCTTATGAAAAATTTTTTCTGGCTTTAAATAACCTGCAAAAGGTTGATAAGCCATAAAATACAGATCATTTTTCTGATTCTGAATACAAGTGTCCCTTTTGTTTCCATTTTCTTTGTTGCTTATGTGCTTCGTCTACGGAATTCTTTTTCTGTAGAACAACATTTCTGTTGCTTTCAGCTTTCTCTTCATCTTTGAGATTGTCTGGCATTCACTGCCATACAAGAGGTTTGATATCACATATAAATTCAAAACGCTTTTCTTTGTCTCTGTGAGTAAACCATTCCTGAATTTAAATGGTTATAAGAATTACCGTTCTCCTCCTTTCTTCTGCACATTTTTGCCCCAAAAGGTAACAATGTCAGCATATGAGCGTTGCCCCCCCCCACTACCGGGAAACATTTCTTTCCCATGGATGGTTACCTATGAGATTTAAGTTACATGAACAGAGATGTTTTTTAACAACAAAGTATTAAATATTTTCTCATCTCACATATGAGACATATAGTCAAATTATGTTGAAACACTAGTATGATCACAATGTCAAGCCTCATTGGTACCTAGATGAGTGACCCTTTGGGAATATCAACTGCTGTAAGCTTGGATGTGTGGGTAGTTTAATGGATAATAGCTTGAAATTGGAGCTCACAGGGTTTAAGTTCCAATACTAGTCAGTTTCGTTATATTCACTTATGTGCAAATTCCTTCGGGGAAAGGTATGAATCCACCTCTTCTCCCCCTAACGATAGGTTAATTAGTAAGACGTGTATCACTAAATTATTATTATCTCCAAAAATTCTTTACACTGTTTATATTCAGACTATCTTTTTTTTAAGCATTTCACCCCAAGCAAGGTGGGAGTGCCATTAGTACGTGAGGGGCTACAGAAAGTGTAAGTAAGGGAAAAGACTGGGTGTGGTGGAGGGATTGAGGAAAGGATGAAAAGAAGAATGGGGATCAAGGCAACATAAGATAACAATTGACATTACATTTAAATTTTTGAAGATTTTAGTTATCAGGGAAGCAAGTAAGAGGAAGGGAGTTCCACTGTCGGCAAGTGTGAGAGAAGAAGCTGTTGGAGTTGAAGAGGTGGTTGCATGTAACTGTTTTGACAGTAAAAGGCTGGGAACAAGATGCCAACCTAGTAGCATGCTTGAATTCATGCAGTAGGGGTACTAGTGAAAATATAGAAAGACAGAGAGAAGCCATGTTGGTGAGAAAGGGATTGGAGTCGAGACCCAAATCAGAACCGATCACATTGCATCATCAAGAACCTCATGTCTCATCATTGTTATTGTAATCACAATGTTTTGGCTATTGTGCTTGCCAACCTTCCCCAGGTGTATGTTGATCTGGGTAATCTACAGTGATTGTTAGTTCAATCCTTGGGTTGGGGAGTGTATACTTTGACTTGGTAGAAACAGATGAGCAGTAACTGAACAGTACTAGAGACAGTACTAGACAAGATATCCCTAGACGTGGGCAGTGAGATGAGAACGATTGATCTCCATAGATTAAAAAGAAGGGGTTCAGTCCAGAGAGCACTGCAGCCGAGAAGTTTTGATAGCAATAACAGAGATGTGGACAATATTCCGAATAAAAATTGTGTAAATAATGATAACACCACATCCCAAAAATTCATACAGAAGGCAATCAGGTGATAATAACAACAAAGATGAGGACAATAGTCGGAATACAAATAGTCTAAATAATGATAACTCTGCTAAGAAACTGACACAGAAAATTCTGAAAAATTCTTATAATCAGAAAATATTTTCTGGCTTTAAATAACCTGCAAAAAGTTGATAAGCCATAAAAAAGTCATTCAATCAATCCTAAATACTGTAATCTGCTAAAGGTTGATAAGCTATGCATTGTGATTGGCCCTGATCTGGCATCTCATCTACAGCCGCTCTCTCACTGATATGCTGCTGTCTTTTCTACAAATACTTTCATGGTAACTGCTCTGACAAGCTACTTTCGCTAGTTCCCAAAATAGGTTGGCATCTCGGTCCCACCCTTTCACTGTTGAAATGGTTAAATGTAGTCATCTCTTCTACTCCAATAGCTTCATGTTTTGCACCCCACCATCTGTGGAATTCCCTTCCTTTTACTTGTTTCCCTGATAGCTATAATTGCCATCTATCTAAATGTAATGTCAATTGACATCTCCAGATACCTTGATCTATTCCCTGTCTTTCTCTTCATCCTTTACGCTATCACGCCTCTTTACTCTCACTTCCACTCTCTGTAGCACCTTGTGTGCTAATGGCACTCCTGCCTTGCTTGAGGTGAAATGCTTAAAAAAAAAAAAAAATAGCTAAAAAATCAACCCTCTACACTGTAATTGTAACCTCTTCAAATCAAGAGTCACTTGTTATCTATCCTCCTCATCCTCACTACCTACCACCTGCTTTCTCATTCCTGTTACTCACTGATCATTAATAATTTTAACATTAACTATCAACCTTGGGTGGATTTCTGGATTCTTATTGGGTGAACCTTACTATAAAAACATTAATTTCTATAGTAAAATCATTTACATTGCATTTACATGATACACATAATGGCCTTATTCTGTTAAAAGTGCTTTTCCCTCTGCTACGGGTTAATTAGTAGAACTTGTATCAGTAAAAATCATTATTATCTGCACAGAATTCTTAAAATCTAAAAATATTTTCTGGCTTTAAATAACCCTCAAAAGGTTGATAAACTGTAAAAAACAAACAAACAAATCAGTCAGTCAATCTCATATATGCATAAACTCACTCATTCATATACAGACACTATCATACAAATGTTTTTTTTTCCTTTTCAGCTGTCTGTGTACATGCGTATATTTTCTGCCTTTTTCTATTGTTTCCTTTTATAAAAAATATATGGGTAATCTCTCTCTCTCTCTCTCTCTCTATATATATATATATATATATATATATAAATCTCTCTCTCTCTATATATATATATATATATATATATATATAAATCTCTCTCTCTCTCTCTATATATATATATATATATATAAATCTCTCTCTCTCTCTCTCTATATATATATATATATATATATATAAATCTCTCTCTCTCTCTCTCTATATATATATATATATATATATAAATAAATCTCTCTCTCTCTCTCTCTCTCTATATATATATATATATATATAAAATCTTTCTTTCTCTCTCTCTCTCTCTATATATATATATATATATATATATATATATATATGTAAAATTCCTCTAAAAAACAAATTCAATTTCGTTGAAAGTTCTCAACCTCAGCTTCATTCCATCACAAGCCTCTAGACACACATTCCTTCAACAGAATAAATAAATTTAAAAAAAATAATTAAAACTTCCAACTTGCAACTGAAACATACAAAACACAGTCTTTATTTGCTAACTCCAAAAAAATAGAATTATCTTTGTCAGAATTTTGCTCGTGATAGTAACTCAATTCATGCATAAATTTTTCTTCTTCTTTAGTTGACATCAACACCTCGTTAATTTTGTGTCACTGTTCCCCAATCATTATTTAACCATACTTAATTATTGTTCTTATTTTATAATTATTATTCTGTAAGGAATCAATCTTGACCTTTTGTGAGTACATGATTTTGCATTTTGTCCTTAAAAATAACTTTTTCAAGTCCAACATCAATCATTATATTTCCTACTTACCCTCATAATATATTTTTTGGTCCACTCATGTCACCATCAAAGGTGACACAAGGGCAAGGTTTATCATGGTTTTAATGGAATCCCGTGGAAAAATTGCCCAAACCCCCTCAGCACTTACCCTTTTGGGGTTCCCTTGAGTACCGGGTCAGGAACCCAGCTCCCTCTTGAAGGGGAGGTATTGGCTGAGGAGAAGAACACCTTGGGGCTGAGGCTTAATAATTTTTAAAACTTTCCTTGTATAGTCTAGGTAAATGTATAAACAAGTAAATAATACTCGATGACAAATTTTGTTTTTAAGGATAAAAGTGAATGATTTAAATAAAATCGTATCATTAGTTATATATGCCTTGAAGTCATAAGCGATCCTAGCTCTCCACAACTTCCTATCTTTTTCAAATCCTAAACAGTGTTTGTACCTCTACTATCCCTGCCAGTCCCTGTCCAGCCATCTATTTAGACAAACTTATTAGGTAGGTAATTTGCCATTTCTTTCTGCCACTTACCTTGAATTTGTCCAAGCCCTCGTTTCTCATTATGAGTTCCAGAAATTTCAACTTATTTTGATTTTAACAGGGTTGTGGAGTTAGAACACAAAACCTCCAACTCCTCTATTTTTGGCACCTCTGACTCCGACTCCTCATTATGTAATTAAGTGATTATGGCTTACAAATCTCATAACGCCTATACACATGCTCCTAACTTGAGTTGACCTATATCATTATAACTGGTTTATATCAAAGAATAAAGATATTGTGGCTTTTATATCATACCTATTCATTCTTCAATATTTTCTAACAGAATTAGAGAGTAAATCTTTTTGGATATAAAAGAAATAAAAATGCTATAATGTAAGACTTTTAACAATTAGATGAAAGACTTGATATAAATTTTTGAAAAAATATTTTGAGCCTTCCTCAAACATTATTTGACATGTCTTGGGCTCATTGATAATTATTTAATAAATGCTCAGTTATTGTCAATTTAGATGAATTAACACACCTATGCAAATTATCTTTCTGGGTAATGGCTAGGATACAGATTAATCTTTTTTTTCAATATCCAGGGTTGTGGAGTTGGAAACACAAAACCAACTCCTTTATTTTTGGCACCTCTGACTCCAACTCCTCATTATGTAATTAAGTTTTTATGGCCTACAAATTCATAAAAGCCTATATCATTGAGTCAAATATATCATTGTAACTGGTTTATATCAAAGAATAAAGATATTGTGGCTTTTATATCATACCTATTCATTCATCAATATTTTTAACAGAATTAGAATTTGTTCAAAATCTTTAAAAGGATATAGAAGAAATTACAATAAAAATAAAAATGCTATTGTGTAAGGCTTGTTACGTATATATATATATATATATATATATATATATTTTGCAAGTAAGAAATAAGTAGAGAACAAAAATAAAACTACTTGAAGTTGAAGTGTAATCTTTTACAGGATGTAAAAGACATAACAGAAATAAAAATTCCATAATGTAAGATTTTTTTACATATATAGTTTTGCAAATACAAAATAACTACAAAAAAATAAAATGACTTTAAAAAGAAGTTGAGATGAATTTCTTTAAAGGCAATAGTAAATATCCAGTAGAAGAAATAATAAAAATTCTTTAATGTAAGACTTTTTACATAAAGTGTAAATTCAACTCTGACTCAGACGCCACAGCCCTGGATTTTAAGTATAATTGTCCACTTTGTTTCCATTTTTCCTTTAAACTTCCTTGTTGATTGCATGTTCCAGCCATGGTATTCTAAGAGTCCTTCTGTAGGACCACATCTCTGTTGCTTCAAGTCTTTTCTTCATCAATATTCACCGTCAACAAGAATTGATGTTACATAACAGTTCAGTGCTCTTTTCTTTATTTCTAATTAACTTTACGATGCTAATTTCTTTCTAGAATAGTTACCCCACTGCCACTGCATTTTAATTGAGGGCACAAAGACATAAACACCTACTGTTTTAAAAATTGTTATAACTTTCTTTGAATTGTGTGTATAGATTTTATTTTTTGTACAATAATAAAAAGAATGAATGAGTAATATTTCAATGCAATGTATTGTATTTTGCATGCAGTGTTTGACGTTTAAAACAAAAAAAAATTGAAACACAGAATAAAAGACAAATACATTAACTATTTAACATACTTTAACTTTTATTACTCCTTGTGGATTTCTGGAGGTGCAATAAGAAGAAAAATAGCTAAGAAGGCTTTCACTTCATCAAAAAACAAAATTGTAATTTTGCTGTTGTTTACATACGAGAAGACAACAGCATTTGTCTATATTTCTTAGATGAGGTATTTTTAACATTAAAAAGGCTGGAGTAACATAATGTTTTTGGTTGTTGAACAAATATGGCGAAAAAAAAGATGAGGACAATAGTTCGAATAATGTAATAATGTACAACAGCATTTGTTTGGGCTTTCGTTCACCTGTAATATATCAGGGCCAGTGCATGCTATCACCAAACAAGATTGAAACCTCACTATCTTATCAATATTTTCTTTTTTCTACCTACATATATATATATATATATATATATATATATATATATTACTGAAATTTGTTTTGCTCATGCTAATCTAAAAAAACAAAATAAATACTTTATAAAATTCACTGTTTTTTACCAATAATGTTGAATGCTAAAATTATTCACTTATTGGAATGATCTCACACCAGAAAGTTTTTCTCTCCTGAGTCCATTTTTTAAATCTATAAATCAACCATTCACCATTGCATGGAATACTTCTGCTATAGACAGTCTGCAGCCCCTGCTGTTTGTCTCAAGGTCCTCAACATAATCTGGAGACAGATATGCAATGTGATTGGTCCTGATCTGGCATCTCGTCTAGAGTCACTTTCTCACAGACATGTTGTCGTCTCCCTCTGTCTATGTCTTCTTGATGAATAAAGTTATTATTTTGTCATTTATAAATAGACAAAATAATGTACCTTTATATCGATGGTCACCAGTAAAATTAGTCAGCCATGGATGATAGTAGCTGCTAGTTGTCATCTACATTTTCCTCCATGAAGTGACACATGGTTGTCATCTTCGACCACATCACTGTCAATTAAAACCTTCAAGATCATCAGAGTCCAAATCAAAGAAAAATTCTTGAATAAAGGCTTTATTAGATGTTGATGTGCAAATTTTTGTTTACAAAAAATTGTGAAGAAATTAACATGGGTTTAATTGATGCTACACCTTGTCTAAAATAATTCAAAATGGCATTTTAGTCTCATTCCGAAGCAATAGAAGGCAATTTTCAGCTTAAAATATGGGAAATAACAGTTTATAAGTGTTTTAGCAACCATCTGAAGGTGACAGAAAATGTCTAGAGCAGCAAAGGGAGAGAATACTGTGGTGACAATTTTCGCCTCCCAAGAGGTAATTAATACTTCTTTTAGCTTTTAGAAGGCATCTTTTGCTATTCCAATGTTCCTTTGTATTTCTATGACACATTTCTGTGAAAACAGATCCCAGATAGTTCAATTTGCTTAATTTTGATGTCTTCAATTCGTAGCTCACATCTTCAACTGTCCTTATTGATAACCATACATTTTGTTCTCTTATAATTTCTGATTAGTCCTTTCTTTCAGCTTTCCTTTGCTACCTTGTTTTGTAGATTCTTGCCCCCACTTCGTCAATTAAGAAACCTGCAAGCTGGTACTGTTTCAGGTTTGGTTTGGTTTGGTTTGGTTTCTTTTGTTTTGTTTTATGGCATATCAACCTCAATGGGCTGTTTAATGCCAACAAGATTTTTATTGCTGATAATATATATTTTTTACATATATTGCTGGTAATATTTTTTCTTTAAAAAAGTATTGCTGATAATATTTTTTTCTTCAAAAATGTATTGCTGTATTAAAACCTATTTTTACCCTTTCATAGTGTTTTGACCCCAGTTTGGGGGTTAACTATTTGCCCATAGTTGAGACCCAAACAGGTGCTACCAACCTGGGTCAGGGTAGACCTGGGAACACCAGCAATTAAGAGGTGGTTCCATGCTCCTGAAAATCTCCTGATTGGAGGCCTTGCTGTCAGATGTAGTTTATCGTCTTACTCAGGATTTCATTTGATTAAGAGTATAAGGTTAGACTTAAAGATTTCTATAATAGTAAGAATAATAAATCATTTTTTTTTTTTTAGAAATTGTAATATAAGTTGTAAATAAAGTTAATGAGTAATGGGATTAATATTTAAAGCGTATAAACGTTGGATTAAACTATGCAAGAACAAGTCCAGCTTACCTTGTTATGGATTCCATGGGAAGTAGCTCAAGTTGAAACTGGATGGAGTAAAAAGACAACAGTATATAGAAGGGAAGCGTGAAAATCCTTTATTTCATTGGCTGATGTTGACTGACGTATGTCAATAAGAATGGTTGGATTCCTAGCCATATTTAAATTTATCTTTGCAATATCAAGGTGTATAGCACAATGCTATCAAGGAGGTGGCCTGACTCTTCTAGAGTCAGGTTGCTGTTTGAGCCGATATGATGCAAAATCCAAATCAGTGCAATAGAATAAAATATATCACTGATGCATCTGAAATGTATTATGCAACTGTAATATAGGTGAGCAATTCAAAGAGAAAAGTAAAAATAAATACAATCTAAATCCAATTTAGAGACACATTTAACATCAATAGATCATTCTTGCTAACAAGTTTATAGTTTTAACATTCAGCATTAATTATAAAAAATAGTGAATTTTATATAGTTTTTTTTTTTTTTTTAAGACTTTTGAGAAAAATAATTTACAGATTTGATTGAAAAAAATCCCAGAATGACATCAAAATCTGCAGAAGTTTTCTCATTCTTTAATGGTCAATTGTGCTTAGTTTAATTATAAGTTATCCTGGATGGCAATTCTTCTAGACCCTTTTGTAGTAATGCAACTGTCCCCGAATCTATGATACGGAATCCCAACTCGAGTACATCTCAATTTTCATAAAGTAGTATTCATATAAAATACAAATTTTATTGTAACTTAATTATCTACAGTAATGGATCATATGCAATATAAGTGAACAAGTCAACTAGAAAAATTGAAATTAAATACGATGTATCTAAATAAATTAGAGACATGTCATAATAGATCATTCCATCTTAAATAAGTCAACAATGTTTTGCAACAATTTTTAACATCAACTTGAGATTTTTCTTGTTAAGTATTGAAGAATTTAACACATTAAATGTTATGGATAAAAAACAGTTTTACATACTGTTTTTTTTTTTTTTGAGACTTAGCATGAGTGAAACGAATTCACGGATTTGGACGAAAAACAAAAAATCATGCATGGCACATAACTGACTGAATTATGTACAATAATGGATCATATGCAATATGGGTGAACAATTCAACTAGAAAAATTAAAAGTAAATACAATGTATCTAAATACCAATTACAGATGTCATAATAGATCATTCGTTGGAATGATCTATTATGACAAGTCTCTAATTACATGTCTCTACAAATTAGAGACACGTCATAATAGATCATTCCATCTTAAATAAATCAACAATGTTTTGAGGCAATTTTTAACACCAACTTAAGATTTTTCTTGTTAAAAAGTGGAATAATTTTATCTCGTATTTTTTCGAGACTTATTATGAGCAAAACAAATTCACAGATTTGGAATAATAGACCCCAGAATGACATCAAATTCTGTAAAAATATGTCATCCTTTAATAGTCAGTTGTGATTAGTTTAATTTTTAACGTATATAAATGTAGGTAGAGAAAAAAAGCAAATGTTGATATGATAGCGAGGATCACAAAGCACTGCCTAGGGTCTCCAATCAGGCTTGCCCCCAGTATTAAAAGGTATGTGCTGGCCCTGCCCATAACATCCTCTATGAATTAATCTTTTTCTCCGAGTTATGAAATCTATGTTATGAGTGGGCGGTGGTGGTGGTGGGGGGGATGATTGGGCTCTCTACTACATTTCAATTTTCATATGGTAATATTCATATAAAATACAAATTTTATTGTAACCTGATAATAATGGATCTTATACAATATAGGTAAACAATTCAATGAGAAAAATTGAAAATATATATAATCTAAATACAACATTTTTTTTTTTTAAGCATTTCACCCCAAGCAAGGCAGTAAGTAAAGGGGCATGATAGAGGAAAGGATGAAGAGAAGGATGGGGAATTAGATCAAGGTATCTGAAGATGTCGATTGACATTGCATTTGAATAATTGAAGATTATAGCTATCAGGGGAGCAAGTAAGAGGAGGGGAATTCCACAGACAGGAAGTGCAAGGCATGAAGCTATTAGATTAGAAGAGACAGCTACATTTAAGCATTTCAACAGTGAAAGGGTGGGACTGAGCTGTCAACCTAATAGCATGCTTAAATTCATGCAGTTTAGGAACCAGTAAAAGTAGCTCACCAAAGCAGTTACCATGAAAGTATTTGTAGAAAAGTCAGAGAGAAGTGACGACATGTCTGTGAGAAAGTGACTGTAGATGAGATGCCAGATCAGGACCAATCACATTGCATATCTGTCTCCAGATTATGTTGAGGACCTTGAGACAAACAGCAGCAGAGGTTGCAGTATTCCATGCAAGGGTGAATGGTTGATTTATAGATTTAAAGGATGGACTCAGGGGAGAAAAACTTTCTGGTGTGAGATCATTCCAATAAGTGAATAATTTTAACATTCAACATTATCGGTAAAAAACAGTGAATTTTATAAAGTATTTATTTTTTTTTTTTAGATTAGTATGAGCAAAACAAATTTATGGATTTGGATGAAAAAAAAAAAAAAAATGACCCTAGAATGACATCAAAATATGCAAAAATTTTTCTTTCTTTAAAAGTTATACTTAGTTTATTCAGTAATATATATATATATATATATATAGGTAGAAAAAAGAAAATGTTGATAAGATAGTGAGGTTTCAATCTTGTTTGGTGATAGAAAAACTTTCTGGTATAAGATCATTCCAATAAGTGAATAATTTTAATATTCAACATTATCGGTAAAAAATAGTGAATTTTATATAGTATTTATTTTTTTTTTTTAGATTAGCATGAGCAAAACAAATTTATGGATTTGGATGAAAAAAAAAGGTCCATACTGATTTGATAATTTCTATCTGAATTTCTGGGATGAGGAGTTATTATTTACATTTGGACTAATGCCTTCATTTCCTTTGGTATATTCCATCAGATCTGTATGGATTTGATAATTTCTGTGATGAAGACTTCAAATTATTTACATCTGGACTAATGTCCTCGTCTTGGTTGTTGTATCAGCTTCCATTGGTATATCAAATCAGGTCTATACCAATTTGACAATTTAAGTCTGAATTTCTAGGATGAGGAGTAATCAATAATATTATTTATAACTAGACTAATATCTTCATCTTTGTTGTTATGATCACAACATATTGGTAACTGTCAACAATAATTGAGCAGTATTAAATAAGAACTAGACAAGATATCCCTAGAAATTTCTTTTGTTAAAAAAGTTGAATAATTTTAACACATTCAGCATTATGGATAAAAAATACTGAATTTTATATAGTGTTTTTTCAAGTCTTAGCATGAGAAAAAAAAAATTCACGGATTTGGATGAAAAAAATAGACCACAGAATGATGTCAAAATCTGCAAAAATTTTTCATCCTTTAATATCTATCTATCTATCTATCTATCTATCTATCTATCTATCTATCTAAGTCTAATATAATATAAAATAAATCCAATGTATCTAGATACAAATTAGAGACATATCATAATAGATCATTCTATCTTAAATAAATCAACAATATTTTCTGCTAATTTTTAACATCTTGAGATTTTTCTTGTTAAAAAGTTGGAGAATTTTAACACGTCAATAGTGAATTTTATATAGAGTTTTTTTTATTTATTTTTAGATTGGAATTAGTATGAGCAAAACAAATCCATGGATTTGGATAGAAAAAAACAGATTCCAGAATGACATCCAAATCTGCAAAGATTTTTCTTTCTCTAATAGTCAGTTTGCTTAGTTTAATTTGTAAGGTATATAAATGTAGGTAGAAAGAAGCAAATGCTGATAAGAGAGTGAGGGTCGCAAAGCACTGCCTGGAGCCCCTTATCAGGTTCACTCCTGTCAGAGGGTTTGAGGGTAGTAAGTACTGACCCTGTACTCAAGTAGAGTGTGAGATTTCAGGATCAGTTTTTAATACGATAAATAGGGAGTCACACTATACACAGGTCATTTTGGGAAGAGCTTAAACATCATGCATATTCGGTAACTGATTGCACTATACACAGGTAAATTTCAAATAAATGTTCATCATGATCAGCAGCAGAGAGATGCTCTGGCAACACACCAAAGAAAATATTTAAACAACTTCAGCTTCTAGCAAAATAAAGCAAAAACAAAATATGTGCATAGAGTACTTTTTTACCGAGAATGACTTATTTTAACCCGAAGCATGTACCTCAACTCATGGGGCACCCTGCATTATGTACTGGTAATCTTGACAAAAAAGGTTGTTAATGAAAAGGCAATACCTTAGCAGTGTAAATATTTGTAGAAGGAAGATGAATACAAACTTGAGATAGGAAAAAATCTGTTAATTCTTCATTTATATAAGGTACAGTCAACAACAAAATTATTCATACAACCATCAATCTTGAATATTTTTATCCATTTTTCTGGATCCAATGCCCATATGATGTCATATTTTTTTTTATATGTTAATAAGTGCAAACAAAGGAATATAAAACTAAATTTTCAGAACAATAGGTTAAATGCAACAAATTTGACAGGCAAATTATGCAAAATAGGAAATGACAAAATTATTCATACAGTAGAAAATATTGTTTTAAATTGATTGATTCATGTAAGTATAAGTAATTTACATAATTATTTTATTGATGATGACTTCTAGACTATTTATTCAGAAAAATATTTGTGATAACACCGGCAAAGAACAGCACGTTATTTTCTGTTGTACAAATAATTTTATCTTTTCTTATTTTGCATAATTCGCCTATCAAATTTGTTGTATTTAACCTATTGTATTGAAAATTGAAATTTATACTCCCTGGCATCACATAAGCATTAGATTCTGAGAAATGGCCAAAGATATTTAAATTTGATGGGTGTATGAATAATTTTGTCATTGGCTGTATTTGTTGTTTTTTTAACATTCATAATGGATGAATATTCAAATTTCTTCCTTCATTGTCATTTTCAAGGAAGAAACTTAGGTTATGTAGGAGGCTCATCCAGTTTAAAGGAACTACGATAGGCAGGCATGAACAAAAACAAAAGTACGGTTTTTAAATCTTCGTATCAGATATTTTATGGTATTTGTTTTCTTTTTTGTCCAAAATTGTGGCTATTTATATATATATATATACCACATATTTTTATACACAAACACATATTCATACCACAGTCGCATTATACACAAGCAATATACCACAGTGATATTATACACAAGCAATATACCACAGTCGCATTTTATGAATCAATTAAATTTTTTTTTATTAAACAAAAAAAATTCATGAAAGAATAAAATTTTTTGGAAAATAAAATGATGGGCTATACATAAAGTAAGTTTATATGTGACTATATACTGTAATTTCAAACAAACCACACGGACATCACACACAAACATTTCCTAATGGCAAAGCCTATAATATCTGTCTATATTAAAGAGATGAGGTATTGTAATTCTATTGAGGACATATTGCCCAGTAGATAAAAGTTTTGGTTGGATCCAGTGATGATCCAAACAGTTGTGAGTTCAATACCTAGCAACTGCAGTGGTGAACAAAAACTTGGAGAGTTGAGTTAAAGGGAGATAACCATGACATCCCAACGAGGCATGGCATGTGAAACTAGAATGGTGGATGAAATAAAGGTTTGTTTGAAATTCCAATCACCTGAAGAAGCCCGGAGTGTACAATGTCCAAAACGTTGTGAATATGACCATAAAGATGAGGACAACTCATGTAATGAACATGCAGGTCCCTGATATTCAATTTTTTCTGAGTAATATGATTGGCTGGTGTCAGCCATAAATACAGACTGATGTGGAGGTACATGCACTACACCTATTGTTTTAATACATCCTATTTTGATGATTTCCATTATGGCTAAATTTCTAGATTGTCCTACCAAAAAACATTTAAAAAACCATTAGAAATTTTTTGAAAAAAAAATATCCCTTTCAACATATATCAACAACTGTCCAAACAATGTAAATAATGTAAACGAAACCTATAATGTTTTTCTTTATTTTCAGTATGTTTTCTCTCTTGTATTTATATGTTAAAATTTCTCCAGATGTTGAAATTTATTCTTTTGAAAAATTTCGAATAACAATTCTTTGAACGTTCTTAACCTCGACCACATCACTTACAACTGATTGTCCTCTTCTGCAACAGAACACTGTCTGCATCTTTTATCAATGCAGTTTTATTTGTTCCTGGGTATGATGATAAACTACATCCAGCTGCATGGTCACTGATCAGGAGATTGGAGGTTTTGTGCAGTGTGGAACCACTTAACTGCTGTTCTTCCCAAATCCACCCTGACCTGGGGAGGTAGTACCTGTTACAGTCCCAGCCATAGGCAAATAGTGAACCCTCCAAACACTATGAAAGTATAAAAATACATTTTTATAGTAAAAATACCAGCAATACATTATTTTATAAAAAATTACCAATGATACATTTCTAAAGCAGAATTACCAGTAATACATTTTATAACAAAATGACCAACAATACATTTTATCTGTTGTTTAAACCATAAAACTATGTTCAAAATATTTAGCTTTTGGCATTAAATAACCTATAGAGGTTGATATACTGCTAAACAGTATCAAAGTGTGTCATTTCTCCTGTGGATTGTGTTACATAAATGAATATAGCTTATTTTTAATGAAAAAAAAGCGAAGTTGGTCAAATTATGTAGATTTTTTTTTTAATCATTTAATTCAATGCAAGGGATTCTTCAGTGTTAGAGAATATGAGAAAAAAAAAAACTATTAAGGCGAGAGAAAAATAAAAGAACAGGAATTAAAAAGACAGAAGACAATGATTGAAAATTATTTTTCATATTTTTTGAAGATCAAAGGCAATAAAAAAAATATTTTTGCATTTAAATTTAATTTTTTTATGAATAAGGAATAAAAACTATTAAGGAGAGAGAAATAAAAAATGGTTGTACAGATATTAAAAAGACAAAATAATGATTGAGAAAAAAAAATACTCATTAAAGCCAGGAGATGAAATTTAATTTTTTGGATAAAATTTCAAAAACTATCCTAAAAGAAAATAAAAAGACAGGATTAAAATTTGATATTATGATTGATATTATATTTTTGAAGATCAAAGGCAATAAAGCCACTAAGATGCACAAGTTTACTGGGTGTTAGTGAATATGAGAAAAACTACTATTAAGGAGAGAGAAAAATAAAAGAACAGGAATTAAAAAGACAGAAGATAATGATTGATATTACATTCATATTTTTGAAGATCAAAGGCAATAAAGCCACTAAGATGCACAAGTTTACTGGGTGTTAGTGAATATGAGAAAAACTACTATTAAGGAGAGAGAACAATAAAAGAACAGGAATTAAAAAATCAGAAGATAATGAAGATATTACATTCATATTTTTCTCTTTAATTTTAAAATCAAATTTTTTGATGCAAAATCTAAGAAAAATTGAAGATGAGAAAAAATAATGTTAATTGGGATTGTTAGAAAATAAATTAAAAATCAAAAAAATAAGAGAAACTTTTATTATTGTTATCTTTGATGTCTAATTTTCATCCAGAAGAATGGGTTCCAAAGTGAAAATAATGAAAAAATTTTAGAATAGGTTTTTTATAGATACATCAATGCAAAAATATCAAGATTCAGGACTCAACATTAGATTCTTCTTTTAGATTGTATCAAGAAATCAAATATATAGCAGATTCAGCAAAGACCAGATGAAACATTTTATTCAAAGCAGGACTGAAAGACATATAAATAAGATAGATTTGAGCAAGAAAAATAGTCTAGCACAGCATAGTGAACTAAGTTTCTTAGCAGAAGACCCCATCAATTGATTAAATATAATCTTTCCACTTCATGCCAGTGGAAAATGTTAGCCCAAAAAGGTGCAATGAGAGATGGTTAGCATCAGCCATTTAAATGTTTCAAGGAATTATTGCTGCAGTATATGTTTTCCTAAAGGGTTACAGGACTCATGACCATATTCATTTTATTTTTTTAACCATGGATATTGAACAAATCTTTAAGGGCAAGAAAGAATTCAAATGAGCCTGAAGTGAATTATTAGAGAATATGAGAAAAACTTCTATTAAGGAGAGAGGACAATTATATTGAATCTTAATGGGTTACAGAACTGATTGATTTTGAGACTGGTTGGCACGTAGCAGAAACAAAATGCAGACAGAGCTGCTTACTGCTACCGAAAATGGTACCCACCCCCTGTCAGTCAAAGAGAAAACATTTAGTGTGCTGTCTCTGCAGAAAGAAAGCGAATGGCTACCATGCTGGAACAGAGCTGTTACAAACCCTGGGGATGTCTGTTTACAAAGAAAGTGTCTTCCCCATGAAATAGTCGGGATGGTGAGCTGAGCAGTGTTAGCTATGCAAATGATTCATTTTGCTCGCCAACCCCTAAAGGGAAGATACAGACCGGCAGTGTGCCAATGTCGATCTTATAACAAGATTGCTGTATGTTACTGAGGATTTCTAATCATGTCACCCAGTGTCGTTTGAAATTCGTACATCCTTTGTTTTGTCTCAGTTGTGTTCATCCTGTATGTGTAGTGCTCCTGTATGGAAGTCTTGTTCGTGCCCTGATCCGTCATGATTCAATGTTCAGCTTCTTCAGTGTCTGATTCAGGTGCTGCTGATTTTTCTGTCCCTCTTTGTTAGAAGATACCCAACCAATAAGAAAAGAATTCATCATGGCAGCCTGTCTATGAGAAGAACAACTCCTAGAGGGCTATGTGAATTGTGATCTTTGAAAAGAGGCAGAAAAATAATGTTATAGATCTGTGGTTCCCAAACAGTACAGCACATCTCATAGAAAATGACAGCAGGGGAGGCAGAATGATTAAAAGACAATCAAAGATTTAGAAACAATTTCAAAAAATTCATATGCCAAAAATAAATATGATTTAAAAATTTAAAATATTATTATAGATTACTTGTAATTGTATGCATGAGTCCCAGTATAAATAGTTATAAATATTGACTGATTTTAGTATTGGGATATTTTTGCATTACATCAAGTAAGAATAAGAAGTAACTAGGGTCAGCAAATTGGAGAGGAGAGTTATCAATGATAATGTTCTGACTTTGAATCTGTGGTTATCTCCCTTTAATCCTCTCTCTGTTTCTTTTTATTTTTATATGTACTTTTTATCACATAAAATTTGGTGAGGCGTGAGCAAATTCTAATTCCAAAAATGTAGCCCAGGGAAGAAATGTTTGGGAACCACAGTTACAGATCATTGTCATTTTCCCAAATTTTGATAGATAATTTCTTGACTAGATTTTATTTTTTTTTCATTTCTTTTTGGCTTGCTTTCTTTAAGCCATTACATGAAGTTTATAGATTTATAAAGTATATAGAATTTTATAGAATTATCAGTGGCCAGATTCAATGTCTAGTTTAGAATTTTATACCATTTTATAGAATTTACCAATAGCCAGCTTCACTGGAATAAATCCTATAAAAGTTCCAATGCATACATTTAGCAAAGATAACGCAATCCAAATACAGACAAACCACTCTGCAACGAACCCCCCCATTTTGTTGACTTAATGCAAAATAGACAAAATTTTGCAGGCAAAATAAAAAAAAAAAAACTGGAGGAAAAAATAAAAATGTTCATCAGCGATGTATTTCAAAAATTTGCAGGATGGTTTTACAAATTGCATTAGTTCTCAAAGTGAATGCTTGGTGGCAGTGATGGGCCTTTTTTTGTAAACAAAGACTGAAAATAAAATCCATTAGCATATACATGAAAAGTGTCTGTGAGAAATCTATTATTTTTTTTCTTATTTTGATTAATATTTTTTTTTTTAACAAAGAACGGTTTTATTTAAAGAAAAATACCCTGTCTTCATCAGAGAAACCAGGGGTGATATCACATTTTGGTGGCTATAGCGGACTTTTTTTAAAAAGACCAGCAGTGTTTGCCACCAGGCAGGGTATGAAGATAAGCTAACTAATTGTTCCTTTAAGTAAAATCTATCTGCAATGAAAATTTCTTGAACGCTAAAAGCCGTTATTGACGAAATTTCAAAAGAAATAATAGACGACCACAAAATATCTCACTTTCATGTTATATTCTGATGTTTCGCTAATTTTTATTTGCTTGTTTTGATCTTGACCAAATCCAACTTGAAGAAAAAAACAGTTTTTTTAAAGGCAGATAAAGAGAAACACTTTTTAAAAACGGCCAAAATTGCCTATTTTCGAAAGGAAGGAAATGACCGAATGTCCCAGAAACCCACGACAGCTGATGAAGACAAAGGTATCACATGTGCTAACACATGTTGTATGTTAAAAAAAAAAATATTAAGTATATATTTATTTATACCATATGTACATGTTTATAGTATTTACATGATGATCATAACTACTGATAGTTACTATAGTGGTTTCATAACTCAAAAACAATCACATTATTTACATTATGCGGATTATTGTCCTCATCTTTGTCGCCATATTTATTACAATGTTTCAACCGTTGTACACTTTAAAATATTAATCTTCAGGTGGTTGAAATGTCAAATTGAACCCTTTATTTCGCTCACTGGGGTAGACTGTTCTAGTTCCACGTGCCATGTTTAATGGATGTCAGTTATCAGTTATCTCCTGTTAATTTCCCTCTGAAAGTTCTCCACTGCCTTAACCGGGTATTGAACTCACACTCTTTGGGTCCTGTCACTGGATCTAACCAATGCCTTTATCCACTGTGCCATGTGTCCTTGAGGACATCCATTAAACATGGCATGTGGAACTAGAAGAGTCTACCCCAGTGACTGAAATAAAGGGTTAAATTCAACATTCCAACCACCAGAAGAAGGCCAGAGCATACAACGGCCAAAATGGTGTAATGAATATGACGCCAAAGATGAGGACAATAGTTCAAATAAAATAAATAATGTACATAATACTTCATCTCAGAAATATAGTAAAAAATAATCCCTTCCCATCTAGAGACAATTGGCTTTAACAGACCCCCCCCCATTAGTCAGCTGAAGAGAGGTTTGACTGTATTATCATTTTCCCCTGTGTGCCTAAACTGTAGAAATGCTTAAATTATCCAAACTTTCTGTTTGAGGTAGTTTTAGCAGACTGTTGTATAATTTGGGGAATTGCTTCGATGAAACATTGTCTTGAATAGCCTGAAGTGACCATTTTGTGACTTCTGTCTCTCTGTTTTCGGATTTCTCCTTCGGCAATCTCTTCAAACTCAGTAAAACTTAAAGGATAGCATTATTTGTCAATGAAGTGGAAAGAAAAATATGGTCAGATTTTTATCTGTGATGTTCATGTATGGGAAAGAAGCAATTTGCTTTTAGGGATTGATTTGCAGAAACAAAGAAAAATGAAAGAATGATTAGATAATTTAAAAGAGAACTTGAAAAAATGGCTACTGCCAGCTTGATGTCAGAATTAGGACTTGTAGCCACTTATTACTTTAGATGCCTGTTGGAAATCCATGTCTCTCTTAGTATCACTGATATGATACAATCAGTTTGCTTTGTTTAACAGCATAGCCACCACAGAGATAATTCCTTGCCCGCCATTAGGATGGTAGACTCTAGGAGAGTGCCTCGCTGTGTTTTCTTGGCCTTACCCTCTTAAATGACTTGAAATGGAACAACTACATTGAGTCAATAGCTGTGCCTGTTGCAAGTAAAGTTTGTCTTGTGCCAGAAGGTTTTTCTTCATCCTACATATCTACAGATGTACCATTTGTCCATGCATTGAATACTGTTGCCATATCTTGTCTGGTGCTCCAGCTGTTCATCTCAAGGTTCTTGACAAAATCCAAAGAAGAATCTGCAATGTCATTGATCCTGACTTGGCATCTTGATTGCAGTCACTTTCTCACAGATGTGAAGTGGCTTCCCTCTGTCTTTTCTACAAATATTTTCATGGCAACTGTTTTGTTGAGCATTTTTCCCTGGTGCCTCAACTACATAAATTTAAGCGTGTTACAAGACTAGCATCTAGGTCCCACCCTTTTATCATTGAAATGGTTAAATGTAACTGCTACTTCTAGTTTAATGGCTTTGTTTTTTGCGCTTCCTGTCTGTGGAACTCCCTTCTATTTACTTGATTCCCTGATAACTATAATCTTCAAAAATTTAAATGCAATGCCAATCGCCATCTTCTGATGTCTTGAACCCTGTTCATCTTTTATCCTTTCCTCATTCTCCCTTATACACAGTTTTTCTCTCACCTTCACTCTGTGAAACAGTGGCACTCTCAAGTTGCATGATGTGAAATGCTTAAAAAAAAAAGAAAAAAGAAAAAATATATATCAACACCTTAAGGGTCATTTAATGCTGAAATGTTTTTTTTCCAATAATGTATTGTGGGTAATCTGTTTATTTTTTTTTTTTGACTATGAAAATGTATTGCTGGTAATTTTTTCTAATATATTTATATATCTTCATGTTTTGACCCCAGCTTGGGGGTTCAATATTAGCCCATAGCTGGCACCCTAACAGGTGCGATCAACCTGGGTTAGGGTGAACCTGGGAAAATAGCAATTAAGATGGTGTTCCACATCCCTCAAAACCTCCTGATCAGAAGCTTTGCTTCCAAATATAGTTTATCCTCATACTGAAGACATGATATAACAAAAGATCTGCTGATATCTGTCTGATTAGGATGTGTTTTCTCATCAGACTTTTTCAACTGATTGTTTCATTTTCTACGGCTTATCAACCCATTGCAGGTTATTTAAAGCCAGAAAATATTTTTTTAGATTCTAAGAACTTTTTATTTATTTATTTGTTTTGAGATAATAATGGTTTAGTGATACAAGTCTTACTAATTAACCCATAGCTGGGGAGAGAAGAGGTGGATTCATACTTTTCCCAAGGGTATTTGTGCATAAGTAAATATAACAAACCCAATGGGAATTGGAACTTGGCCCTCCATTTAACAATTCCATTATCCATTATGTCACATGCATATTCAAATTTATAGCTTCTGGTATTTCCAAGTGGTCACCCATCTAGGTACTGACCAGGCTTGATGTAGCTTAACTTCAGTGATCATAGAGGAACCGGGTTTTCAACATGATATGACCATAAACCATTCATCACACATATTCAAAATTACAGCTTCTGGTATTCCCAAGTGGTCACCCATCTAGGTACTGACCAGGTTTCACGTAGCTTAACTTCAGTGATCATATGGGAACTGTTTTTCAACATAATATGGTCATAAGCCATTCATCACACATATTTAAACAAAGCTTCTGTTATTCCCAAGTAGTCACCCATTTAGGTGCTAACCAGGCTCGATGTTACTTAACTTCAGTGAACATATGTGAACCAATGTTTCAACATGATATGACCATAAGCTATACATCTTGCATATCTAAACTTACAGCTTCTGGTATTCCCCAAAATAACTAGGCTTGATTTGCTTTGCTTTGCTGATTATACAGGAACTAGTGTTTCAACTTGATGTAACCGTAAACCAATTCTGAGAGAATTTGATAGCCTATCAGGATTCATTTTTGGCAAGCATAATCTTAACAACATAAGTTATGCAGATGACTCAGTGTTGATAGCAGACAAAAAAAAAAAAACTACAAAATCTCTTCAAAGCCGAACATGCGAGATACAAATTGGAGATGTCAAAATCAAGCAAGTGCAACAATTTGAATATCTGGGAAGTGTTTTAACAGAGGACAGAAAAATGCAACACCGAAATCTGAAACTGCATTGGAATAGGACCTGAAGGGCGACACTTAAATCCAAAGCATTGGTATAGTGAAAGATCCCTTTCAAAAGCCTAGCAAAGTATTAAGAAACAAGAAAATTTCATTAGAAAGAAAGAAAAGTGTTGTGAGGGAGAATATTTCCCTACAAGTTTGGACTCAGTTGTCAGACAAAAGACATAAAAATACTCCTACATCAAGAGGAGTAGCAGCAGGAGCTTTTTTTTAAACAGTCATTCACGGTTAAACATTAGTTTCTATTCTACATTATGTTTCCCTGTACCAAAAGGTAATAAATTTGTTCTTAAACCAATTCCAGTTTTCTACTGTTGTTTTTGATAACTCTGTTATAACAAAAAGATTATTGAACTGTTATGTAATATCTGTCCACCTGTCCAGTTAATTTTGGACAGTCTCCTCACAGATGAAGAAGAGATTTGAGGTAATAGAAATGTGGTTCTACAGAAGGATGTTGAGAATGCTACAGACTGACCATGTGAATAATGAGGAAGTTATAAAGAAATGGCAAAGAAAAGGATAGAAATGGCTAAATGTTACCGTTAGTTCTATGCTAACAGTTTCTTCTATTGCACTTCTTGCCTGTGGAACTCTCTTCTGGGTTCTTGCTTCCTAATCAACTTTGATCTTCAGAAGTTTAAATGCAATGTCACTTGTTACCTTCTGTCTTCTTAATTCTTACTCTTTTATTTTCTTCTCTCCTTAATAGTAGTTTTTCTCAGATTCTCTAACATTCAGTAATCTCTTGCATCCTAGTAGCTTTATTTCCTTTGATTGTCATAGATTTAAATACAATGTCAATCGTTATCTTCTGTCTTCTTAATTCTTATTCTTTTATTGTCCTCTTTCCTTAATAGTTATTTTTCTCGTATTCTTTAACACTTGGAAATCTCTTGCATCCCAGTAGCTTTATTGACTTGCTTGGGATGAAATGATTAACAAAAAAAAATGAGAAAACATTAGTGGGGAGAAAAGACAATGCAAAAACATGATTTAGAAAGATGAAAAGAATGGTGATTGATGATCCTTTTTTAAATATTTGATAATCATTCTTGACAGGAAAGCAATAAATCAGAAGAGAGATCCACAGGCAAGAAGTGTGAGAGAAGAAACTGTTAGAATAGAACGTACACTTACATAAAGCTATTTTCTTCATAATCTTGTACTATGTGGTTGAAGTACCAAAGAGGAATGCTCATTTGAACAATTACTATGAAAATACTGGTACCAAAAAGGAATGCTCATTTGAACAATTGCTATGAAAATACTGGTACCAAAGAGGAACGCTCATTTGAACAATTGCTATGAAAATACTGGTACCAAAGAGGAAGTGCGAGACATGAAGCTATTGGAGTAGAAGAGACGGCTACATTTAGGAGTTTCGACAGTGAAAGAGTGAGAGCGGGATGCCAGGCTCGTAGGGCGCTTGAACTCATGAAGTCTGGGAACCAGCGAATGCAACTCCTCGGAGCAATTGCCATGAAAGTATTTGTAAAAAAGACAGAGAGAGGCAACAGCGTGTCTGTGAGAAAGGGACTGTAGACGAGATGCCAGAACAGGGCCAATTATATTGCATATCCGCCTCTTGAGCCTATCAAGAACCCTGAGGCATAAGGAAGAGACAGATGAAATTTCTGGGACATGAGTTAAGATGGTCTGGATAATCTGATACTCACAGATCGAATAGAGGGGAAAAGATACAAGGGAAAGCAATGCATGACATGCCTGGCGGGTTTAAGAAAGATGGCAGAACATGGTCTGGGGTAGTTGGCAGAGGCACGAAACTTATTATGAGTCACTAATTATAGGGGGAAGTGGAGAGCCATGATTGCCTACATCCTGAAAGGACAAGGCACATAAAAAGAAAAGAAGTAAGCATTAATTTTTAAAAAAGAATTAAAATAAAAATTAAAAGTTCATTTTTGTTTAAAAGGCAATGACAGATTAACAGTATTGCAAGATTACTCTACACATTGCCAATATGTTTTTGTTTCATTGACATTTTTCTTATGATAGCAATAGCTGTAATTTTCCTTGTCTACAAATATTTTTCCATCAGTGTTTGATTTTCGGAACTTAGCCATGGGTTCCAAATAAAAATATAATCTATAAAATCCAGAATCTATTTGTATGTTTGTGGTACGCACTGCTGGAGTGAACTAAAACTGCTAGCTTAATTTTCTCTTGCTTTAAAAAAGAAAATTTTCTTTCTTTTTTTTTTTTTTTATAGTAACTATATTTCTGCTTGTTTATGGTAATTAAAGGTATTGGTGTACAAATTTCTGTATTAGACAACTCTTTAAAAAGAATGATAACTTCAAAAAATTATCAGAGATACACAATTATCCAGGGATGCATTTCTCTCGTACGCAAATGTTCATCTGCCAAAAGTACTTATAAAAAAGGCACAGATAAGCTACGTTACAGAGGTCGAAGAGTGACTGAATTTGAGATGCCAGGTCATGACTGATAACATTGTAGATTCTTTTTTGGATATCATCAAGAATCTTGGTATATATATATATATATATATATATATATATATATATATATATATATATATATAGCTGGCACACCAGACCAGATGTGGCATCAATATTATAACAGACAAATGGTAGATTTATAAGCTTGCAAGTTGGATTCTGGCAAGAAACATTGTCTGGCACGACCCACTGAAACAGTTTTCCTGCCAGTATGAGATATTTCTTTTTTGGCAAATAACCACTCTGCTTGATATTTAAACGGGACAATATTGTTAAAATTTATTAGACTGGCAAGGTCACCCTCATGTCATATTCATTACATTTTCAATGCACATTAAGATTTAACCAATAATTTGAAATTGGATAATATTGACCAAAGTGTATTGTATAACTTTTAAACTTTTGGTGATAAAGTTCCCAATGTTTTTGTGAATGTTTCCTCTTTCTTTAGTTCCATAGACTCCGCTAAGGAGTGTGGGGGCACAGTTCTCAACAACATGAGGCCTTGCCATTGTGGTTTCCATAGCAAGTAAGGTTTTATGGAATGAAGTTGCAAGTTGCATACCCAACTGGTTTTTTTACCCAGTTTTGACTGACATTACTTAGTCTCTCCGTATCTAAGTGCTGATTGGGTTTGACATTGCTTAACTTTGGTGATTAAGTGCATTAACAAAGTAGGAAATAATATATGAAATATATCCTTTCATCATTAATCTTGATTATGTGCCAATATAAACAGTTTCTCGGCCATTAACTGCCATGTTAATCAAAAATGGAACATTTCTAGCATTTACCTGATGCACAGTTTCAGGATAAATTGGATGATATCTAAGGGATGTAATTCTTTATTTTAAGATCTCAGAACAATTTCTTTACATGGCAAAAATAAATTAAGAAAAATATTTTGTCTCATTTTTTATTTCTTTTTTTTCATCTTCTTCTCTGTCTGTTGTGTACCCTTCAGGATGTAGGTGATCATGGGTCTCCACAATTTCCTGTCTTTTGTAGCTCTTAATAAATTTTGTCTTTTTATTAATTTTCCTAAACCTTGTTCCGTCATCCATTTAAATAAACTCACTTAGTAGGTTATGCATTGTTTTCCTCTGTCACACTTGCCTTCAATTTGTCCTGTGAGTATCAGATTTTCCAAGCCCTCTTTCCATATTATGTGTCCTATAAATATTTCTTTCCCTGATGTTAAGCATAAGTGTCCTTTTTGCTTCTATTTTATTCTAAAACTTTGTTGTCATGCAGGAAGCATGGTGGAGTAATCGATAGTGGCTCAGATTGAGGAATCGGAGAGCTGTGTTTGAATTCCAGTTGAATCCATTACATTGACTTACATGCTAATACCCTTGGGAAAGTTATAAATCCTCTTCTTTTACCCCCAGCTATGGATAAATAGCAGGACAGACTGGAGGGCAACTGGTCTACAGCAGGAAGAAATGGCAACTTACTATGGGAAACAATTTGCCTCGCAGTCATGTATTGAAAGATATATGATTGCCTAAGTGTATATGGTAAATTTTCATTTTAACACCTGAGCGCTAATATCCCTTCAAATTTTTCCAAAATAGTCTTATTTCTGTGCAAATGTATATGCTGAACTCAAATATTGAAGAAACCTACATTTTTGGATGTTAACAACTCAAAAAAAAAATCGGACTTTTTCCTAGTCTTTTGTCAGCCATTACTGGCTTATTGATAAGTAATTCAGTGCTGAATTTTGTTGGTGGACGTATACAATTTGGGCCTATTTACTTCCTTGTAGAAATTAGTACATGCTTCCGTAAAGTGATTTTTTTTTTTGTACTTAATTTAAGAAGAAAGTTAACTTTCAAATATATATAAACATTGACAAATAAAAGAATAACAAAGTAATTTTTTTTTTAAGGAGAAACTTTCAAATTAGGGTTAGGTGTTTTTTTTTGGTTATTCTTTTATTTTCTTATTTTTTTTTAAGAAGAAAGTTAACTTTCAAATTAGGGTTAAGTGTTTTTTTTTCTTTTGTTATTCTTTTATTTGTCAATGTTTACATATATTTAAAAGTTAAATTTATTCTTAAATTAAGTATGAAAAAAATCACTTTACGGAAGCACATACTAATTTCTGAAAGAAAATAGTTCAGCAGTGAATGACGCTCAGGTGTTAAAATGAAAATTTTCCGTGCATATCACACATGGCACATAACTGGCTGACTGTTGCTCAGTCTATGATATCCTCAGTATTCTTTTGAAAACTTTAACATTGAAACTATCGCATCAGCCTCCAAGCCTTGACTTCTCCATTTTCTTCAGAAATGTTTCTACCTATTTAAAATAAAATGTGATCTATTTTTTATATTGTGAAAGAATTAACTAAATTACTGCCTCATGGAAATGGGAGTTTTCAGTTTGTTGGGAAATAAAAAAAAAAAAAAAAAAGACTGTTTTAAAAGTAAGTGATTAAAGTAAAGAAGTTCTGCTCAACAAACTAACCAATCAAGCAGCCGGTCAGTCTACCTACCACCAGACCATACCATTTGAGTTATTGTGTTGCAACACACTGCTACTAAAATAATCGAATGAGGCTGTCTGGAAGGAATCCCAAAAACGATCCAGTCCGTGTGCTCATCTCCTGACCCCTTCAGTCTGGAGTTTGAATTTGATGGACTGTTTTGACATTTATGGGATTTGAAATGAAATATTAGAGAATCGGAAAAAAAGCTAATTAAATCTTGATGTAATTTCTTATGATGATGGTGATGGAGGAAGAAGACGAGGAGGATGATGATGATGATGAGGAGGAGGAGGAAGAAGACAATGAGGATGATGGTGAAAAGAAGCTGGAGGATGATAAAGAGGAAGATGAATAAGATGTAGATGATGATGATGAGGAATATGATGATGATGATGATGAGGAATATGATGATGATGATGAGGAATATGATGATGATGATGATGAGGAATATGATGATGATGATGATGATGATGATGATAATTAGGAAGGAAATCTTGTTAAAAATGAAAGAGAGAAAAAAAGGAAGGAAGAGAATCATTCAAAGATTGAAAAGAATGAATGTGTAGGTGAAGACCCAAGCAAAGGAAAGAAAAATGAGTGAAGAAAAAAAAAAAAAAAAGAGGGAGCTGAAATAAAGAAAAGAAGCAATTTGAAAAAGAAAGAGTTTGGTGAGTTCAAATGAAGAGAAAGAAAAACAGTAAGAAAAGATAAAAGTCATAATGAACAAAAAAGAAGAAGAAGAAAAAGTAAGAGAGAGAAAGGAAAAGCAGAGAAAGAAAGAAATGGTAAAAGCCATAATGAACATAAACGAAGAGGGATAAAAAAAGAAAGAGAAGAGAGAGAAAGAGGAAAAGAACATAAAAAAAGGAGGATAAAAAGAAAGAGAAAGGGAAAAGTCATACTGAACATAAAAAAGAGGAATAAAAAGAAAGAAGAGAGAGAAAGAAATAAAGTCGTAATGAGCATAAAAGAAGAGGGATAAAGAATAAAAAGAAGAGAGAGAAAGGGAAAAAGAACATAAAAGAAGAGGGATAAAGAAGAAAAAGAAGGGGGATAAAGAAGAGAGAGAAAGGGAAAAAGAACATAAAAGAAGGAGGATAAAGAAGAGAGAGAAAGGGAAAAAGAACATAAAAGAAGGAGGATAAAGAAGAGAGAGAAAGGGAAAAAGAACAAAAAAGAAGAGGGATAAAGAAGAAAAAGAAGAGGGATAAAGAAGAAAAAGAAGGGGGATAAAGAAGAGAGAGAAAGGGAAAAAGAACATAAAAGAAGGAGGATAAAGAAGAGAGAGAAAGGGAAAAAGAACATAAAAGGAGGAGGATAAAAAGAAAGAGAAAGGGAAAAGCCATAGTGAGCATAAAAGAAGAGGAATAAAAAGAAAGAAGAGAGAGAAAGAAATAAAGTCGTAATGAGCATAAAACAAGAGGGATAAAAAAGAAAGAGAAGAAAGAGAAAGGAATAAAACCGTAATGAACATAAAAGAGGGATAAAAAAAGAGAGAAAAAGAAATAGTCATAATGAACATAAAAGAAGAGGGATAAAGAAGAAAAAGGAGAGAGAGAAAGGGAAAAAGAACATAAAAGAAGGAGGGTAAAAAGAAAGAGAAGAGAGAGAATGAAATAAAGTCATAATGAACATCAGATAAAGAATTTGAAGTAAAAAATAACAGGATGAAAGGAAAGATAAAGTACAAACAATTTTTTCTTTTTAACAAACTTAGAAATATAGCATACAATTATGAAAGTGATCCACACTTGGTGCTCAGCACTGTGACCTTGTTTCAGATTTGGTTAAACTTGACAGAAACTCTGAGTATTTAAAAAATAATTATATTTATTTAATTTTTATCACTTTACACATTATTTTTAGTAGATACTCATATTTGAGAAAAGTCTCCGTTTAATTTTTAAATAGTATATTTATTTACTTTCATCTACTGGACTGAATATTTTAGAAATCTTATTAAAGAAAAATATGTGCTCTCTGGCAGGATTTGAACCTGTATCCCTCTGGATAGAGAGAGCCACTGTTTAGCCCAGTACACCTATACTGCTTTGACCACAATGAGACAAATAGTCAATGTACTGTTTAATGTATAAACAGAACACCTATGCAAATATGAGTAATACTGTTATTATTTTCAATAATAAAATAAAATTGCCAACAAAATATTTAGATTTTGGCATTAAATAACCCATAGGGGTGTTAATATGCCATGAAACAAAAACAAGCAAACCAAACTCTGTCCTTGAATCCTGATTTCAATTCTAATTTAGAGAATTTGTCAAATAATTTGCATTGCAATCTTTTAAAATCTGGCTAAAATTTTGAATTTTCTCATAGGAAAATGTTCCGCAAATTAATTACATATGAAAATTTTATTTACTAGTTATTTAATTGCTATATGTGTGTTCAAAATGTCCTCCTCCTGTTTCAAAAAGACATGTTGATGGGAATTGACCAGATGATTCATAAACATTTAAAATAGCCTCAACATTTTACAGCAATCATATTTAAATTTTCAACATTTTCTCAAGAAAGAGTTGAACACTTATGTTAAACAACATATTTTAAATGGCCCTTAGAAAAAAAAAAATCATGGGAATAGGTTGTTGATCTAATTTTTTCTCAACAGAACCTTTTCGTGAGGGTATTCCCCAAAGTTATGGTTCGTGACTTTTGCCTCACCTTATATATATATATATATATATATATATATATATATATATATATATATTGTGTTTATGTTTTAAAATAAATTTTGGAGATTTATATTGAAAAGCAATTTTTTGTTGGATTGTTAATTTTTTCTTCCTTTGATATTTAAATTATTTTATTATTGTTGCTTATTTAATTAAATTTAAAACATTTACTGGGATTTTTTTAAAAATTAATATTTTGCCATATTATTCAATTTGTCCAAAATCTTAAAACTTCTTCAGGGTTCAAAATTTGACAGTTACCAACGTAAACCGAATATCCGATTGCCCCTAAAGCATTTGAAAAATATTTTAATTATGCATCTGAATTCTTATACATGGCTAAAAAAAAATTGAACATTATTTTTTTTTAAAATTTATTATGACAAATTTAAAAAAAGTATTCCATTTTAAAAACCTGGTCTCATTTTTTAATATCCTTTCTTTAGCCTTGATTAAATTGCTAAAGTCTTTGAAAAAATTTTGAATCATGCAAAAGATTATCAAATTATAAAAAAGTAAATTGAAACAATTTTTTTTTTAATCAAATCTATTTTTTTTTTTTTTAAATTATCTGTTTTGTGTTTAAAAATATGCAAATGATAATTTGATATCACCAATTAAAGAAATTTAAAAATATATATCCACCCATTATTTATAAAATTTTAAATCTATGTATATTGCTATTTTATATTTCATGGACATATTTAAACAAATACATATTTAAATTTATAAATTTTTTTTATTTTAAAGTTTTTATTTTTTTTTACATTAAAATTTCATATAAATAAAAATATATCAAACTTCTAAAAAATATCTTTAATATTAACAAATAATTTGAATTTTTTTATCTATTAATAATATTCCAATATATTATTTTATTACATAAAAAAAAAAATTTTTTAAGTTTTTTGTACTATATCTTTATTAAAAAATTAATTTCCCTGAAAAAAAATTCTTTTATCTTTGATTTTTTATATATTCTTTTTAAATATATCAATAAAATTTTATTTACCGTTTTTAAATATTTTGATGTCGCAATTTTATCATTGTATTAATAATAACTATATTTTTATGTTCAACTTTTGTTTAAAATTATTGTATAACAAAAATTTTAATGCAAAATGTTTTTATTTTTTATAAATTCAAATGTCCTATGATAATTTTACTTTAAATATATTTTCATACAATAATAAATGTTTATTTTCAGGTTATTTTATTTGCCCAAATGTTGGTTTATATATAAAAGTGTATATTATGAAATCAGGTATAAAAATTGGGAAAAAATGAATATTTTATAATTTTGTGTTATTTTTGATTTATCAATAAATGATAAATTTTTATTTAATTTTTTTTTATATATATTATATTGGACTATAAAATGTTTTCTACGAAACATTCAAATTTATTATTTTTTAACAGGTTGTTTATAAAAAATATATTTGTTTTAAATTCACTTTTGAAATAAATTTAATTTTTTCAAATGAAATTTCAACAAAACATTTATAAAATTAATGTTTCATTGCTTTGCCAATAAATGTAAATGTAATTTTATATTTAAAATATTCAAATTATTTTCTAAGATAACGTTTAACAATATTTCAAAATTTTAAGTTGTTTTTATCATTTTTGAAAAAAAAAAAAAAAAAAATTTTAATTTTATAATTCTAAAATTTTGATGGTGAAAAAGGATTTATATTTATGAAAAAATTATAAGGAAAAAAACCAAAATAATTTCATATTAAATATTAGTAATTACACTATTTGGCAGTAAGTTTTGATTTGTAGCATATTCAGAATATATTTTTTGATAAATTTAGTTTTTTCATGCACATAATTTTAAATTATTAAAAGCAAAAATATTTTATTGGTAAATAATTCATAAAAAAAGAAATAAAAACAGTGATGTTTGTATTTTCTTTATAAAATTTATAAAGCAAATTTTTAATCTGTTTTTTATAAATAAATTTTTTTTAAAAATATATGAATAATTATGGGGAAATAAAAAATTGTTTTGTTTTAATTTTTAATATTATAAAAATAAATAATAAAAAAATAATTTAAATTTTTTTAATAGAAAGAAATTTTAATTTTTTTTAAATTTTATAAAATTGATCAAATAAATAGATAATGATATTTTTTTAAATATATTTTTATTATTTCTCCAAATTAGATTATTTTGTAAAACTCATATTTTATAAAATTAATTTAATAAAAACGTATATATATTTTTATAATATTTAATAATTTTCAGAATATAAATAAGAATAAAAAATATCATGGAATATTCTTCCGTTTTTTAATTTTATCATTTTAAATTATATATTTCATTATATAAAAAAAACAATCATTCTATTTTATTTTGATTCTATTTTCATTGAATAAATTTTATATATTTTCATATTTTATGATTTAACCGTGATATTTATATTTTTATTGTAAAGAACTATTTTTTTATATAAAAATTTCTGCTTATATAATATATGATTTTAATCAGTTGAATATTGGAATTAAGAATTCTTTATATTTTTAATAAAATAAAAATTTAATTACTAAAAATTTATAATCAATAGAAAACATTTGGAATTCAAAAAATATTTTTAAATATAATGTTAAAATAATTAAATTTTTTGATTTTGTTTTAATAAATTTTTTATTTAAATTTTTGAAAAAAAAATCATATCATATAAAATTAAAATATTTTTATACAACCGACAAATAATATTTTAAATCTTTATTCTTTCATATATTTTTAAAATTTTTTTTCAATATTTATCTTTTAAAATTTTTGAAATCTAAAATACTAATTTTTGGAACAAATAAACAATTATAATAAAAATTTAACTGAATATTCAAATGTATTTTAATTAATTTTAAATTGAAGAGGAAGGTCTTAATAGAATAAGGCAAAAATTAAAATGATAAATATATTTATAAAATATTTTAACCTCATATTTTTAATTATATGATTTTAATAAAAATGGAAAAATGAGAAAGCAATTTTTTCATTAAGCTCAATTTATTGAAAAATTATTTTTTTTTCTTTGTTTTTTATAAAAAAAAATTTATATATAAAGATATATATATATATATGAAAATATTTTAAATGATATATTTTAAACCAGTAAATATTTCATTTATATATATATTACTTCAGATAATTTTGTTTTTAAAAATATAGAAAAAGAATATTAAAAAAATTTTTGTACATTACATAAAAAATTAATGAAATTATTTTTATTTATTTTTTAATAAAATCCTGAAATGTTTCAATTTCAATGTTCCTCCCAAACTTTTTTTTTTACAGTCTTAATTTTAACATTTTATTTTATTTCATATTTATAATATATGATTATATTAAATCTGTAATATAAAGAAATTTTTTTTTACTAATTTCAATTGGATTTTTTTTTTTTTTTTAAAAAAATTGATGGAATACGAAAATGAAATTGAGTTTTTGGAAAAAAACAAGTCATTAATTCAATAAATTATTTAATAAAAGAAAAAATAAAAAAAAAATATATTTAAATATGATTTTCTAAAATTTTGTTTTTTATTAAAAAAACACATTAAAAATCATTTTCCGAAAAAAAATGAATTTATTTGATTTTTTTTTTGCACAATTTCAAAATATCATTAATAAAATAGATAAAACTTTGTTTTTAGTAATCATAATTTTTATAAAATATATTATGTTTTAAATAAAATGTTTATTTGTTTAATATTTTTTATATATTAATTTATATTTTAATTATATAAAATGTATAAATTATTTGTAAATTAATTTTAAAAATTTTTAAAAAACAAATTTAAAATCAGTAAACAATAATTAAATGTATTTTTCAAATAAAAAAATATATTTATATTTTATTTAATTTTTTTTCTTTGGAAATTAAAACACATTTATATAAAAATTTCTTTTTTTATATAATAAAAATATTTGAATAAATTAAAAAATATCCAAAAATAAATTCCAAATTTAGAGTATTTTAATTTTTATTCTTTCTGAAATTTAAAATTGTTTTTAATTAAAAAAAAAAATTTTTAAAAATTTTTTTGGAATATATTTTACAAGTGTTTTAAATTTTTATATTTTATTAAATCTTGTTGGCTATATATATATATTAATATATATATATATTTATATATATTTATATATATATTATGTGTATATATATATTTTGTTTTTAAAAATTATAAATATAATGTAAAATAATAGGCTTGATAAATTTTAAATTTCCATATTTTAATTTTTATACATTTTATAATAATATATATATATTATATTATATATATATATATATATATATATATTATATATATATATATATATATATATATATATATCAGGTCATCCCATAAGTTCTGTCCGAATTTTAACTTTTTGTTAAAATGAACGAAATTTAAAGAGTATTTTATAATGTCTAATGGAGCTGAACATTATTTTTATGTTTAGATGCATTTAAACTGATCAAATTTTATTTCAGAGAACAATAAAATTAAATTTTGTTTGATTAAAACCCTGCTAACATGGAAGTACCCAAGAATCATTTGAGGCACATAATGCTTTATGAGTTCAAGAAAGGAAACTCAGCAGCCGAAGCGGCTAGAAACATTCACTCAGTTTATGGAGAGGAATGTGAATGAAAGAACTTGCAGAAGATGGTTTGCAAAATTCAGAGGTGGAGATTTCACCCTTGAAGATGAAGATCGAACCGGACGTCCAGTTGAGTTTGATGAAAAGCTTCTTGAAGCAGCCCTTGAAGAAAATCCTGCTTTATCAGTTGAGGAATTGGCAGTGGTTCTCAGTTCAAACCATACAACTGTTCATCGTCATCTTCAACAACTTGGAAAAGTTCCTAAACTTGGAAAATGGGTGCCTCATGAATTGTCTGAAAACAACCTCAAATCCTGAGTTGACATCTGCTCTTCTCTCCATTCTCGCCAACTTGTTTCACCTTTTTTTTGGATAGACTTGTGACTGGCGACGAAAAAATGGATCTTTTATCGAAATGTTAAGCGTCGTAGACAGTGGCTTGGTAAAGGGAAGGACCCCAGCCACAGCCGAGAAGGGAACTTCATGGGCAAAAGGTTCTTCTTTCAATCTGGTGGGATCGCCAAGGAATAATCCACTTTGAATTCTTACCACCTAATGCAACAATTAATGCTCAAATATACTGTCAGCAATTAGAGCGTTTGAACCAAGCTTTGAGGAAAAAAAGACCTGCTCTAGTGAATCGAAAAGAGGTGATGTTTCATCAGGACAATGCGCGACCCCACACAGCAAAGAATCACGTCACAAAAGATCGAAGAACTTGGTTGGGAGAAAATTCCTCATCCACCTTATTCTCCCGATCTTGCTCCTTCAGACTACCATTTGTTTCGTAGCTTACAGAATCATTTGGAAGAAACAGCTTTTGTAACACAGGAAGAGGTTAAAACTGACATTTGTGAGTTCTTCGAATCAAAGCCAAAAAAGAATTTTACAGTAATGGAATTAGTAAGCTTGTTAATAGATGGAAGGAAGTCATAGATAATCAGGGAAAATACATTGTTGATTGAATCTGTAATTAAATGTAACATTTGGTCACTTGTTTTCTTTATTCAAAATTCGGACAGAACTTATGGGATGACCTGATATATATATAATATATATAAAATATGTATATATATATATATATATATTAAAGTTATATATATATTGCTATATAATCAGGATTACTAATTTGTTAATAAAATATTATTTTATAATTTGTATATTTATATTTATATGTTATTTGCATATTTATTTTATATTTTTTTAATTTATTTATTTTTATATATATATTTATTGTTAAATATATATATATATATAAAATATATATATATATATATATCTAATAAAATTTATTTAATTTTATAAATGGGAATTTGCATTTTTATATACTTTTTTAAATATGTAAATGATTTATATATATATATATTTAATTTAATGATATATATATATATATTGCATTTATCATATATATATATATATATATATATTTTTTTTTTGATATATTTGCATATATATATTTATATGTATATGTTCTGTTAATAATTTTTAAAAAAAATAAAAAATCCAAATATTTTTTATATATAAATATATATATATTTATATATTTGTGTTGTATGTTAAAAATATAATTTTCAATTTGAATATATTTTCATTTAATTTTTATGATATTTAAACTCAAATTTTTGTATATATAAATAAATATTTTTTTTATTTTCTTTTGGTCTGAAAATTATTGAATATAAATTTTACTTATAAAATGAAAATTTAAATGAAATGAATTTTTTTTTTTTAAAAAAATTTTATATATATATTTATTAAAAATTAATTTATATTTATTTATTTATATATTAAATTGAATAAGAAAAAATTAAATTATATTATTCTTTCATAAACTTTTAAATTTAATGTTTTATTTTTTATGTTTAAAAAGAAATCTTAAATTTTTCATTTTTAATATATATTGAGAATTTTTTATAATAAATATATAATATCTGTTATATATAAAATATTATTAATTCCCAAAATATATATAATATCTGTTTTTATTTGTTATATATATATATATATTAAATAATATATGGATATAAAAAACACAGTATGAAAAAAAAAAATACAAAAAAAAAAAAAATTCTGAATATGCATTATTAATGTTAAAAAAATTCGATTCGTCGGACGTTTCGGTCTATTTAAGACCATCTTCATGGACATTTTCATTTAAACATAATTAACATTATAACTTATAACAATTTAACACAAAAGACGATGGACATAAGAGCCCAACTAATTCAAACAGATAACTGAAATTTTATACAGATCATTCAAATTCTGTTTAAATATGATCATTTAATTTAGTTAATAATCACGTTTTTTTGATGTTGTTTTTAAATTATTCAAGATGATTTCCAAAATTAAAAATATTAAAAAATATATATATTAAAAATTTTTATAAATATTTTACCAAAGTTTTCTCTTCCGTTGATTTTTTTTTAAAAATCTTATTTTGATGTTCTTATTTTGAAAACAATAAAGAAATGAGAAAAAAAAAACAATTTTTTTCTAAAAGTAATTTTTTAAAAATGAAACAGTTCTTTTGAATCCCATTTTTTTAAAATTTGCTTCAATCAATAAATAAAATTTATATATATATTATATATATATATATATATATATATTATATTATATGTTTATAATTATTAAATTTTTATTTTCCATAATTTATGGTTTTTATTTGCAATTTGTTATGAAATTTAAAAAAAAAAAATCAAATTTGTAATTTTTTTTTATATATATAAATAAATTCAATTTTTAACTATCAGTATCATCAGTTCATTTATTTTTGACCATTTTTTTATCAAAAATTTTTTTTTTTTCTTAATCATCAAATTTTTTGGATATTTTTATAATGTAAATATTTTTAGTTTTTCATTTTTTTATATATATATAAATATATATATATATATATATTATATTTTGGTATTTATATTTTTTTTTTCAATTAAAAATCTTCATTTAAAATATCATTATTCAATTTTTTCATTTTCAAATTTTATATCTTTTTTTTAAAAATTTAAAATTTATTCAAATTCAATTTAAATGTCCTTTATATTTTTCTTCTATATTATTCATTTGCATTTTTTTTTTTTTCAAAAATTTTTTAAAAAAATTTTTCTAATATTTTTTGTACCTAGAGTTTGTATGAATGATTTGAAAAAATTTGTTATCATTTTTTTTTTTATTTTTTTAACTTAAATGATTTATATTTAAACAATTTTTATATATTTTTTTTTTTTTTTTTTTAGATTTTTTATTAAATGAATTTTTTTTTAGACCCTTTTTTTATTTTTTTTTATTTTAATAAAAAATTTTTATTTAGATAAATCTATTAAAATTTTTTTTTCCAAAAATTTGGATGATTTTTCTTGATTTTATTTTTATTTATTTATTTAAAATAAATTTTTTTTTTCATCATTTATCAAAAATTTTTTTTTTCCAAAATTTTTAAATGTTTGGAATTATTCATTTAAAAAAAATAAAAAGAAAAATTTTAATTTTATTTTTTAAAATTTAATAAATTAAATTTTTTTTAAAATGAAAATCAATTTTTGTTTTTTTTCCTTTTTTAAGATAATATATATTTTTTTGAATTTAATTATGATATATAATAATTTGAAAAACGTTATGTTTCAATGTTAAATATATTATTTTTCTATTTTATATAAAAATATTTAATTTAAATGCAATTATTTTTTTAAATGTGTAAAATATTAAAAATTGTATTTTTTAGTAAAAATAAATTTTTTAACCTTTTTGATTTGATTGAAAAATTTTTTTTTTTATTAATTTCTAGCATTTTTTCATTTATATATATATATTTTATTTTGAATTTAAAATTTTTTCTTTAATTATTTAATATATTTTTTTTTTATATATTCTTATTTTTTATATATAATTTATTTATTTAAATTTTTTTTATTTTTTTAAAAAAAAAATTAATTTTATTTTTAATGTTTTAATCATAAATGTTTTGTTTTTATTTTGATTCTTATGTTTTAAAAATTTTAATAAATTTTTTTTGTTGATTTTTTTTTAATTTTTTTTCAATTAAAAAAAAATTTTTTTTCTCTGTATTTATTTTGTATTATTTTTTATTTATGTTTTTTTATATTTGATTTGATTATATTTCAGTTCAATGTCATATGAAAAACCCAAAACCTTTTTTAATTAAAAAAAAAAATTTTTTCAAGGTGCACTGTTTTGTTTTTTAACCCAAAAATTACTGTTTTCTTATATAATTTGGATTTTTTCAGAAAAGTAATAATTTATTAGACCAGAATTTCATGCCATTTTATTAAAACCCAGTCTATCAGTTGTTATTCAATATGAAATAGCTGGGGGGAAATTTCTTTTTTTTTTCCCAAAATCCTTAATGTTAATTTAAATGAAAAATTCAAATGGTATTTGGAACTTGGCTAAATAAATGGGGGTCTATAAAAATATCCAAAATTTATTGTGGAATAAATTCTCTCTAAAAATTAATGTTTTTAATAACACTTAAATATATATATATATATATATATATATATATATATATATATATATATATATATATATAAAGTATAATGAGAACAATTAATGAAATGAATTCCATAAATAAATAAATAATTATTTAAAATCTTTACCATTAATATTAGATTAAAAAAATTATTCATTTTAAAAGACAAAAATTTTAAAATTGCCACTAATATGACAAATAATTTCAACACAAAATTTTGATTGTCAGAAATGAAAAACCAATAAACTTAAAAAGAATTCAAAGATTAAAAAAAATTAAAAAAAAATAAAATTGATTTTCAACTTTTCTCAAATGTGATTCATTTTTAATTCAAAACATTTATTATCCATTAGGTCAATATTTTTTATCTAAACAAATGCAAGTGCAATTTTATATAAATATTTTTACAAGTATTTATAAATTTTTATTTTTAAAAAATAAAAACAGTTAACCTTCCTATTTTTTTAAAAAAAAAGTCATGTAATTTAATTAAATAATGCTAATAATCTTTCATTAAAATCTATTTGTTTAATAAAAAATAAATTATATATATATATATATATATTTATAAATTATATATAAATGATATTCTATCTGTGTGTGTTTGTTTGTGATTGTGAATCTGAAAAAATTTTTTTTTAAAAAATCATCTTGTTTTATTTAAGGCTTTTGAAATTAATTTATATCCATATATATATATATATATATATGTATATATATATATATATATATATATATATATTTATAAATATAAATTTGTGTTTGAGAAACCTTTTGTTTGTCATTACATGTTTTTATCAAATGAAATTGAAAGGTATTTATTTTCAAAAAAATAAAAACTCAAATCTCATCAAACTGAACTTTAACATAAAGATCATAATTTAATTCGTATTTATTTCAATCTTAAAAAACTGCAATTACAAAAATTTTTGTCAACATCAAATTATCTATCTAAATTGCAAAATTAAAGAAGAATTTTATATCAAATATTGAATTATCTATCTATCAAATCTTTTTGAATTCCCCATTCATCAGAATTATTTTGGTCACATTTCTTCTTTAAATAAAAACTAATAATATATATATTAAATTTTTGCATATATTTTTCTAAATTAATATAAATAAAGACAGGTAAAGCCAAAAAAAATGGAAAAAATTTTTTTTTATGAATCAAATTAAAATGCAGAAGTAAATATCTGAGAAAATTTAAATAAGTGAAAAATATAAAAAATGCATGGGTTATGTTAATGTGAATTTTTTGAAATTGCAAAAAATTAAACAAGGTCCTGCTGAGAAATTTTTGTTTATTTGTTAGAAACAAAAAAAAAGTGCTTTTTCCTTGCTTGTGCTATTCATCCATTTTTTATATATTTAAAATAAATGTTGGATTTTTTTCTTTTATGGAAAGGGAAAATTCTACAAGTTTTGATGTTAATTTGGGTTTAATAAATGATAATAAAAATTCCATGTACAAAATGAATAAAAAGCAAGAAGGAATTCTTAAATAAAACAGAAATAAAATTTTATACTCAAATCAAGAAAAAGCTATTGTATTCCTTGGACATTTAATAAGGGAGGAGGGTTAATTGAGGCCAGAGATGGAGGAAATAATCAAAATATTTAAAAAGATGAAAATGTGTGAATGGAAATATGCAAATTCTTTAACAACTTATGAAAGTGGGAAAAAATTACATTTTGAGCCAGAAATTAAAATTTTGTTTATTAAAAATGATTCCATCAATTCATTTTATCTGAAAGTGTAACTCAATGGTTATCTATGTCCAAATCATTTAGATTAAAATTTGAAAGTGTTCCCATTTAATCCATAAGCTTGGCTCAACACTGTTTGATTAACCAACTTATAAATGATTATTATCTGAATATAAACTGAAATTTTTATAAGTTTAGGTTATGCGATAGACACTTCAATTTAGATTTGGTTCAAAAACAAATCTAGTGTCGGCACTACAAAACTTTTAAAATGTATGTGATAGTCTTGAAATGGAATTCCAATCGGTTGTTAATTGGGGCAATTTGGCATGTTTCCTTTTTCAAATAAAAACTAAACTATTTTCTTATTAATAGCACCATAGAGATCCTTCCCTGCCCCCCCATATTAAATGTCTGATAGTCAACTTCAGAGAGCAACTCCCTATATAAATTCTGCTCGATCTTCACGTTGACTGCTGACCTGAGATGGAACAAATACATTGAGTCAATTGCTTCTTCCACCATTTTCAAAGTTGGCTCTCTGTGCCGCGCCAGAAATTTTTTCTCCCCGGAATCGATACTTCAAATATACAAAACAACCATTCGCCCTTGCATGGAGTATTGCTGCCATATATGGTCTGGGGCACCTTCTGTTTAAAACTCGGAGTTCTTGACAAGATCCAGAGACGGATATGTAATATAATTGGCCCTGATCTGGCATCTCGTCTGCAGTCACTCTCTCTACAGACGCGCCGTCGCCTCTCTCTGTCTTTTTTTTTTACAAATACTTTCATGGTAATTGCTCCGATGAGCTGCTTTCACTGGTTCCCAGACTCCATGAATTCAAGCGCCCTACGAGGCTGGCATCCCGCTCCCACCCTTACACTGTAGAAACTTTTTAAATGTAGCCGTCTCTTCTACTCCAATAGCTTCATACCTCGCACCTCTCGCCTGTGGAACACCCTTCCCAATTACTGTTTCCCTGAGAGCTATAATCTCCAACTATTCAAATGTAATGTCAATCGACATCTCCAGTTACCTTGATCTATCCACTATCCTTCTCCTCATCCTTTCTTCTATCTGTTCTCGCTCCTTCCTATCTGCTCTCGCTCCAAATCTTTTTAAACCCCCAGCAATCCTTTTATCTGGCTTCAACTGCATTCAAAATATTTTAGATTTTGGTATTAAAAAACCCGTAGAGGTTGATATGCTCCTAAATAAAGCCAACCAAACAAACCAAAGTTTGCTTCCAGATACAAGAGATTGTCTCCTTGTTAGAGTAAAGGTCTCATGTTACCATTTGTGGGCAATATTTTCCATTTTCCACAGGACTAACTTTTCAAGCCTGTTACTACTTTATCACTATTTCCATGGCAAATGAACTCCAATCATTTTACTAGTTCATACTCTTACAACTAGGCCACAAAATGCTACTTCCACAGAGTTGAAATACCCTTATTTCCCCCATATACCGAATGTAAGGAGAAAATCTTATTCAGACATTTTTACCATAAACTGCCACCTTGTGGAAAAACGTTTTCATGCTGATCCTTCTCTGAACACTTCAGTCTTGACCTCTTAATTTAATCATTATCATCCTTCTTATCCTCACTTCGTACCACCTCTTCGTAGATCCACATCTACACTTTATTCAGTAAAGCTCTACCTTGAGTGACTCTCGAGCTTTGCACTAGTTGAGCTTTAATATAAAATTATTTCAATAAACATGATATGTACACTCTTGTGCAAATTAATTGAAACAAAATGAATAATTCCATTATTATTTACTTTCTTTTCATATTTTTTCAATGAAACATGACCCAGTGCATACATTAGTATTTTGTATGTCCATTCCATGAAGTCGTTCCTTGCAGATTGACCACAGATTCTCGATTGGATTTAAATCAGAAGAATTTTCAGACCAGTCTATAGTACTTTGATTTGCTCACTGGTGAGGTTTGCCAGTGCATTCGTGCAGCTGAGATCAAGGAAAACATTTAGCCTTCATTGACTTAGCATGCAGTTCTAGTCGAGTGACGTTTTTCTTTCCTCTCTGGTCTTTGAGCTGAGATCAAAGAAAATATTTGGCATTCATTGATTAATCAACCACTTCTACTCATATTACTCTTTCTTTATTCTCTGGTCGTGATTAAAGTGTTTTATCTGTGATCCTCATCTATTGGGAATATTAATCATTTCCTTATAAGTGAACAGTCAGTATTCATTGACATAGCAGTCAGTTATACTCAAGTTAGGCTTTTCTTCACTCTCTGGACACTAGACTGGGATCAAAGGAAACATTTCACCATCCTAAAAGACGAGGATCCACCCAAATGTGTAGTATACCAGGAGACATACACCGTAAAAAATTATATAATGGACTATGCTGAATTTGGCCCTATCCGTAAAACCCTTTATATGGTAATTAGCCTTAAGGAACTTTTCAAAAACATTAATGTAAAAATAATTTTGACCTACTTAAGGAAAACTAAATTATACCCCAAACTTTAGCCCAAACAACTTCCCCTATAGACGAACTATACAACCGTTATTCAACTATGCTTCACAAATTATAAAACTTAAAATTTCCTAAAACATTTTTGAATAAAAATCTGATTTTCAGCATTAAATGACCCATAAGGGTTAATATACTGGTAAAACAAACAAACCAAATCAGACCTTTTATTTATACCCGGCACACGGACATAGTGGTAGACACAAATGGCATATGAATATTTAACAGAAAAATGCTCATTTCAACTTGAATATATATTACTTGAAGAGTTTAAAATTTCTAATAACTTAATAAGTATACATTCTTAAAAGCTTTTTCAGACTAATAATTTGGTACATGTTTTAAACGTTTTTATCTTTCACTATAAAATATACTGTATTTGCTGGCCTCTTGGATGCACACATGCATTGGATGCACCCAGATTTTGCCATGGAATATTTAAGGAAGAAATGCATGCATTGCAACCAAAAAAAATCAAAATTATAACCTTATCTTTGTGACATTCTCACTAACCATGAAGAAATACTTACAATATTGGCACAAATTATACTACTGGTACTTTTTTTTTAATCGAAGTGAGGTAAGGTCTAATTACCAGGACATTTTCTGGAAAAGAAGAATTTTAGTATGTTTCATCATGCATTCATTGAAAATTGTTTTTCAAGGAGCAACATCTGCCCATACAGTAAATTCCTAATAGCTAGAAAGGAATCTACTGGTATCAGTTTGTTTTTTAGTACATATGGTAATAGGCACCCCACACCATATGGTAAACTTGTTGGTAAATGAAGATCCATATCATACATGCACAAAAGAAAATTCCAATACCTGTATATCAACAAAGACACACACAAAGCAAGCAGTAATATACCAATCAAAGCCAATATTTCTATAAAATCTGGAATTTCTAGAACACAAGTAGCAAAATATTGTTCCATTTCATAAATGTCTTAATTTCTTTTACCTCGGTAAAATTTTAAGGGATATTTTTATTGATATCCTGTTAGTTCACTTCCAGGAGTCCTATTTTCAGAGCTCAACTCTATGCTTGCACTAATGCCTAGTGAATCCCGCTTTTTTTGTGGCCTTCATGTCCCTTGCATACATGATAATGCTGTATTGGACATAGGGTAATTTATTTTGGAAAAAATCTATGTGCAATAGGCTGGCAACTATGGTAATTAAATTTTAGTATCCACTCAGTACTGATATTGTACATTAATAATTATCACTAAAAAGAGGATTTTTACCTTATCAGAAATTAATTAACAGAATATGTTCTAATAACATGTCGACTAAAATTTGAATCTGGCTAATTTGTTAATTTTACCAAACTTTAATTTATATTGATTTGTAAGTTGTTTTTTTTTCACAAACACATGAGTACCAAATCAATATATTCGTGGTTTTCACTGACCTTGGGGCTATACAAATGTTTTTAAAATTTTATAACTGGCATATTTTCAAAATGAATTATAGATGATTTTAAGATTCAGACCAAAACAGATTCAGGTTTACATCCACATCATTGGTTCTTGAATGATCACTGAAGTTAAGCAACATCAAACCTGTTCAGTAGCTAGATGGGTAACAACTTGGGAATAACAGCTTGGATTTGTAGGTGGTGTAATGGATAATGGCTCAGAATTATTAATTGGAGAGCCAAGTTCTAATTCCAGTCATATTCACTTTTATTCAAATACCCTTGGGAAAGGTATGAATCCACCTATTCCCCCACAGCTATGGGGTAATTAGTAGCCATGGTCAAATGCAAAATAAATAACAGAACTGTCCAACAAACAGAATGAACAAAGTTTGCAATAAAATCACAAAGGAACAGGGAAAAAATGAAATAATATCAAGCTAACAGTATATGCAAGGCAAATTAATAGCAAGAAGGCAAAAAGTTCGCAAACTTAGAATTGGTGTTGACACACAAAAGTAATTTCGGACAAGCAAATGTATCGTTCTGACTTCTAGACAAGGGACCGAGTCATGTCAAACTGCAAACCAGCCTATTTTTTTTTTTTTTTTTTGGCTAAGAAAAAATCCCAGCATGCATTTATGAACTTTTGCCTATAAAAGGGGAGAGGCAAGTGTTTTGCAGTCATCCGTAGCAGATTGAAATCAACACCCACCTTAAACTAATGAATGAGTGTTGTTATATTTACTTCCCCTAAATCTCCCCATTTCTATGGTGCCAATAAATACAAACAAGATACATGCAAACATTTACACACACACACATATATATATATATATATATATATATATATATATATATAGATATAATTTGCAAAAATGATTTGTTTTTTAAGATTTCATTTTTTTAAAATATTTATTTTTAAATTCTAATACGTAAAATTGTATTTTTTTTTTTAATATTTATATCTATTATTGTTTTATTTTTCATGAGATGAAAACTGCTTTCATTTAATCACTGTAGAAAACCTTTTCTGCCTTCCATCTGCATGGCTGATGCTAACCTCCAGGAGAACACCTCTTTGAGCCTTCTCGGTCTCACATTTTCCATTGACATGAAATGGTGTGATTATATTGAATCAGTTAATAGGCTTACTGCTAGGAAAGTTGATTCACTGTGTTGTGCTGGACAACTTTTCTCATCAGAATCTATCTTGCACATTTATAAATCTACGATTCGTCTGTGTCTTGAATACTGCTGCTATATCTGGTCTGGTGCTCCAAATATATCTCAAGATTCTTGCCAAAATTCAAAGAAAGTTCTGTTATGTTACCTGGCATCTCAACTGCAGTCACTTCCTTATAGACATGACATGGCTTTCTTCTCTCTTTTTTACAAATATTTTCTTTTCTCGCACAAGTAACCCCTTGCATCTTAGTGGCATTATCACCTTGCTGGGATTGAAATGTTGAAAAATAAGTAATTGTCTGTAGTCAGTGCAGTAATTATATTTTGATTTAAGAAATTGTAGGATATTCTATGTATCAATGTCGTGAAAGTTTTTTCATGTTGGTTGTTTGGGAGTATTTTAAATGGATTTGGGCAAAGTTGCTACAATTTCTTAGTATGTGCATATTGTTGATAATTTTTTACATAAAAATGTATTGCTGGTATTTTTACTATAAAAAGGAATTTTTATACATTTATCGTTTTTTTGTTTTTGTTTGGAGCAGGGTCACCATTATCTCCATAGCTGGGACCCTAACTGATGTTACCACCTGGGGTCAGGGTGAGCATGAGAACAAAAATATTATGCTCCTCAAAACCTCCCAATCAAAAGCGTTGTTGCCAGATGTAGTTTATCATCATACACAAGATTACTCTTGAAAACCATTGGTTAACTGGGGCAACAAATGGCTTGTAAATTTGAATGCCTTCGAAACAAAAATGCTATCATTTAATCACCATTTTTTCTTTTTATGTGCCGTGTTCTTTCAGGATATAGACAATCATGGCTCTCCACTTCCCCCTATACCTTGTGACTCTCAATATGCTTTGTCTTTTTGCTACTTTTCCCAAACCTATGTTTTGTGCCTCTACCAACTCCCCAAGACCATGTTCTGCCATCCACTTGCTTATGCTCGCCAGATATATCATGCATTGCTTTCCCTTGTCTCTCTTTCCCTCTATTTGAACTGTGAGTATCAGATTCTCCAGGCCCTTCTTTCTCATTATGTGTCCCAGAAATTTCATCTGCCTTTTCCTGATGTTAAGTATAAGCTTCCTCCTTGTTTACATCCTCTCCAAGACCTCATCGTTGCTCAAACGCTCGGTCCATATCCTTAGCATCCTTCTGTAGAACCACATCTCTGCTGCCTTGAGTCTCTTCTTTATTTTTTGAGGCGATTGGCCAGCATTGTCTGCCAAACAGGAGGACAGATGTCACATAGCAGCTCAGTAATCTTTTTCACCAAAGAAATCCTTTTGTCTTGCAGTACTCTGCCCAGCTTTTGGAATGCATCTTTGGTGATCCCTATCTGTCTTTGGATCTCAGTATCGCACCTACCGTCCTCCGTCAAAACACTTAATATTTAAACTTCCTCCTAGATATTTAAACTTAATCACCATAAAGAACCTTTTCTATCTTCCATCAGCATGGCCAATGGTAACCTTCAGTAGAACAATTGTTTGCTCCTTCTTGGGCTCACTTTTTCCATTGACATGAAATAGAGTGATTATATTGAATCAGTTAATGTTTACTTCTAGAAAAGCCAGTTCACTGTGTTGTGCCAGACAACTTTTGTCATCAGAATCCATCTTGCACATTTATAAATCTACAATTCATTTGTGAATTGAATATTGCTGCCATGTCAGGTGTTTCTTTGAGATATCTCAAAATTCTTGACAAAATTCAAAGAAGGGTTTGTCGTAGCATAAGTCAAACAATCCAACACGCGTTTTTCCTGTTTGCTAGCACAGTTGCACTTCTCTGTTACCTCATTATGCACTTTTTATAGATTGAGTGACAGGTGAAAATTTGTATAGGTACAAAAAAAGAGTCTCATGAAAGTATCCGACTCTGAGATCTATCTTTTCTTAAACATACGACTTGTAAAGCCACCATTTTCTTTTTGCGATAATTTACATAAATCAGTTTTCTGCGCGTAGGTAAACCATCTTTTTCTTTTGTTACAAAAATAGTAAAATATTCATTGTTTGCAAAGATATTTATATTTTATCTAAGAATGTGATCCAGTTATTCCCATTTACCCTTGGGTCACCTCAAGGTAGTGTAATAGTTAGCAAGCTTGGCTCGCTAGAACAATTATGACTGAGTAGTGAGTTCGATCCTCACTGGGTGCCCCATATGTCCGGCTTTGTACCACATCTAAGCCGTGCTCAGAAAATCATTTTGGGCACCTCGAGGTGGTTTAATGGTTAACAATCTTTTCTCGCTAGAACAATTACGACTGAATAGTGAGTTTGACCCTCACTGGGTGCCCCCTCATTTCGGCCTTGTGCCACATCTAAGCTACGCTTTTAAAATCACTATTTCCATTAAGCCTCCTGTTTTTTTTTGTTTTTTTTTATACAGGTTCTTTGCATATCTGTTTCAAATATTTCTTTTCAGGTAGCATATGTTGAAATAACTTTTTAATACTCAAAATCCATATATTGCTCACCAAAATTTCTAATCAGCCACCATTTTCTGTTCAGTTGCTTGTTGCCCACCCAACAGTGGAAACTCTGTACTGGTGGATGATATCACCAGGTTGCAAAACTCTGGTGCAGATTGAATCAAGAAGAGATTTAATTTGAAGCAGAGTATAAGAGAATGTAAATTTTCGCCACTTTTCTTGAAAATTCATTTTATATCGTTTTTTTTTTATATCGTAAATAAAAAAATAAAATAAAAAAAATTCATTTTATATCGTTTTTTTTTATATAGTAAATAAAAAAAAATAAAATAAAAAAATTCATTTTATATCATTTTTTTTTATATCGTAAAAAAAAAATAAAATAAAAAAATTCTTTTTATATTGTTTGTTTTTTATATCGTAAATAAAAAAATAAAATAAAAAAAATTCATTTTATATCGTTTTTTTTTATATCGTAAATAAAAAAATAAAATAAAAAAAATTCATTTTATATCGTTTTTTTTTATATCGTTTTTTTTTAAAAAAAAAAAAATAAAAAAAAATTTTTTATATCGTTTTTTTTTTATATATAAAATAAAAAATAAAATAAAAAAAAATTCATTTTATATCGTTTTTTTTTATATAGTAAATAAAAATAAAATAAAAAAAATTCATTTTATATCATTTTTTTTTTATATCGTAAATAAAAAATAAAATAAAAAAATTCCATTTTATATCGTTTTTTTTTAATTCATTTTTTCTTTTTGACATGTGATGAGAACTGGATTTACCTATGAAACCTAACAGTTGAATCATAGAGCATGTACAGGACACATGGTTAAATCTAAGAGAGTTTACAGGACACATGGTTAAATCTAAGAGAGTTTACAGGACACGTGGTTAAATCTAAGAGCGTTTACAGGACACGTGGTTAAATCTAAGAGAGTTTACAGGACACGTGGTTAAATCTAAGAGCGTTTACAGGACACGTGGTTAAATCTAAGAGCGTTTACAGGACACGTGGTTAAATCTAAGAGCGTTTACAGGACACGTGGTTAAATCTAAGAGAGTTTACAGGACACGTGGTATAATCTAACGTTAAATGATATTTTAGCAGACTATTATTTTTAGTGGGGAAGTGTATTTCATCTCTGACTTCCAGAGGTCACATGTAAGACATAATAAGGAAGTTGATTTTGATTGGCTGTGGTAGCGTGGGAATTATAGATACAGAAAGGTTTTCAATGAGTTGTTTCTTGGCCATCAAGCAATGTAGACATGTTCTCTTTTGTGTGTGTGAAATGGCTCCTCAGTGAGAGGGGTGACCCCCCACTGGATGGTTAGTACATGTAGACATTAGTAAAAATAGTTAAATTAAAATTCCATGTGTTGAAGTCTTTCATTGCCTAACCAAAACAATTGGTGATCGCTGGCCAAGAGAAAAAGTCAAGTTGAGATCATTCACCATTGTCGACATGCAGCACTAAGAGCATCCACAGGACATGCGGTCAAACAAGTTCATGGTTAGTGTTTAGTGGAATTCTGAACAAATTTTGATATTGTGCCATATGGTCAATCCATTAAACAAGACTTCTACTGTGGACAACTGAAGAAACTGTATGCCTCTTTGAAAAACTACACCCAGCTTTGATTAATAGATGGAAATATTTCCTGAAATCAAGTCAGTACTTGACATCATGCTTCTCAGATGACTCACCAAAAACCTCAAAGGAATCAAAGTACCATCTCCATCCATCATATAGTCTGAATCTTATTCCATCAGGTGATCACATGTTCCGATCTATGGCATGATGGTTTCTGTGGATGAAGCTTTGTAAATGTTGAAGACACGGAACATGAATGCCAGGATTTCTTTATCTTTTTGAACAACTGGCAAAAGATGAACAGAGGGGACTTCATTTTGATCTTTAAAAATGTTCTTTAAAAAAAAAAAAAAAAATATATATATATATATATATATATATACATCCTAATAATAAATTGTGGAACCTAAATGTACTTGTTAATGAGGAGAGATGGCTTGGAGAATTTGTCACTCACAGGACCTACTGTATGTAAGAGAGAATGAAGAAAACAGTAAGTAACATTCCTAATGAGCTTGTGTAAATGGATAGCAGAACAGGGACTGGGAGAAATATTAAGGGGACAAACATTGCTTATAGTTAGAATGGATAGGAAGTTGTGGAGAGCCTTGATCACATACCAAACAAAATTGTGTAAATGGATGGCATAATAGCAACTGGGAGGTATATTAACAGGAGAAACACTGCTTATAGTTAGAATGGATAGGAAGTTGTGGAGTGCCATGATTACATACCAAACAAAATTGTGTAAATGGATGGTAGAATAGCAACTGGGAGGTATTTTAACAGGAGAAACACTGCTTATAGTTAGAATGGATAGGAAGTTGTGGAGAGCCATGATCAATCTACCAAACAAAATTGTGTAAATGGGTGGCAGAACAGGGCCTGGGGGGATAGTAAGGAGGTAAACATTGCTTACAGCTGCAAAAGATAGGAAGTTGTGGAGAGTCATGTTTTCCCATGTCCTGGATGTGGGAACAGGGTTTGGGAAGGACAGGAAAAAGTGAAAACTTACTATGATCTACAAAGGATAGGAAGTTATGAAGAGCCATGATCACTCACATCCTGAAGGGACATGATGCATAGTAGACTATATGAAGAGCTTGTGATTTTATATATTTGTAGTATAGATCACATATTGCATAAAATGTTTGCATTAAAATTACCTCCAATGCATTTCTGACTTAGGGCCATATCATGTTGAAACCCCAGTTCCTGTATAATCACCAAAATTGCTGGAATATCAGGTGTTGTGAGCTTGGATGTATGGGTGGAGCAATGGATAATGGCTCAAAATTGTTAATAGGAGAGCCAAGTTCCAATTCCAGTCGGGTTTGTGATATTCACATACACTCAAATACTTTTGGGCAAGTTATGAATGAATTCATCTTTTCTCCACCCATCTATGGGTTAATTACTAAGACATGTATTACTAAACAGTTATTACCTCCAGAAAAAAAAATACAATCTAAAAATCTTTCCTGTATTTCTTGTATAAGGTTGATAAGCCATAAAAAACAATTTTTTTCCCTGGTGCCCCAACTAAATGAATTTGCTACTAGATTGGCATATAGGTCCCAACTTTTTACTGTTGAAATAGTTAAATGTAACTGCCACTTCTACTCCAACAGTTTCTTTTCTCAAACTTCCTGCCTGGGGAACTCATTTTTGTTTTTTTTTTCTTCCCTGATAACTGCAATTTTCAAAGATTTAAATGTCATGTCAATTGCCATCTTCTACCTTCTTAAACCTTGTTCAGCTTTTATCC
>CAHIKZ030001964.1:577500-630000 GCA_903632075.3 Acanthosepion pharaonis | reverse complement strand
ACCTTTTTAAATTACTCCTTTAATTTTTATTTCTTTGTCATTTGCTTATTCTTTTTCTTTTCTTTCTTTATTTTATTTCTCTCTTTTTATCTCTTTGTTTGCTTCTTCTTTTTATTTCCTTTCTCTCCCTTTTATTTCCTTTCTCTCCCTTTAATCATTATCTTTCTTTTAACTTAGACCTTTTCTTTTTTTCTCTTCTTTTTTCTTGTTTTATTTTCCTTTTTCTCCCCTTTGTCAGTTTTCTTCTTTTCTTTCCTTCCCTTTAACTTAATACTTTCTTTCTTTTTCTCTTTTCTTTCTTCCCTTATTTTTTCTTCCCCTCTTCTTTATCACTTTCTTTCTTTTTCCATCTTTCTTTCTTTTCTTTTTTTCTTTCTTTTCTTTTTTCTTTCTCTGCCATTTTATTATGCAGTTATTTTCCTACAAATTTAAGAAAAACTTCCCATCAGAATGTTAAATTATTTACCGTCTCATAGTGAATATGTGGGTTATCTCACTTTATTTTGCAAAAAAACCCACACTAGAGGGCATTAAGCCTATAAAAAGGTGTGCATTTCTCTCAATAGCCTCTTTTACAGCTTTTTAGCTTTGGCTATAAGATGTTGTCACACATGGGTAAAGTGTCCCCCGCTGGGACACATTCATTTTCAAGGCTTTCCCAATTGACTTTTGTATTTCCTTACACAAGCTTAGTATGTATACACACCCACAAGTACATTCTTATAGCTAGTTTCATGTTTTTTTCATGCATTTTCATTTGTTTTATATTGTTTTGTATCACACATTTTTTACTGGCACTCACACATTTGTTCTCCTTACTGCCACAGGCTATCACATGTACCTTCCTGGCACACAGCAGCTGGTGTTCATCAGTCAACAAGCTATCATTACCCCCAGGCTGTAATGTGACCATTGTAAATTCATCCTTCAAAAAGGAAAATAATCACACTCTACATCCTTACAGAATATTTGAAACCCCTGCCTTTCATTTTTTTTTTTTTTAAATAATCACTTGTTAGTAAAAAAAAATAAATAAAAATACATAGTTTCTCTCTGAAATTCTGGATAAATGTTTATCATTATTTACACTCAAACTGTTTTCCTCATTATTGTGCAAATATTATCTTCATTTCTGTTGTTAATATCACAAAGCTTTGACCATGTTTCTTATTCTTGCACACTTTTTTCTTTATTTTTACATTCAGAATGCTTTAAAAATTCCATTTACAAGACAATTATTTATAATAAAATTCTATTCAATTGGTAGACTTATAACGATTGAAAACAATGATTTCTTTGAGTTTGGGTTTGACCAATTCGTAAAAAAACAACAAAAAAAAACAAATAAAAAAACTAATTAAAATATGCGTGTCAGTCAATCTTAAACAATAATCTTTGTCAATTTTATTTTTCAGTCTTTATGATGGTCGATACTTGATCTATCTCTTACTGTTACATCCCCGGGCATTGCCGGGCGCTACCGCTAGTATATATATATATATATATATATATATATATATAGTGTTTCACATAATAAAAACATACAAATCATAAATTATTTACACTAGGCTGTGTGTATCACATATGATACACGGGTTTTTATTATGGGAAACACTATATATCAACATTCTATTTGCCAAATAACCTGAGTTGCCTTGCAATAGTTATAAATATGTTATAATCTCTGCATCCATTTGGGTGAGTTTTGGATCCCTCACCTCTACAAAATGTTATAATTTATTGTCTTTGAAATCTTGGAATTTATTATCCACCTTAAAACAGTTTTAACCCTTTGCCTGTCCAGGGTATTTACATGTCTACCATCCAAACATACATACTTGTGCGTGTTTGATTTATATCTATTGCAAGGCAACTCAGCTTGTTTGACAAATAGAATGTGCTGTTATATAGTGTTTCACATAATAAAACATACAGATCATAAGTTATTTACACTACACTTTTTATTATGGGAAACACTATATATCTTTGGTTGGATGGAATCATTAGGAGGGACATTTGGGTGTATTAGTGCCCTATGTTTATCATCCGGGTGGGTGATTGGTGATAACCCATTATAAATAGACCATCTTGGAGATGAGAGATCACTCTTTCGGGGTACATCGTACACTATGTACAGTTGTGACAGGCAGGGGAGGAATAAATGCCGAACTGGATATGGGGAAGAGAACAAAACAAAAATACTAAGAGACCAGTGGAGAAGGGAGAAACACCCACCCAAAAATTTTGACCTGAAACAGAGTTTTTAATTTCTTTTGACCATGATATCAGCAAATTCTATTTGTCAAATAAACTGCCAAATATCCTGCACAATAGTAGACTCTTTTCTTAAGTTAGCTTTAGCACTCTTTAAAAATCATGGCTCATGTATACCACATATGATGCACGGATGTAAAAATAATATGCCCTGTGCATCATATGTGAAGGGTTGATTCGGTTTACTGCTTCAGCAAGTACCTGACTCCTCTTGCTGTCATCTAATTCTACAAGAGACAGATCAGGTTGAAAATGGAGTACTGCTACTATATATGGTTGGGAGCTGCACAGTCTTCTATTTCCAGTTTCAATCAAGTCCAAAAAAGTCTCTGTGTCCTTGTGGGTGACAAATTATTTTCCATCCTACAAACCCTTTTTACTGACGAGACGTTGCAAGCCATTCACTGTTCAATAACTATTTCCATGAATAGTGTTCAGATGAAGTATATACGTCAGATTAACCCTTTACCAATTTCATGTCTACTATCCGAATGTTCATACTTGTGCTTGTTTGATTTATATCTATTGCAAGGCAACTCGGCTTGTTTGGCAAATAAAATGTGATGATATACAGTGTTTAGCATAATAAAAACATTCAAATCATAAGTTATTTACACTATGCTCTCTACATCACCTGTGATGCACAGGTTTTTATTATGGGAAACACTATATATGAGCACATTCTATTTGCCAAATAACATGAGTTGTCTTGCAGTAGTTATAAATCTGAAAACAGGGAAACGTCCTGTGGTCATATTTGATGCACAAAATATTAGATTTTGCCTTTCCTTAGACATCCTGCTTAATAGTAGACTCCTTTCTCAAACGTCCTTAATTTTAGCATTTTTTTAAAAATCATGGCTCGTGTACACCACATATGATGCACGGACATAGAAATAATATGCCATGTGCATCATATGTGAATAGTTGATTCGATTTACGACTCCTCTTGCTGTCCTCTACCACTACAAGAGACACATCAAGCTGAAAATAGAGTACTACTACTATATATGGGTTGGAGCTGCACAGTCTTATCTTTCCAGTCTCAATCGAGTTCAAAAGAGTCTCTGGGTCTTTGTGGGTGACAAATTATTTTCCACCCTACAAGACGTTTTGCTGATGTGACAATGCAAGCCTTTCCCTGTTCAATCGCTATTTTCATGAATAGGGTTCAGATCTTTCGTAGAGGTGAGGGATCTGAACTTGCAATAGATATAAATCTGACAAGGCACAAGTATATATGTTTGGATAGTAGACATGTAAATGCCCTGGACAGGCTAAGGGTTAAAACTGCTTTAAGGTGGATAATAAATTCAATTATTATTTACACTGTGTGCATCACATGTGATGCACAAGTTTTTGTTATGGGAAACACTATATATTAACAGATTCTATTTGCTAAATAACCTGAGTTGCCTTGCAGTAGTTATAAATCTGTTATAATCTCTGCATCCATTTGGGTGAGTTTTGGGTCCCTCACCTCTACGAAATGTTATAATTTATTGTCTTTGAAATCTTTGAATTTATTATCCACCTTAAAACAGTTTTAACCCTTTGCCTGTCCAGGGCATTTACATGTCTACTATCCAAACATACATACTTGTCCTTGTTTGATTTATATCTATTGCAAGGCAACTCGGCTTGTTTGGCAAATAGCATGTGATGATATACAGTGTTTAGCATAATAAAAACGTTCAAATCATGTTATTTATACTAGGCTCTCTACATCACCTGTGATGCACAGGTTTTTATTATGGGAAACACTATATATGAGCAAATTCTATTTGCTAAATAACCTGAGTTGCCTTGCAGTAGTTATAAATCTGTAAACAAGCAAGTGTCCTGTGGTCATATATGCTTTGCAAAATATTAGATTGTGCCTTTCCTCAGACATCTTGCTCAATAGTAGACTCTTTTCTTAAGTGTCCATAGTTTTAGCACTCTTTTAAAATCATGGCTCATGTACACCACATATGACGGATGTGCACAGATATCAAATGCCCTGTGTATCATATGTGAATAGTTGGTTTGGTTTACTGCTCCAGCAAGTACCTGACTCCTCCTGTTATCGTCTACCTCTACAAAAGACAGATCAGGCTGAAAATGTAGTACTGTATATGGGCTGGAGCTGCACAGTCTTCCCTTTCCAGTCTCAATTGAGTTCAAAAGAGACCTCTGTATCCCTGTGGGTGACAAATTATTTTCTACCCTACAACACTTTTTGCCGATGCGTCATTGCAAGCCATTCACTGTTTAATTATTATTTTCATGAATAAGGTTCAGATGAACTATATTCCTCAGGTTCACCTGTCCTGACCATCATGGTCAAGGCCAACCATGACATGCAGATTGTCGTGAACTACCCTCTTTCCCTTCATATTCCTTTGGTTAAATGTAAATTCTACTCCAGCAGATTCTTCCTGCAATCCGCTGCCTTCTGGAACATTACAATCTTAAACTATTTGTAACAGGAAACCTAGAATTCCGAAGCACAGACATTGGGAACACACTTGCAACAGATTCTGGTTCAGTACACACCGACGCAACCTGCGTTGAGCACAAAAGCCAAATCACTTCTCAACAAACACTTACCTTTTTATGCGTTGTTACCAAGCCAGAGAATTGAGCAGATTGAGCAGACTGCCAGCCTTGATTTGACTCATTGACACATGTGCCTCGTCATTCCAGTGCTGATGCTTGGACGGTTTGCATTGCTAGCAATTCACTCATTCTATACGCACATTTAGGGTACATTACTCTAGCTCTCTTGGACCTCAAAGGTAATTCTTCAGCACTGATTGAAAACAAAACAAAATGGGAACACAAAATAAAAAAAAACATAAATTAACAAATATTAACAATTTAACACAGTGGTTCTCAACCTTTTTTTACCCATGGACCCCTTTCCCCTTCTTTTTATCTTGGTGGACCCCTTCATAGCTATTGGACATAAGAACAATTTTCTATTCTTCACTAATATAAATTTTAAGGTTTTAATTATCAAAGAAATAGTATACGATTAAGCTTTATTTTTAAATGAAAACTAATACAAATAAAATATTCTACTATAATTATAATAATAATTATTATTACTATTTTTAATTAACACAACAATTGTGTTTTGCCTGTGGACCCCCGGAAATATTACATGGACCCCTAGGGTCTATGTAGACCCCGGTTGAGAACCACTGATTTAACATATAGTTTTATCCTATCTAGGGTTAACTGATATCTTCCACACATATATGCATAAGCTGTATCTCTCACTCTGTAACTCTCTACTTTGAGTGGCTCTCAGACCTTGTACAGAGTGAAAACCACTGTAAAAAAATCTGAATGTGTACATTTTTTTTTATGGCAATAGGAATGTTTTAATTTCCAAATACTGCATGTTGTGGCCATGTTCATAATTGATATTGTTTAGAGTTGGCTTTTCTTTTTTATTGTTAATGCAATGCCTCCAGACAACTCCAGAATCTCCTGCAATTCTTCTGGATGTTCTCCTTGTTTAAGTTGATGAATGCCACCATAGTCTTTGCTTTCGGTTCATCTTTGGTATTACAAGGAGATTTATTAGTCATTTGCTCAACTGTACCCAACACATAATAATCAAGTTGGTTGTAGTCAGGGACCAATGTGAGCCTTTAAATTGGAGAACATTGGCTGTGTTTTGACTTGGAGAGGGAGAGACCATGCCAGATGTAGTTGCCTAATGCTCACTCTGCATGAATACCTCACCAAACTTCAATCCAGATATATGAAGGGAACTGATCAGGTGCTTAGTGAGCATTTAACACGACCAGGTCATGAGCCTGATGAAGATGAGTGCAGAATAACACGACCAGGTCATGAGCCTGATGATGATGAGTGCAGAATAACACCACCAGGTCATGAGCCTGATGATGATGAGTGCAGAATAACACCACCAGGTCATGAGCCTGATGATGATGAGTGCAGAATAACGCCACCAGGTCATGAGCCTGATGATGATGAGTGCAGAATAACGCCACCAGGTCATGAACCTGATGATGAGTGGAGATGGATTTTCCTACTTTCATCATTGTTTCAGTGCTTGTAAAATCTGTTATAACTTCGGGGTGCGATGGATAAATTGTCGTCTAAACTACGCAAAAATGAAAATAACACTGACATTTCATTTTAACAGATATATTTACCAGAATGATACAAAAATATCTTGAAATACTAACGAATAAATATATTCAATAAAATCACCATTGACTTTAACCATGGCCTCCAGATGAATCTCTAGCCTCTCTTCTGGATGGTCTCCTTGTTTAAGTTAGTGAATGTCACCATAATCCTTCAGTTCATCAAGGAGTTTTGTTGGTCTCTTGCTCAAATGCGCCCCACACATAATAGTCATATTTTTAGAAAACCTTTAACATGTCGTCCCCATAGAAGTGATGCCCAGGTCAACAAGTCACGGATAATATGTGACCACTGAAAAAGGCATACGCTCCTTTGCAGATCTCTACAATGCTAAACTACTATGTATAATACTCACCATACTCAAGCAACATCCTTGATAATGGCCAAAACCACTGAATAATAACAACGATGGAAAAATTTTATATTCTTTAACTCCTAAATGTTAGAATGCCAGAAAAACTCAATAAAAGATTAATTAAATCTTCCTTGTCAGTCATTTTCAACAAAAGATGGTTGCTGCCCAAATACATATTAATATATATATATATATATATGTATATTTAGGTAGCAATCCTTCTTTTATGCATGTTTTGATTAGCACATTGAAACAGACTCATAAATAATTACATCGGTTACACAACTACATGCTTATTCAGACGTCTTACATTACACCTATCTGATCACAGCTCCATTAGAACCCATTTAAACACACACACAAACTTACAAGACTCCATCAGAAACATACGAGTGGAAAATGCAAATATATTAACTTCATCCACCTGCAAAAAAAGACTAAAAATAATGGAAGCTTTAATAATAAAAATGAAAATGCCAACTTTTAACAATATTAACTACGTACAAGGCCACAATGCTAACCGTATTCAGAAATTAAAAACATCCCTACCACACACTAAGACATACACATAATGCACACACACTCAATTAAGCTGTAAAAGCAAATCATTCTTGATAATGACTAAAGGTATAGCCAAAAGCACTCGGAAATATAAAACATTTAGACAGTTTTTACACTTGCTTTGTCCAGAAAAGAAAGCTCTTGTTAGAACAAGAAAAATTAAATAAAAAGCTCAACCATAGTACCTTGTCTGTCGTTTTTAATGAAACATGCATATATATATATATATATATATATATATTACAGGTAATAGATCCGTTGGTATGTAATCCCGATAGATCATAGTAATATCAGATATTAAAACCGATCCACACAGGGAGTTCAATGTATTTATTATAACAGAGCATATATTTTACAAAGCAAAAAGTCCAAAATTATCTCATGTAGGTATAGTCAATTTCAGACTAGTACTACTATATGCCAGTCTTGATCAGTCCTAGACTGTCTCGGAATGGGGTTTTTGAATTTAGTTTAGATAACAGTCTGTGAAAATGTATGGGGCCCACTTAGTCTGGGTTGGTGACAAGGAGATGGGCCGGGGTTGGCCATTTATTTATGGCCAAAGCCTTTAGTTGTATGTAAATGAATTTAGATTTCTCTTAGTAGATTATATTACTAAGTGGTGGAGAATTTAACACACATGCATACACAGACACACACACACACATACAAACACACAAACAGAGAATGTCTCATATCGAGAATATTTCACATTGAACATGAAGAAAAAAACAATTTTTTTTTAATAATATGTTTTCAATCTCCAATTTTACCTGAAGACGGTCATGAGACCAGAAACACGTGTCGTAAAATTATGTAAAACATAGCATAATATTTTTTCTAAATAAATCCACATTACAACCAAAAACGTTTGCGGCACCTCTCTTCTCTTCTTTTTAATATACATACTTTTCTCTCGTTGGAACCACTACAACATATTTCTTTTATATATATGTGTATATATATATATATATATATATACACACATCATCCATTTCCACCATTAAGGTTTGGTTATAATATTAGGAATACTGAGCTCTACCCGAAAATCTTTAAGAGGAAGCTATTAAAATAAAAATTTAATCAAAGAGAGATGTATCAATTGGGCGAGGAGGAGGGGGCTATTATTTTTTTGTAGTTAGTGAGTGATGGTAAGATCTATATTTATTAAAGACATATTTTTATGTTTAACGTTGTTATTTTATAGATACAAGTATTTAAGCAAATGCTCTGTTTATGATAAACAGTATTAAATAACATTTACCGCCTGAATGTCCATTGAAATTTTCATAGAAAATTTTCGTTCTTTGACAGGATTCGAACCTGCATCCTATACGGAACCGTCATATATATGACGTGCCTTTACCGCTTCATTGAGCTACAAAGAACCAATTTGCAGACAAGGTCGAATTTACTTTATATAAACTCCAATTTTCCATGAATCTCGTATATTCATAACTGCTCTGGCGTATCGAATGTAAACAAATGACGTCATATATTAAGAAATGGACAAGGTCCGACAAATTTATTTATTAAAGACATATTTTTATATTTTTAAATTGTTATTTTATAGATAAAGTATTTAAAAATTTGTCCATTTATAATATATGACGTACATTTGTTTAATATTAATGATATAAAGAGCAGTTATCGAATATAATTCGATATTTATGGAAAAATTGAAAAATATAATAATCGTAAATTGAAAATGTTGAGACCGATTTTGTTTTAGCTTAAATATAAAGGCATCATTTATACTATATATATTATATAAGAATTGAAAAAGAACCCATTTTTCATGACAGGCTATTCAAAAAGTAATGGAGGACTGTTTATCATAAACAGAGATTTTGCTAGTAAATTCTAAAATAGAAACATAAAAATATTGATGTAAAAATTTTATTTTTAATTTAATATTTATATAAAATATATATATATATATATATATATAGGAGGGATATATATATGGAAACTTGTTTGAAATAGACAACAAACATGATTACAAAATGGTTTTTTGTTGTATAAAATATATGGATTATATATATAATAGTATATTGCTGAATATAAACAATCAAAAGGTGCTAAAACTTGGATTCTGCTGAAATTTTAAAAATTTTTTATTTGTATTTATCTTTTATATATATATGCATTTGTGTGGGTATGATATAAGGCAGGTATTTTCATTATGTATATAAAGACAGGGATCAAGGATTAGCAAGGAGCTGCTACAAATGCCAAAATCTGAACCAGTTGCAGACACACAAGCAGTTGCAAACCAAAAGATAGAAATGCAGAAAAGTTGACACACTTATAGAAAATAAGAGGTAGCTTATTCCAGATAATAATATGGTACATGGTTGAGAACACTAATGTAATAAACAGTTAATTGTTAACTCCTCTCTCTCAGTAAGAGAGGGTGCTGTTTAAATAGTCTTAGATCAGGCTATATTGTGGTGGTGTTCAGCTATTCCACAACACTTTGTATACTGCAGTTATGGTTCAAGTAATCCAAATTTCTTGATTACTTCATGCTAGCAGTGAATATGATTATTACAACAATAGGCCAGCCTGATTTATATTGAGGAACAACAAATCATTTGGTATTTCTTTAAGAAAAAATCCCTGAAATTTATGTAATTTAAAGCATGCTTTTTTTGATTTGTATATTGAGACAGAGACAAATAATTAATAAGCAGATGCTACGAACTCCATCCTCCTCCTCCCCCTCCTCCAGCTGCCTGACATTGCCAGAAACTCTGATAGTTTGTTTACCGGATGGGTGGTTGCAAAAATGCTGCTAATGGCTGCAGTCATGGCTTCGGCAACAACCGGTTTTTGAGACCACCTGTTTTTTACTTACCAATCTTGGCATACCTGCAGGCATTTTTGTTTTTACTTTTTTTTATCTTAAATAATCTATATCTATATATCTGTATTGTCTATTTACTTTCTGTGTGCAGAAAACTGGCCCTGATGTATATTCATACATCTATTTATATAGGCAATATATAGATGCATAAGTGTAAGTTTTTTACACACACACACAAACTATATATATATATATTTGAGCAGCAATTCCTCTTTTATACAAGTTTCATAAAGGACAATAGATAAGGTACTGCAATTAAACTTTCTTGTGTTTACAAGTGTTTTCTTTTCTGGAAATAATGTGTGTAAAAACTAACTAAATGTTCTATATCACCAAATACTTTTTGGTTATTGTTTAGTCATTATCAAGGATTTAAAAAAATTTTAACTGAAAATATATATATATATATATATATATATATATATATATATATATATATATATATATATCTAAATTCATTAGAATATAATCCAAGTGGACCTTGGTAATATGAAATATTAAAATTGATCCACAAAGAAGAGCTTAATGTATTTATTAATGTAGACGAATATAATAAATAAACAAATAAATGCAAAATTACCTCATATGGGGAATAACCTATTTTGGCAGATAATGATATCAGTCATCTGTCTTATCAACCCTGGTGTGGACTGAGTTTATGTCTATAAAGTTAGATGAGGAAGGGAAGAAGTTAAATTCTACTTCCTGCCTCATCTAACTTTATAGATATGAACACATTTCATATGAGGTAATTTGGATTTATTTGCTTATTAATCAATCATATATATATATATATATATATATATATATATTTGTGTGTGTAGTTATAGTGATGGGAATGTTTTTATTTTTTTCAAACATGGTCAGCACATTGTGGCTGTGTTCATAGTTGCTAGTGAGTGATGGATTTTGCTTTTTTATTGTTAATATTTCCATTATTTTTAACTTCTTTTTTTTTTTTTTTTTTACATGTGAATGAAGCTATTATAGTTGTATTTTTATGAGTATTTCGCAGACAGAATTTGTTAGGTTTCTGTATCTATTTAAATGGGTCCTAATTGAGCTATCTTTTGGTTTGTTTTGTTTTACAGCATATCAACCTCAATGGGTTATTTAATGCTGACAAAATTTTTATTGCTGGTAATATGTTTTTCTTCAAAATTCTATTTCTGGGAAAAGAATGTATAACTGTATTGCTGGTATTTTTTATTTTATTTTAAAGTTACTGCTGACAATAATGTTTCCTTCAAAAATTATTGCTGGTAATAATATTTTTTATTACAAAGTATTTCTGGTATTAAAACCTATTTTTACACAAGTTTGGCTGTTAACTATTTGCCTATGGCTGGGACCCTAACAGGTACTACCATCCCAGGTCAGGGTGGACCTGGGGACACCAACAATTAAGAGGTGGTGCCACACTCCTCAAAACCTCCTTATCAGAGGCCTTGCTGTTGGGCGTAGTTTATCATCTTACCCAGGACACGTATGTAGTTTATTGTAATTGAGCTATGATCAGAGAGATGTAACATGAGTCTTCTTTATAAGCATGTAGTCGTATGTCTAATATAATTATTGATGTATTTTTCTTCATTCTTGAAATCACCATTCCACAAACTGTCTGACAAATAATTATATTTTCTCCTACTGTTTTTTGTTTATTACCTTTCTTTTTCTTCTTGCTCCCAAGATATCCTTTTTGTTCACTTAAGTTTCATCTCGCTCCACAGCAACTCACCATTCTTGAATCCTTATTTCTTCATTTTTTTATTTCTCTGTATATAAGGTTAGGCATTAATGGTAATTTCCCTCTAAGGAAACATATGGCATTCATTAACTAAGCAGCCAGCACTGTTTTTGGTTGAAATGTATAAAATCTTTCTCAGCAAAACAGGTTTCTCAAGTCCATTACTCATTACCAATATTTCTGTTCCTAATTTCTCCACACACTGTAACCCCTTGCATGTTACTGCCTTGCTTGGGGGTGACACCGATTTAAAAAAAAAAAAAAAAAAAAATTTAACTATTATTACTCTTTCCAGTATTGATGGCGGTTTCCTTCCTAACCTTTTATTTGAAGTCATGTGGAATGTCAACATCTTGATTGTGTCATTATTTTCTCTTCTCAAGCCCAGTAGCTGTTATCACTCTTTCCAGTATTGATGGGAGTTTCCTTCCTAACCTTTTATTTGAAGTTGTGTGGAATGTCAACATCTTGATTATGTCATTATTTTCTCTTCTCAAGCCCAGTAGCTGTTTTCACTCTTTCCAGTATTAATGGGAATTTCCTTCCTAACCTTTTTGTTTGTAGTGTAGAATGTCAACATTTTGATTATATCATTATTTTCTCTTCTCAAGCCCAGTAGCTGTTATCACTCTTTCCAGTATTAATGGGAATTTCCTTCCTAACCTTTTATTTGAAGTAGTGTAGAATGTCAACATCTTGATTATGTCATTATTTTCACTTCTCAAGCCCAGTAGCTGTTATCACTCTTTCCAGTATTAATGGGAATTTCCTTCCTAACCTTTTATTTGAAGTCATGTGGAATGTCAACTTTTTGTTTCTGTCTCTCTTTTGTCTTTAAGTTATAAAGGAAAGTGGGAAAAAAGAACCATCAACTTCTATGTGCCGTTGGCGATCATGGCTCTCCACAACTTTCTGTTCTTTGTAGCACTCAGTAAATTTTGTCTTAAAAACTCTCCTAAAACTTGTTCCACCATCCATTCATTTAAGCTCACTAGGTAGGATATGTGTTGTTTTCTCTGTCCCTCCTGCCTTCAATCCATGCTGTGAATATCAGAATTTCCAATCCCTCTTTCCTCATTATGTGCTCTAGAAATGTCGACTGTCTCCTCCTGATGTTTGAGTGTTACAGATGTTAAAGTAATAATAATAATAATAACAGAAATAATAGAAGAAATATCTGAAAAGTGTTTTAACAGATGCTGGAAAATCTGGCACTGAAATCTGATGGTGCATCAGAATAGAAAAATAATATGAAACAGGAAAATTTTGCTAGAAACAAACAAAAGAATGTTTAACTGCAATGTAATATCAGTCCTCCTCTATGACATTGAATGCTAGGCAATTCTTTTAAGAGAAAACTGAAGTCAACAGAAATGTGGTTATACAGAAGGATGCTGAGGATGCCATGGACAGAGCATGTAAGCAATGAAAAACTTTTAAGGAAAGTCAAAACAAACAGGACACTTTTTGGGACATATAATGAGAAAAGAAGCCCTAGAAAATTTAACACTCACAGGATATAACAAAAGAAAAAAGGACAGGAGAAAGCAGTGGCCACACCCCTTGACAAGCTTATGCATATAGATATCAAAATAGAGAATGGAATTGATTAGTTGTTTAAGTTTTATGAGCTCTTTGAACACTGTGGGTTATTTAAAGATGTGGGATGATGGTTCAAATTTATGTCTAAGTCATAATGCTTGATTGACAATCACGGATCGATTGATTCATTTTTTACAGCTTACCAACCCTTTATGAGTTATTTAAAGCTGATACATATTTTGGATTGCAAGAAAAATTCTTTTCTTTTTTGAGTGACTATTGCATTAACAATTTTCTTTTTGCTTAAGAATGTTTTTTTTTCAGATAAAATCTTACTATTTAGCCGATAGCTGGGTGAAAGACGATGCATTCATACCTTTCCCATGGATATTTGCGCATAATTGAATACTAAAATCCTTACTGGAATTTGAACCCGGCTCTCTGATTTCTCATTCAGAGCCACTATCCATTACCCACCTGCATATTCCAGTGAGTGGAAGGGTAAACAAGCATTGTTAAGTGCTAGAAAGGATGGGAAGTTGTGGAGAGATATGACCACTTACATCTTGAAGGCATAGAGAAGTCGTCTCTTTATTAAATTTTAATCATTTATTTTCACTGACATCAATTTACCTCCCTTGTTCAGTTGGTCTTTCTCTTTCATTTTTGTATTCTTCGTCTTTCCGATACATTTAACTGCTTATCTCTCTTGCTCTCAAAATCTATTACTTTTGCCCTAAGTCAAAAATACCATCATCAATTCTACCAAAAGGCATTTGAATAGGTTGGACTCTATTTGCTCCCAAACAATTTCAACAGGAAATTGTCTATTAAGAGAAAGGAATTGGTCTTCAAACATCTTAGCAAATAGTGCTTCTTACAGAATTATAAAAAACTGACCCACAGACAGGATCAAGCAGTTGCCCCAGGGAGAACCCTTTGGAGTTGAGATGCAAATGAAACTAAGAAAAAAAAAATCTATAAAAATCTAACAATAGAACATAGATAATGGGTAAGTATTTTTAAACAGTACCATCACATTCATGGCTCTCCCCACCTTCCTCTGACCTTTTTCCTAACATTTGACCTCGTTTTGTTGTCCATTCAATTCATTAGGTAACAACTTCCCATCCTTTCTAGCACTTAATGTTTGTTTACCCTTCCACTCAGTTTGTTTTTTTGCTTTCAGTATGTCTTGTGAGTGTTAATTTCTCCAAGCCCTCTTTTCTCAATACTGTGCTAATAAACACTAAGTATATTAATCTATAGTAATTGTGTGGGATTAGTCTATTCAATCCATAATATTATGTCTTGTAATCTCATATGAATACTTGTTTACTCATGATGTAAAAAATTATGGCATATTTTGTAAAGTCCTACACTTTCTTAAGTGCCGTATGTGATAGAAACTTGGATGGCCATATCACTTTGGAGTCATGACTGACTAGGCAGGTTTTCTTGTAGTAGGTTGCCATTTCTTTCTGTGATGGACTGGTTGCCAGCGAAGGCTATAGGATCCAGCCTGTTCTTCTATTTAACCCATAGCTGAGGGGGAGAAGAGATGGATTCATACTTTTGCCAAGGATATTTGTGTGTAAGTGAATGTAATGAACCTGACTGGAATTCAAACTCAGCTCCCATGCTGAGCCAATATCCATTGCAACACACCGTATGTTCGCATCAAATCCTTAAAATTACTAAAATATTTTTTATGGGTGTCTTTGAACAGTTTTTACAAGTATTATAGCATCCTGGGTAAGACGATAAACAACGTCCAAACATCAAGGCCTTTGATCAGAAAGTTTTGAGGAGCGTGGAGGCATTAAAATTAACAAGCCATTCTTTGTCCCAGTTAACAACAGACTGTAGGACATTTTTTAGATCAGCTGCCAATATGACTTTATTGAATTGATTAGACTTGCTATTGACACAAGATTAAATGTTTGTCATCAGCATAGATACCGAGCTGGGAACTGATGTCATCAGGAAAGCCACTGATGAAAATTAAGAACGAAGTAGGTCTAAGTATAGTGACTTTGCTGCCATAACTGGGCTGGGACTGCTAAATCATCATGTTCCATCATTGATAGAGTTCAAAATTGGTTATATAGACAGAATTATTATCCATTCTTCCCATAGATGCAACGTTGCAAGCCTAGAGCTATTCTATCACTATTTCCTTGACAAATAGGACATACCATGGAGTTGAATCACCCTCATTTCCCCCATATACCAAACATAAGCTTTTTTCCCTTCAGCACATCCCACATGAATGTTTCCCTAAACATTAGGATCTTAACCTCTTTAAGTCAAAGGTCTAGCATTATCTATCCCTCTTATCCTCACTTCCTACCACCCACTCTTTCATTCATATCACATACCTCACTCATCATAACCATTTAACAGTAACCTTCTACCTTGAGTGGCTCTCGGGTCTTGTACTATAATAAAAAGCAGTACATATTGGAGAAAAAGAAACCATCTCCAATGAAGACTTGATCCCCAGCTCTTAAATAGTAATTGTAGTAAATATGTTAAAAAGTTTAGTTCAGTGTTTCTCAACTGGTGTGCCAGAGCACAATAACGTGTCCAGAAATGTAGCCAGGTGCACCCCAAGTTAACAGAAGAGTAATTTATGAATTATTCCTATATTTAACCTCTTCCCTGCCATAGACGTGCATATACATTTTTATCAAAAGTGTCTTTTTCAGACATGAACGAATAAACATGTTCAAAACATAAAGTTCAAAAACCACCTACAGCCGTGTTTATACGTAATTCTTTTATATTTAAGTCTTTTATACGTAAGTCTTTTTCTGCCCTTCTGAGCCTGAAATGAGTCCAGTTGTCAACTCATACATTTGGTATAGGTGTTAGATACCATTCGCGTACTTCAAGGTGTCGCTGTTTCTTAGTTACTATATTAAAAACAAATAAAAAACAAGTCTGAAAATAAAACATTTTTCTCGAAATACTTGGCAGGTACTAGGTTAAAAGAATTTTTTTTTTTTTTAAAAGCTAGAAACATCAAGCAGATAGCTTTTGTTTCTAAGTCAATACTTTGTCATTTGATATATTAAACTAGATACTACATTCCTCAGTCTTTAAGGATAAACCTTTCCCTTTTGCCTTCTATGAGAGTGTTTAAATCAGTCATAAACGGCCTCTATGACAGATTCTTCACTAATCCCTTTAAATGAAAACTGTACTGCTTAAGTATACAATAAAATATCTTAAAAATAAATGCTTACTTCAGGAGACTTCTTTATTATTTTCAGATTACATGACTAATGTTTCCTTATTAAAAATTAAAGTGTACCCTATAGTTTTGGTTGTTCTGTAAGTGCGTCCTGAAGTAAAAAAAAAAATGGTTAAGAAACATCCTGTTTATTGACTCTGAATTAGAATTATGTTTATTTTCCTATCATAGTAGAACCACATTCCTTAATTCTCTACCTTCAGTGGCACTTGGGCCTTGTATAGAGTGAACATGAGTTAAAAACAAAAAAACGAAATCATATATTGAATTTCTGTTCTGTTTAATTTTCAAAACCTTTGTCTTAGGTCCTGATTATTATCATTAAATTAGAATAGTTTGTTTTTTTTCTCTTAATTAATAGAAACATTCATTTTTCTGTAGGTTTGTATGATAATTTATAGCTGTAGAGTGTCAACAAATTATTGAAAGTATTGTAAATATGTGGAGATGAACAAGTCTATTAAAGTGCGAATGTTTTCTTGTTTGTGATTGTTAAAGAGACAAGTTATTCCAATGACTTCATTTCAATGAAATCATTCCTTGATTTTCGGTTGTGTTTTATGGAATTTGTCTCTTAAAAGAAGAATCTCTTAAGATACTTGAATAATGAAAGTGGATGGCACAATTTGAGATCTTGGCGATATTTCCAATAATTCTGAGTTAATCTATTTTATAAGAAGTCGAATCTGTAGCATAATGTCCGTTGATTAATCGGTTATAAATATTTCATATTCATACTGAATAAGATAAATACGGTATTTATTTCACAAATTATTATACAGATGATTTATAAGCACAATAAAATCATAAGATCACGCTCCCTCTCTTTCTCATTTGTTATTTCTTATTAAATAATTTCTCTTTCATCTCTCTCACTCTTTCTCTCTTATTCACTCTCTTTGCCTTCTCTCTCTAACTTTCTCTTTGCCTACTCTCTTTAACTTTCTCTTTGCCTTCTCTATCTCTTACTTTCACTTTACCTTCTCTCTCTCTTACTTTCACTTTGCCTTCTCTCTCTCTTACTTTCATCTTGCCTTCTCTCTCTCTTGAATTCACTTTTTAATTCCCTCTCTTACTTTCAAATTGCCTTCTCTCTCTTTTTTTTCCAAAAATCTCTCTCTCTTAATTCACTTTGCCTTCTCTCTCTCTTACTTTCCTTTTTAATTCTCTCTCTCTTACTTTCACTTTGCCTTCTCTCTCTCTTACTTTCACTTTGCCTTCTCTCTCTCTTACTTTCATTTTGCCTTCTCTCTCTTAAATACTTTCAAAATGCCTTCTCTCTCTCTTACTTCACTTTCATTCTCTCTCTCTCTTACTTTCACTTTGCCTTCTCTCTCTCTTACTTTCACTTTGCCTTCTCTCTCTCTTACTTTCACTTTGCCTTCTCTCTCTCTTACTTTCTCTTTGCCTTCTCTCTCTCTTACTTTCTCTTTGCCTTCTCTCTCTCTTACTTTCTCTTTGCCTTTTCTCCTTTACTCACTTTCTTTTTCTTTTACTCTTTCTCTTTACCTACCCTCTCTTACTCTTTCTCTTCCTGCCTCTCTCTTACTATCTTTCCCTTTCCTCCTCTCTCTTATCTTCCCTTCTCTCTCTCTCTTACTCTTTCTGTTCAACTCTTTTTCACCTATTTCTCTTACTCTTTATCTTCCCCTCTCTCACTTACTCTTTATCTTCCCCTCTCTCACTTACTCTTACTCTTCCCCTCTCTTACTTATATTTTCTCACTTTATCTTTCCCCTCTCTCTTACTCTTTTTTTATTTCACTGTTTGCGACTGCCTGTTTTGCACTTTCACTCTCTCTCCATCTTTCCCACTATTTCTTTTTTGTTCTATCTCTATCAATCTCTTATATATATATATATATATATATATATTCACCTAATACAAGGCCCAAGAGCGACTCAAGCTAGATGGCTACTGTGAGTTATATTAGCATAGGAAAGGACCAGTGTTAGGCATATGAGCTAAAGTAGACTTTAGAAGCAACAGCAAACTCAATCCTAACAGAATACAAAGGATAAGCCGCTGTTCGTGTTTAATAGACTGGGGTGTGTGTATATATATAAATATATATATATATATATATATATATATATATACACACATACAAACACACAGAGGGTGCGATGGATAAATTGTCTAAATTACGCAAAAATGAAAATAACACTGACATCTCATTTTAACAGATATATTTACCAAAATTACACAAAAATTTTTTGAAATACTATAGCGTAAATTTATTCAATAAAATCACCATTGGCTTCAGCCAAGACATCCAGATGACTTCAGAATCTCCTGTATTTCTACTGGGTGGTCTCCTGGCTTAAGTTGGTGAATGCTGCCATAATCCTTGCCTTCAGATCATGTTTGGTGCTACAAGGAGTTTAGTTGGTCACTTGCTCAACTGTGCCTCACACATAATAATCAAGGAGGTTGCAGTCTGGGAAGTTAAATGGCCATTTGTAAGGGTTGATGTCATTGCAGAAATTGTCTACCAGCCATGACTGGGTTCTCCTGCTTGTGTAACATAGCGCTGAGTCGTGCTGCCAGATATCGGGTCTTCTGATAACCACCTTCTTGACCCAGGGTAGCACTACCTCCTCAAGACACTTGATCTGAGGCCCTCACTAACAAATTTGGGAGTTCTTTTCTTATCAAAATAATTAGCGTGAGTTTTCCAAGCTGTTGTACCTTTGTTATCACCATTAGACTCATCCAACTCTTTCTGAATCCTCTACACTGTCGTCAGATTGACATCCAAACACGTATTGGAATTTTTGATGTGACAGGCCAGCAGACAGCATGTCGTTTCCAAATTTCTGGCTGAGTGAATTGCATCATGGCGCTCTTTTTCTTACAGATGGTGCCTAACTGACCCTACCATAGTGTGTAATCAGCAAAAATAAAAAACAAATAATGTCCATGTACAAAATTAGAAATATAAAATGGCGACAATTTGCCCAATGCACCCTGTATATTAATATAATAAATGTCAATGTATCATTGTGTCATGCTTTTTCAACATTACTCCTAGACATATCATTTAGAAATCAGGCCAACACTGTAATCAAATTAAAAACATTTGGAGCTGAATCTGCACATGCAATCCTGAAATTTTTGATTCCCAAGTTTTCATTACTGCGATTGTTTTTGGTTTCCACCATATTGGCTTCTGATAAAAACAATTAAAGAGACACAACTTTCTAACTTTCAATAGCTCATGTTCAAATGAAAAAAAATTACTGTTCTCAATTTACAGTGTTTCAAAATAAAATTGTCCAAGTTTTCATTACTGCAGTTGGTGGCAGTTTCTTTTTTTTATGTGATTTTTTTGTGACAAATTTTTTGTATAATAACAATTTTTATAACTTGGAAATAAATTCGGGAATAATAAAAATTATTTATTTAATCCAGTCACCCATTAAATAAAAATACTTTTTTGTTCAGAATGTAAGGACCTACATACATGAAATTGTCTTTGAATTAAGTGGTTGCAGGAAAATTATCGTTAAAGTTTTAAAAGGTAAGCTTACATATTAATGCAATACTTAAATGCAGCAATCAGTTTTGAGTTCTTCTATAGTTTATTGTTGCCTATTTCATATACTCCTCTCTACCTACAGTTATGAAGGCCCAATCAGTAGCCCTGCACAGGAGCTAGCTTAAATGTTGCTGGATAGGGTGCCTTTTAAGTAGTATATATATATATATATATATATATATATATATATATAATTATTTATTTAAAAATTATAACATAAATATGTTATAAAATCACTACAAAAATAGCAATTTTGTTTTAACACCTCAGGTGTCTTATCAAGTGATGATGTTGAATGTAGAATAAAGGGTTTAAAAGGTTCAAATTAATTAACCACCTCTCGTAAGGGGAAACGCTGTTACATGAGCTGAAATGACCAATCAAAAAATAAGTATATGAGAATTCAAAAAACTTGACAATGATGTAAGCTTATAATAACTATTAAATGCCTTAAAGTTGGGTTTATACTAAAATATAATTTATTCTAATTAATAAGTATTAAATTGTACGATAAAACTTGAAATTAGAATTAAAAACTACCCATTTCAAAAATGTAAATTTAATCTATATTAAGTTTAAGATTTTAAAATTATTGAGGAAAAAAGAGGTGTTGAAACAAAATGGCTATTTTTGTAGTGATTTTATAACATATTTATGTTATAATTTTTAAATAAATAATTATATTCACTCTACCCTGTATTAAGCACTCTTTTAAGAATAGTAATTGTTGATTATTGGAATTTATTCCGTATACACCAATCATATACTTGGGTATATATATATATATATATAAAGTTATTACACCAAAAACATGTAAAAATTGCTACATAATTGCAGTCATGTTTCAATGCATATCATTGTATCTTATTATATGATTGTAAATTACTGGTGAGTGAACAATTTATTTAGATTTAAAACCAAAATACATCTTTTTATGAAAAAAAAAAAGGTAGGAGTTGTAAGGTTTTTGGGCTTTACTCTGATCAACCAATCAAATATGACCTACATTAAATTTAAACTAAGAGAAGAAAAAATTAAAAATCATTTTTTATAAATCAGTCATGACCTGTAGATTGGCAGCTAGTGGCAACCAGACATAAACTAAATCGAATACACATGGAGATATATATATATATATATATATATATATTAGTATATTTATTGTTTTATATTTTATATGTTATTTTCATGGATACAAATATTTAAGCAAATGCTCTGTTTATAATAAACAGCATTAACAACATTTACTGTCCTGAATGTCTGAGAAATTTCATTAAAAATATGTATTCTCCAACAGAAATCAAACCGGTATCCTGCATGGAATCGTCAATTAGCCTGATGTGCTCTACCATTTAGCTACAGAGGAAGCATCTGGCTGGCAAGGTTGAATTACTGCTAAGTAGATGCTTAAATATTCGTATCAATGAAAATGATGTATAAACAGAAAATACATTAAAATAATTGTTGGACTTAGTCCATTTTATAATATATATATTTTCATTTTTTTTTGTTTCTTTTTCAATCATTTCACCCCAATCAAAGTAAAAGTGTCACTAAGATGCAAGGGGTTACTGAGAGTTGAAGAGAATAAGGAGAGACTTCAGTGAGTAAAAAGGAAAATAAAAGAAAAACAATTCAGGAAAACAGACGATGCCGATTGATGTTTTTCTATCTATTTTCTTTTCATCTCATCCCAAAACAAAGTTTCTGACTTTCTTTTCATCCAACTGCAACATCATCTTTGGCATCTGATGGAAAATATTGAACGTTCACTGCCTCCTTTGATTCTGGGAAAAACCAAAAGTCTGATGCTACCAAACTGAACTGTATGAAATCTATGCAACACCTGGGAATTTTAGGCTTCCTCAGTTTGCACCATTTATTGACTGCAGTATTGGCTTATACAGGATACCTCCCACATATACCTTTTACATAATGGCAAGACATTAGTGTTGTGGTTTCCAACCTTTTTATGGCCATACCCTACCTAAGCATCTCTAAAATCCTGATGACCCCAACCACTGACATGTAATTCTTATTATTCGGAAAGTGAACTCCTATTTGTGTGGAAAAAGCCTACAAGGCCATTAACTTATTATTTTGAGACTGCATATATTCAATAGTATTATCATTTAATTTTAGAATGTTAGAATATTTATAAAAATAATATATTACTAATACAGTGTAACCCGGATATAAGAGAGTTGTCGGGACCGGAGAAGAAGTCTCTTATATCCGGGTTTCTCTTATATCCGGGTTTGGTCTATTTTGTTTAGGTAAATATGGGCTTTAATTTGGGACCAGAGAAAATCTCTCTTATATCTGGGTTACACAGTATATATATATATATATATATATTTTACAGCAAAAAACAAAAATTACCTCAACATGGGGATAGTCTATTTCAAGCTGTTCTGTACACACCTGTCATCAGCCCCTAAGTCACTTGACCCCCATATTGAGGTAATTTTTGTTTTTTTGCTGTAAAAAAATTCATATGCTCTGTTATGATAAATACATCGAGATCTCTGAGGATCAGTTATAATAATTAATATTACTAGGATCCCCCCAGGTTATATGCCAACAGATCGATTACCTATACTATATATATATATATATATATATATATTACCACTTCATTTTTTTGTAGGAAATGACTTTGTCTAATGTACAATATGTATCCATTTACATCCACTCCTGTTTAACATCTGATGCTATCGCTGATTTCAAATCTACAAGTCCTGACCCAATTATGAAAAATAATTTGTTAATTTTTGCTACTTCTCTTATTTATATTTAACGTAGGTCATATTCAATTGGTTGATCTGAGTAAAGCCCACAAACCTTATAACCACCTCCCCTTTTTCATAAAAAGAGGTTGTATATTGCTTGTAAATCTGAATAAATCATTTACTCACCAGTGGTTTACAATTGCCTGATGAGATGCGTTGAAACGCATTGAAACATGACTGAAATTGTGTAGCGATTTTGACATGTTTTTCAATGTAATATCCTAAAATAATATTGCTCTGCTTTGTATTGAACCCTCTTTGAAATTGTTGTTTCTTGAAGGTGAATCATACACAGACAAGAACGATTACTTAATTTATTTATTCAGCACCAATATCTGGTACTAATGGATACATACAAAAAAACACAGAACAATAAGTTAGAAAACAATTAACAAGACAACTTACAAGGAATAGAATAGGGTCAAATGCTGTATAGTCAAACGAAGTAAGATCAATTCCTGTCGGAGAACGAATATGTTGTGATTTGACAAATGTCTAGAAAGATGATTTCCAGGATAATTTTTCCCTATTTTTTTACAAGTGGACTGATCTATTTTAGTATTTTCTCTTCTTTTAAAATGAGGAATGAGGAGAAGACCTTGGTGCACAACTGAGAGAAAATTAGTCTGCTTCTGAAAAAATAGGGAAAAATTCTTTTGCGACTGATTTTTGTTGATTAGTATTCATTCAATCTTCCTCAACCCACAACTGTCATTAGACCAACCTCAAGCTACAGCTGTCATTAGGTCCACCTCAAGGCATTATTGTCATTAGACCTTCCTCAACCCACAACTGTCATTAGACCCACCTCAAGCCACAGCTGTTATTAGTCCTTCTTCCAGCCATGACAGTCATTAGGCCCACCTCAAGCCATGACATTAGACCTTCCTCAAGCCACGACTGTTTTTAGGCCTTCCATGACCCATAACTGTCATTAGACCCACCTCAAGCTACGGCTGTCATTAGATCTTCCTCAACCCACTACTGTCATTATACCCATCTCAAGCCATGATTGTCATTAGGCCCACCTCAAGCCATGGCTGTCATTAGACCCACCTCAAGCCACGGCTGTCATTAGGCCCACCTCAAGCCACGGCTGTCATTAGGCCCACCTCAAGCCACGGCTGTCATTAGGCCCACCTCAAGCCATGGCTGTCATTAGGCCCAACTCAAGCCACAACATCTAGAATAAAAGCAAAAAAAATTCTGCCTAAATTTCTGGGACCAGAAGATATTTACACTATTTACATGTGGACAATTGTTCTCATCTTAGTTGTTGTTGCCACAACATTTGGCCACTGTGCCCTTTGACCTTCATCAATTGTATATCAATTTAGGCAACCTACAAGGAATTCTGAACTGAACCCTTGTAGATTAAATAAAGGGATCAGTTTGGAATTCTCTGTAGTTTACCCAGATTGATACACATCTGACGAAGGCCACAGTGTAAATAGTGTAAATAGAAAAAAAAAATAATGATTACCATTTTAGAAGTTGGGATCCTGTTCATAGTATAAACACTGTAGCAATTTGATACCTGTCCTTTGAAGTTTTATATTTACATTGTTTTTATTTAAAAATGTCAAATTTAAAACTGTTTAAATAATAATTGTTAAGGATTCATCTCTCTCTCTCTCTCTCTATATATATATATATATATATATATATATATATAAGTTTTAGCCTCTGTCTGTCTGTTTGTTATTGAACTCTTCCTAGGGTTTTGGAGATAGACCTCATAACCATATATATTCTGAAAGTACATTACCCAAGGTACTTAGATAAGTATATTTAATTTTGATCAAAGGGAGTGCCCAGGGGCACAAACACCCCACTGAAAATTTTTTCCCTTTGATTTAAATTAAATTTGAAGAAGGGAATGACTCCTATCCAAAATATAGAAGAAAGAAAGCCAGAAGATGGAGGTCTTGTCAGCTTGATCATTTTGATCAAAGGGGTTCTCAAAGGGCACCCCCTCTGAAAATTTTTTCTCTTTGATTTATATTAAATTTAAATTTGAACAAGGGAATGACTCTTAGGGTACTTGGATAATTATATTTCATTTTGATCAAAGGGTATACCGGGAGACCTCTTCCCCACTACTGAATTTTTTTTCCCTATGATTTAAATTAAATGCCTCCTATCCAAAATATAGAAGGAGAAAGCCAGAAGATGGAGGTCACATTGACAAGATCATTAAGTAATATTGAAATGAATCATTTTTCGCCATAATTTATAACAGTCATCATTTTCTTAAAAAAATATGAATGGAACACAGTAAGGAGTGGGCATTTTGGCTAGTTTGTGAAAATTCCATTATGTTTGTGAAGTGCCTCCAAGATAGTCAAAACCAAAAAGGAACAATCTGCTTTGAAAGAGTTTATTTTAGAAATATATATAAAAAAAGGAAAATTCCTAATTGAGAAAACGGACAAATTTATCAGTGACATAAGCTGTCCGTTCTCCAGTCTTCAGCCTTGATGGATTATAAACGTGTGTCTGCATCTTTGTGGGTGATGAAGTATTTTTCACCCTACAAACACTTTCACAACAGATGAAACATTACAAGCCTTTCACTAATCATTTGTTCTTTCCATGGAAAGCACTCAGATGAACTAGATTCCTTAGTTCCACCTCTTCTAACCTTCACAGCTAACACCTGCCAAGCCACACCCATTGTAGTTAACCTTCCCATCATTCCCTTTGTATTCCATTGGTGAGATCAGGTTGAAAATCGAATTGTACTTCCATATATGGGCAGGAGCTGCCTAGTATTCACTTTCTAGTTTGAAATAGTCCATAAGTTTCTCCGCACCTTTGTTGATGACATTATTTTTCACCCTATGACGCCTTTCTTACAGATGAAACCTCGCAAGCCTCTCACAGCTGTGTTGCTAATTCTGCGATGAATGTTCAGATTTAACAACATTACACCAATTTTTACCTTCAGTGCTAAGACCTGCCATGCTACACTATGCACATTGTACCAACCCACCCTTATTGGCTTTTTATTCCAATGGTGACATGTTAGTTCAACTCAAACATCTAGTTCTTCTTACAAACTGCTGCTTTGTGGAACTGACTCCCAAGATGATGCTTCCCCAATCACTACAATCATAACCTTTTCAAGTCTAGTGTTAATGGTTATCTTTCCCACATATCTGCATAAACTGTGCCTCTTACTTTATCTCTTTAGCTTGAGTGGCTCTTGGGCCTTAAACACACTATAAAAAATTTCACTGATAATAACTCATTCTCAAATTGCCCCCCCCCAATAAAATTACCCCCCTATAGGGTGTACACTCCATGTTGAGAACCACGGCATTCATGACAATGATATTTTTATCTCGCTAATGTCTTACCATTGCGTGGGAGGTATTTCAGTAACTACAGTGGATTTGCTTTTATTTTATCATCTTCGTCAAGGATCTGTGGAACTGACTCCTCAGGGGATATTTTCCTAATCACTGCAATCATAACCTGTTCAAACCTAGGATTAACCATTATCTTTCCCACATATCTGTATAAACTGTGCCTCTTACTTTACCTCTTTATCTTGAGTGACTCTTAGGCCTTGTACAGGGTAATCATTATTTTTAAAAAAAGCAGAGTTTCAATTTTGACATATGTAAATAAAAACAAAGGAATGATAATTTTTTGAAAAGTCAGGGATCAATTTGATACTATATTTATATTACAAACAGGACCCCCATTTCTAGAATGATAAAATCAATATTTTAAGATTCGGACAAATATTGTTGGTAGAAGAAGATCTAATGAATGGTAATCAATAAAAATTAGTTGTCAAAAATATGTTTTTATGTGTGGACCATTTTCCGTCAGAGCTGACCTTATTTATCAATCAAACTTCCTGTCATATTACTCAGTTTCATCACAGCAAGCTAACATTAAGTACTTTTCTACTGCGTTTTATATTGTTGCAGAATGGAAAATAATTATTGTTTTACGACACCTGGCATTATTTGTCCCACAAACAATATTGGGCAGACTCATATGAGTCAAGATAAAAAAAAAAAGGTCACAAGACATGGGATCAAAACAAGCAACAGTTAATAAATATATTAGCAAAATATATTTAGAGAAAAGACAGTAGAGACAGAAGTGAACTTGATTGTTGAAGCTATTGATAGTTCAATATCTTTGTCAATTGCTGCTGTGTGTTTTATGGGAGATAAAAAAAAGTGTTCACAATCCAAAGTCAAAGAGAAAAGAGGACGAATATTTTAAAAAAAAAAAAAAACACCCTCCAGGGGTGGTAATCCCACTGTATACTACGAAATACCTGTACAATTTACATCCAATTACAAGGACTCTGATCAGAAGAGTAGAGGTTTTGAGGAGCATGGAACCAGCTCTTAATTGCTGTTCTTCTCAGGTCCACCCTCCCGGAAGCAAGGCCTCTGATCAAGAGATTTGATGAGTGAGGAAACACCTCTTAATTGCTGTTCTTCCCAGTTTTACCCTTCCAGCAGCAAGGACACTGCACGGGAGATTTGAGGTTTTGAAGAGCTTGGAACGATCTCTTAATTGCTGTTATTCCCAGGTACACCCTTCTGGAAGCCAGGCCTCTGATCAAGATATGTGAGGAGCGAGGAACCACCTCTTAATTGCTGTTCTTCTCACATCTACCTTTCCGGCAGCAAGGGCTCTGATCAAGAGATTTGAGGAGCGAGGAACCACCTCTTAATTGCTGTTCTTCCCAGGTCTACCTCTCCTGCAGCAAGGCCTCCGATCAGGAGATTGGAGGTTTTGAAGATCTTGGAACCATCTCTTAATTGCTGTTATTCCCAGGTCCACCCTGACCCAGAGTAGTAGCACCTGTTAGGGTCCCAAGTATTACCAACAATACGTTTTTACAAAACATACCTTTCCTCTGAAAGTATAAAATTATATAAAAAATTTCTGTATCTGAAAAAATAAAATTACATACAAAATATTTAGATTTTGGTATTAAATAACCCATGGAGGTGTTGATATGTCACCAAACATTTTTTTTTAAAATATTTCTCCCCAAGCAAGGCGGGTGTGCCACTAGCATGCAAGAGGTTACAAAGAGTGAAAGTAAGAGTAAAGAGGAGTGTTTTGGGAAAAAAAATAAAGAGAAGGACAGGGATCAAGGTCAAGGTATCAGAAGATGTTGATTGACATTATATTTAAATTTTTGGAGATTATAGTTACCAGAAAATCAAGTAAAAGGAAAGGAGTTACACTGTCAGGAAGTGCGAGAGAAGAAGCTGTTGGAGTAGAAGAGGTGGTTATATTTAACTGTTTTGACAGTGAAAGGGTAGGAGCTGAGATGCTAACCAGGTAGCATGCTTAAATTCATGCAGTTGGGGGTACCAGTGAAAGTAGCTTGTCAGAGCAGTTGCTATGAAAATATTTGTAGAAAAGACAGAGGGAAGCCGCAGCACTTCCGTGAGAAAGTGACTGGAGTTGAGATGCCAGGTCAGGACCTATCACATTGCATATCCGTCTTTTGGATCTTGTCGAGAACCTCAAGATGAACAGCGGGGGTACCAGACCATATATGGCAACAGTATTCAATGCAAGGGTGAATGGTAGTAGTCCATAAAATATCCTACAATCTCTTAAAGAAATCAAAAGCTGAGTATCATCTACCATGTAATCAATTGTGGAAACAGAATAATGCATATCATATTTTTATTACATCAACACTCCAAAGAAAATAAAATTTTGGTATTAAATGACCCATAAGGTCAAAAACAAATCAATTAATCAATAGCTGTACAAACAACTTTCTATTTTCATTATTTTAGGAGACTTTACTTAATAATCAACCTTTGTAAATTTTCTTCCAAAAATTAAGGTGTAGCATTACAAACATTAATTATCTGCCCTTGATTCAGCAATAACTCCTGTGTATGTCAAGGGGCAAGAAAGGCATCATGTGACAGTCTGGCTGACAACCTGAGAAGTGAGCAACCTCATCAGTAGGTGCTAGCTTCTTGGAATGACGGCACATATATTTCCAGCCTTTGTTTTCTCTCACCTTTTATCACCAAACCACATCACTAATGCAATTAACAACCAAGCCAGCTATCAAGTAAGACTATAATTCAATTCTTTTTTCCATATCTGCTAATGTGTATCAGTTTCATTGTTTGAAGAAACTATTGTCATATTCAAGTTATGTAAGTATATAGATAAAGATTTTTCTCTCAAATGTCCTTGTCTGTTTTTACCCATGAAGAAAATGTTACCATATCACACATATGATAATGTTGGCTGTGAGATGGTATGAGAAACTTATCTTTACTAGGCATTCCAATACTATGCTTATATCTTAAATAATCTAGGAATGCTGTACATATGAACTCATCAGCTTGAGATAAATTTATGGTTAGAGATTTGTGCACAATACTGAAATTTATTTGGAGAACAATATATATACTTAGGGCGTATATAGGTACAATGTATGACCAAGTCAATTAGCAAATAAGACCTTAATTCACTTCTCTTCCCCATATCCACTAATAAAATTAATGTTTATGTTGGAATAGTAAGGTAAATCTATTTCCACCATATTTTTCTAATGGTGTCATCAGTAATATTAGATTGTGCTTTAAATTCAAGTTATGTTCTTAAATAGTTTTGTAGGAAAAAGACTTTCATATGGATGTCATGTATGGCACCAGAACTATTCAGAAATATCTAAACTGTCATCTGGATACAACCACTTTATAAGATCAATGGTTAAAAATATCTTTGAGAAAGTAAGGCCTGTGGATCTTGACTAAGAACATCCTTTTTCGAACCTTGTGGACTGTCTCTACAGAGTCACAAAGTACTGTACCACAAATCAATTCAGGACTTTCAACAGCAGAAACAACTAAAATGGATAGCAAATATAACTCAAAGAGAAAATAATCACATAATCAAGATGATGACAATCCACATGACTTCAAATAAAAGGTTGGTAAGGACTTGATAAACCAATTTTCTTGAAAAAATTTTTAAGAGGAAAATTTTATAAATTTCAATCGACAACAGCAATGAATTCCTTATAAGGAAATGGCTAATATTACCATTACCAATGAGGAGAACAGAAACTACAATTTCATCTCAGACCAATGGTTAGGAGAAAAGTGTAACTCAAGAAGCATTGCTCAGTCAATGATTGCTGCATGTTTCCTTATAATGAAATGGCTAATATTACCATTATCATTAGGGATGAGGAGAACAGATACTACACTTTGATCTTAGACCGATGACCAGGGAGTGGAGAAAAGAATATTTATCTTACCCCCACATGGCAGGATGTGGCACAAGGCCGTTTTTAATGTGGGGTCAGAATCGTTCCCTATAGACCCTGTATATATGGGCTTGGGTACCTGTCTACCACCCCAGATGAGACTCTGCTCTTTATAATAGCCTCATTTGGGTTCCTCTCTGCCTGAAGGTAGAGAGTTCAACCAGCTCAGCTGGAAACGAATCTCCAACTAATTGTCAAAGCAAGCTTAGGGAATGGAGAAAAATGTTATGTGTGAAGCACTGACTGCTCTTTAAATGAGTGCCAAATGTTTTGTTATAAGGGAATGGTTAATATTAGCATTACCATTAGGAATGAGGAGAACAGATACAACACTTTGATCCCAGACCAATGGCCAAGGAGTGTAGAAAAGCATAACTTGAGTAACACTGGCTGCTCATTCAATGTTTGCTCCTTGTTTCCTTATAAGAAAATGGCTAATATTACCATTAGGGATAAGGAGAACAGATACTACACTTTGATCCTAGACCAATGGACAGGGAGTGGAGAAAAGCATTATGTGTGAAGTACTGAGTGCTCTGTAAATGAATGCCGAATATTTGATCCCAGACCAATGGCCAAAGAGTGTAGAAAAGCGTAATTTGAAATATTACCATTACCCTTTACCAGAGATTGAACTCTGCAGTTAGAGTAACAAACTTTGTTATTAGAATGAAAACATTGTTGATTATATTCTATAGCATCTCTCTGTTAGACTTATTTTGTATTTTTTAATGAACTTTTTTTTTAAAGCAACTTGTCATGTCATATTTGTCTGAGTATATTTTTAAATCAATTTAAAAAGCAAAAAAAAAAAAAAAATGAACTAATGGACTCTCCAATTCTGAGCTTTTCTTTTTTCTTAAAAAAAACAAACCTCAAATGAAAAAGGCAATAAACAGACATATGATGAATGATATGATCTCTTGGAGTAATTATTTGATTCAGAAAAACCAATAGCATGCTTTATTTGTCATGACAGAAGCTTACCAAAACACCACACCAACTTATCAGGCAATCTTCACATGAAAATATTCTGACCAAAATTCCTTGCCTGTCCATCAATTTGTCCTCGATTGGAAACTTTTTTGACTTATCATTTGGCATTTTAGTTTTTATGTCTGAATTTTTGGCATGGGGAGCTGTCATTATTTGCTTTATTTAAATTCTGACTAATATCCTTATCTTTGTTGTTGCTATTACAACATTACGATTGTTGGGTTACCATGGGTATGACAATAAACTACATCTGGCAGCAAGATCAGGACATTTTGCGGAGCATGAAACCATCTCTTAATGTAAATAAATAAAAAAAAATTGTTTAATTATCATTTTAAAAGTGGTTGAGGTGGGGGTCCTGTTCATGATATATATACAGTAGCAATTTGATCCCTGAAGTGTTGTATTTACCTTTTTTTTATTTACAAATGTCTGGTGTCCTGGGTATGATAATGAACTATATCCGGCAGCGAGGCCCCTGACTGGGAGATTTCGAGAAGCATGGAACCACCTCTTAATTGCTGTTGTTCCCAGGTCCACCCTGATCTAGAGTGGTAGCACCTGTTAGGGTCCCAACTATGGGCAAATAGTTAATCCCCAATCTGGTGTTGGAATACTAAGAAAGTATAAAAATACATTTTTATAGTAAAAATACCAAAAATACATTTTTGTAAAAGAAATTACTAATGCTGTCAAGAAAATTAAATTTTAGCATTGAATGACCCATAAGGTGTTGATATGTCGCTAAAGAAACAAACAAATGATTGTTGGGCTTTACAGCCATCTTCTGATGTCTGCAGTTCCAAGTAACTTGGAGGCTTATGGCCACATCACATTGAAGCACTGGTTTCCATATGATCAATATTAAGCTATGTTAAGCCTGGTTAGTACAAAAATGGGTGACCACTTGAGAATATCATGTGTTTTAAACTTGGATATGCAGGTGGTGTAATGACAACAGTTCAGAAATGTTAATCATGGAGTCGAGTTCCAACTGCACCTTTTTCTTGAGGATCACTTGTGTGCAAATTTCTTGGGAAAGGGGTATAAATCCACCTCTTCTCCCTCCAGCTATGTGTTAATTACTGAGACTCATTATTATATTTCAGTATAAAGGAAGTGAGAATTGGTAAAAATGTTAAATGGCATCAGTATTAAATTAATAAATAAATAAATAAATTGCATTCGTTTTATGTGACCTTGCTCCAAATAGGTTTACGCATGACATCATGCTAGATCATTTCAAACATCCTGCTTCCCAAAGAAAACCAGGATGCAGACAAAGGAAGTCTAACTATCACACAGAAACTACATCAGTTTTTAATGACTGAGAAAGTTGAAAATACAAAAATAACGAAATATGAACTTCGGACAAAACTCAACACCTTATGCAAAAACTGTAAAAATACAATAAAAATTTTTAATCAAACTTCTTTGGATGAGAGGGAGAGAGAGAGGGTACACATGCATGACACTCTTTCGCAGATTGACCTGTCATCTGTCGAAACTTAGTGCAACCCGTGCACACACCGACCAACACATCATGAATGACCAAAGTACAACTATCAACATAAGAGAAATATGAGTAGATTACACCCAAATACTCCATAGCATCCAATGCAAGGAAGGACTTAAAACTGTAAAAGCTATTATTATACAAAATAAGCAACCCACATTAAATTAAATCTTAAAGTGCAATATGATATAATTAATATGTGCACATATTTTATTATAATACAAAAATATTAAATAAAATAAAATAATAAAAATAAATTAATAAATAAAAAAATTGCAATTTTTTTGTGCAGCAAATCTCGCAATAGTCATTACACTTGATGTTATGCAAGACTATTTCAAACATCCAGCTTCCTAAAGAATACCAGGATGCAGACAAAGAAATTCTAATTACCTCACAGACACCACATCGATTCTTGATAATGACTGTGAAAGTTGAAAGTGCTTGAACAAAAATGACAAAATATGAACTTCGGACACTTGCTGCAATACACAAAACCATGTACAAAAATTGGTAAAATACAATAAAAATTCAGCAGAAAGACCTTAGCAGTTCTTTTTAATCAAACTTGTTTTATATATATATATATATAAAAAGATTAAGTGTCCACTTCTCTTGTTTCTACTCAGTTTCATAGTTCCATCCACTGTTCAGGAGACTTGATTGTAAAATTACATCCACTCATCAAAAATCTCTTTGGCTGATTCTAAGTGTTCAGATAATGAGAAAAGATGGCTTGGAGAATTTGACACTCATGGTACGGAGGAAAGCAGTGAATAATCTAGAAAGCCAAAAGACAAAACTTGCCAAGAGCTACAAAGGACAAGACATTATGGAGAGTCATGATTGCTCACAAAGTGACTTGGCATATAGAAGATGACATCAAGAGTGGATGTAATTCCATCAACATCAGAGTAGAGATAAGATAAGCAAACATATTTCATTTTATTATTATTATTATTATTAATGCTCTATCTTTTGATATTGAGCACTATCATTACAAAAACTATTTACTTTAAAAAGTTATTGTACAAAATTATTCTGGTTGACTGTTTTTTGATGAAATGCAATTTATATTAGTGTTAGTAAATAATATAAATATTAAAGTAGGTTCTACAGAAGGATGCTGAGGATACCATGGGCCAAACATGTGAGCAACGACAAGGTTTTGGAGAGAATGGAAACAAAAAGGAAACTTGTATTTAACATCAAGAGGAGGCAGTTGAATTTTTTGTGGCACATAATGAGGAAAGAAGGCTTGGAAAATCTATTACTCACAGGACAGAGGAAAGCAGTGTGTAACATTCTTGATTGGTTTGAGCAAATGGATAGCAGAAAAGGGTTTGGGAGAAATAACAAAAAACAAAACTTATTAAGAGCTACATGGGACAGGAAGATGTGGAGGGCCATGATCGCCTATGTCCTGAAGGGACATGGCATATAAAAGAAGAAGGCGGCTAGTAAAAGTAGCAGCATCCCTGGCATTGTGTAAGTCTAGGGCTCAAGTGAGATATGAAGATGTTTTTTGTAGAAAAATTCTCAAACAAGTTTTCATGGATCCAGTTGGTTGAGATCAAGACTGTGAGTCTTCAAATATGTAAAGGTTCTGGGAGAACTTTTCCCATAATGCAGTCCTCCTCTTGGTGACCTGGTTGATATCTTCCATCACAAAACTAGCTTGATACATTCTTAAATTCAACTCTCCTTCCTTGCCCTCACATCAAGTGTCCACCCACTCACTCGCTAACTCATTCTTTTTGTCTAAAATCCTATTTTTGATTCCATCTTATCCCAGATTTGTTTGCCATGCCACACCCATAATTTGATACTAGAGCAGGATGCACACCAATCTCACAGCTGCAGATCAAGGAATTTTGTGTTTTATATATACAGTGTGCTCTCACAAAAAAAAAAAAAACAGGAAATTTTAGATTTATTATTCGATGAAAAAAAAAAAAGAATTAACTAACATATAAAAAGAAATTAACTATATATTTTACTATTTGAATGAACTAAAAAAAAATTAACTGACATAAAGTTTTTAATCATTTTAGTTCCTGGATACTACAGTTATCAAATTTTCATGGCAAGGGGATTGTTCTCTTAAAGAAAGAACATCCAACTTGGGGACTGAAAAAATTGCCAAGAAATTTTGCCAGAGTTCTTTCGTTTGAACACCACGTCTAACATTTGTGTTTTTGTTTTATATTAAGCTACTAAATTTATATCTTTTGCTTTTGTTTCAGATAATTGCAACAAAAATTTAATCAGCAATTAAATAAACTGGATCAAATTGTGTGTGACTTTTTTTCTTTTTTTTTTGTGGGGCACCCTGTCGTAACGAGGATCTGCAAATTGGAGGAGAGAGTTATCAATGATAATATTTTGACTTTGAATCTGCAGTTATCTCATTTTAACCCTCGCTTTTTAAAAAAAATTTTTTATAAAGGGTTCCCCACAAAATGACAGGATATTTTTAATTTAGTATATGATGAAAAAAATAACTAACATAAAAAAATAACTACATTTTACTGAATGAACTAAAAAAATTAACTAACATAAATTTTTTAAGCATTTGTTCCAAGATGCTGTAGTTATCAAATTTTTAACATGAGTTGAATGCTTAATTTAAGAACATTCAACTTAGAGACTGAAAAAATGCCAAGAAATTTTGCCAGCGTTCTTTAGTTTGAACACCACATCTAACATTTGGTTTTTGTTCTGTTTTAGGTGACTAAATTTCTATCCTTTGCTTTTGTTTCAAATAACTTTAACAAAAATTTAATCAGCAATTAAATAAACTGAACCAAATTTCTTGTTCTTTTTGGGTGGGGGTGGGGTAACCTGTTTTTATATATATATATATATATATATATATATGATTTTGGTTTTGCAGAATGCTTCTTGAATCATATGATGGGGTGGGTCTTAGGGTTTAGGGTAAGGAGGATATTGCCTTATGTCAAAGAGCAAAAAAATAAAAACATAGCAATGTTTAATCTTTGTGGCCACAAAAACAAAACTGTGTGTGAAAAGAACTGTTATTCCCTTGACATCACTATTAGTTTTGATTACCATGTGAATGTTCATCTTTTTTTAAATTTTTACAAGGATGTTCACCCTGTACAAGGCCCAAGAGCCAGTCAAGGTAGAGGGTTACAAAGGCATAGGCACAGATTGTGAAGATATGTGGAAAGATAACAGTTGACCCTGGATGTAACAGGTTAAGATTATAATGATCAGTGAAGCACTAATCTGCTTGAGTGGAACTTACATCTCACCAATGAAATACAAAGGGAATTAACACTTTCTATCATTTTTGACATATGAAAGTGGATGTATGCATTTTCTCTATTCTTGAGAAATGACAACAAAGATGTTAAACACTATGTACTAGACTGAATAAAAAACTTGTCATAATATATTTATTTATAATTATAAATTGCTAAATAATAAATCTTGCATTGGAGTTGGTTTACAAATTTTAATCATTTTGTAATTTTTTATAAATATTTGAACAAAAAGATATTTTTATAAAATCTATTGTTTGTTTTTGTCACTTGCACATTACAATAGAGTCAGTTGGGCACCATCTGTGAGAAAAAGAGCACCATAAAGTAATTTACATAGCCCAAAATTTGAAAACAGCATGCTGTACTGCTTGGTGGCCACACCAGAAGCTCCAATACAAACATTTCAGAATGTCTGGGTGTCAATCAAAGAACAGTGCAGAGGATTTGGAGAGAGTTGGATCATATATCCCATTAACATCATGGTGTTTGGAATGTTCACTAATGATGGTGACGTTATACCCCCATTCATCTTCCCACAGGACCTCAGACTAAACACAGAGGCTTACATCAAGTGCCTTGAGAAGGTAGTGCTGCCTTGGGTCAAGAGGGTGGCTACTGGAAGACCCTATATCTGGCAACAGGATTTTGGACCATGCTACACAAGCAGGATAACCCAATCATGGCTGTCAGGCAATTTCTGCAGGTACATCACCTGTTACATCTGGCCACCTAACTCCCCAGACTGCAAACCCTTTGATTATTATGTGTGGGTGTGTCGGGGGGGCAGTTTAGTGAGAACTCCTTGTAACACTGAAGATGAACTGAAGGCAAGGATTATGGCAGTATTCATCAACTTAAACAAGGAGACCCTCCAGAGGAGTTGCAGGAGATTCTGAAGTTATCTGGAGGCTGTGGTTAAATCCAAAGACAATTTTATTAAATGAATTTACTCTTTAGTATTTCAAAGTATTTTTCTGTAATTTTGGTAAATATATCTGTTAAAATAAGATGTATAGATGATGTGTGTGTTTGTGTGTATATATATATTTGGTTGGATTGATGTGAGTTTGTGACCCTGGGTTTCCTGGAGCTTTTGGTTGTTAAAAAGCGTGAAACCCAGGGTCTCAAACTCACATCAATCCAACCAAATATATTAATTCTATCTCTGATATTGAGTACTTTTTAATAAGTACCATGCATATAATATATAAATAATAATATATATAATATATTACACACACACACACACACACATATATATATATATATATATATATAGTTTATGCAAACTTAGGTAATTCGTATGGGTAGACCTTGAGCAACATCTAGCCGACACACTGGGGTTAAAAATAGGAAACTGAAATGATACATATGACATACTCATATCCTCTCTCCCACCTCACTCCCTCAATTTTACGTATACTTGATGAGGTCCGTCAAAAACGTGTGAATTTCTTTTCATTTTTCATTTCAGCTTTTGGAAGTAAAGTCTGATGATCCAGAACTCTGTTAAAGGGGTTATGGTGAAATAGCTTATTACATGGAATCTTAACGTGGTCTGTCTTTTATTCAAAAATATATATATATATATATATATATTTACTGATATGAGAGAGAAACATCCAGTTGCTTCGAGCTGGGTTCAAAATTCAACATCAGTCAGAGACTCTTACCTCTAGGCTATTGGTGCACAGCAGAGAAACGGAATATTTTTATGCCTTATATACATGATATATAAATGCCATACTGGCCACCATAGCATTCAATTCTTATGAAGAGTGATGCATTAAATATTTCCTTTTCTCCATAGTGCTAAATTGGCAAATAAGAGCATAAGTAGTTATCCACAATCAGCATGTTTCAATATATCACAGCTCATCAGTGTAACTAGGCATCCGATTGATTGCTTCAAGCCGGAGCGAGGTATGAACAAATTGATATATATATATATGTATATTTAGAGAGATGATACAGGTGAAAAGTCTCAGATAGCATTATTTGTACACTGACTCAATTTTATTAATGTGTTTATTGCATTGTTTTCATACATTGTCTTGTTGAACCTTTCCAAAAAGATGTCCTGTCAAACTTAATGAAAAATTTTCAGAACCGCAATTTTTACTTTAGATGAAGATAGAAAAGTCAGAAAGTGTTATTTGATTAATTTACATTTGAACTGATGTCCTTGTCTCTATTGTCACTATTACAACATTTCAGCCCTTATGCCTTCTGATTTTCTTCAGATATCTTCAGAGAATTTTGAACTAAACTGTCTATTTAATCTACTGGAAATATTGTTCTCATTCCACTGCCCATGTCAAGTGATGACTTGTTCTTATTTAGTACTCTTTTGTCCCAAGAATTTGCCATAGACTGTGTATGCACAGTGACAGACTCTTGTACCAAATCCTTTCCCGTGATCTCAGCAAAAGATGTTGGAAAAATGGTCAGTTCCTTATATTGCTCCAGAAAGTATTGGACTCCTGTTATGTTCTATTTTTTTACAAGAGTCAGATTAAACCAAAAATTGACTATTGTTGCCAACTCAGCTCTATCAGTTCTACTAAGTTATTGCTCACACTATTTCCACTAAGTCTATACTTTCCCGCTCAGGGATTGGACTTACTCACTTACTGTACCAGCCAGGAAGGATAAAATGAAGTAAATACATTTTGTTTCAAAATTACAAGTCTACTGGGAATTCTTCTGCTGATATAAAAGAAGTCACTATATTTTCATAAAAGAAATATGGATTAAAGGAACTCTTACATGATGACTGAATCTGGAGTTTTATAAATTACAATATGAGTTTGAGATCAAATATGGATCAGGATCCAACAGAATTATAAAATAAAGAACAAATAGGACACATGGTACAGTGGATGAAGGCATTGGTTAGATCCAATGACAGGACCCAAAGAGTTGTGAGTTCAATACCTGGTTAAGGTGGTGGAGAACTTGAAGAGGTGAATTAACAGGAGATAACTGATAACTGACATCCATTAGACATGGCACATGGAACTAAAACAGTCTACACCAGCGAGCAAAATAAAGGGTTCAGTTTGACTTTCCAACCACTTGAAGAAGGCCGGAGCGTATATTGTCTGAAACGTGATAAATATGGCAACAAAGATGAGAACAATAGTTCAAATAATGTAAATAGTGTACATAATACCTCATCCCAGAAATATAGACAGTTACAAATATGAAACATTTATTAATGTTTCACTTTTATTAAAGCTTTGTCAGAGAATGGGGTACCAAGAAAAAGAAGTAAGAAATTCTGGTATTTTTTTCTTTTGTGCTGTTTGACCTTTATTGGTCAATTATTTGTCACGTGTATTCGCCTATTTTAAACCTGCGCTATTATAATTTGCGTATGTACATAAAAACATGTATAAATAGAAAATATATTAAAATATATATGATAAGATAAAACACAAATATGAAGCATTTATAAATATAGGATGCTTCATTTTTATTAAAGCTTTGTCCAAGACTGGGAAATGGGGAACAAAAATAAAGAAATTCTGGTATTTTTACTTTTGTGTTGTTTGATTTTTATTGGTCAATCATGTATCACATGCATTTGACTCTTAAATTAAATTAAATTTTAAATTATGATATGTTTAAATAGATGCACATATTAAAAATTAGATCCCCTTAGTAAAATCTGACCAAATTCCATTTTTTTTAAAATTCTTTCTTAGTCAAGCCAATAACTTTTTATGACCTTTTTGTTATATACATATATAAAAATTTCTTGAGGTTTTCTAAACCATTCTCTTTGACGGACTCATATTTAACTGCATGATTGATTTTTTACTCTATTGTTTATGACAACAGGGCAGTAAATGACCCCTGGTTTCATTGTCTGTCTAGGGATATCTCTTCATTTTTTTCTGTTTATTTATTGCTTGTTCTGTTGTCTTTGAGTCTATAGTTTCAGGTTAGCTTCCTTTGGTTAATTTCACTTTGAATAATATCAAGGGCAAAATTCTTTCTTCTTAAACGTCACTTCTTAACAGGAAGTTTTGTCAAGGGAAGCAAATTCAAATTGTTTGTATAAGTTTCAGTCTAGACAGGATAATGAAACGGGCATCAAAATGAAGTAAATTTATTTCTTTTAAAAATCATAAGGGCTGGTTCATAAACACGGACTCCGATCCTATAATACAAGTTTTTAGACCATATGCAAAAGTATTTGATAAAGTATGTCACAAAGTATTGTTGGAACTGCTTGTTAACCTCAACATATTTGGGAAGGATATTAGAATAATCCAGAACCTATACAGGCAGCAAACTGCCTGCGTATGGATAGAAAATGAATTCAGTAAATATACAAAACTAGAAAAGGCTATAAGACAAGGATGTATCTTCTCAATGGACTTATTCAGCCTATACAGTGAGATGATTCTGAGGGAATTAGAAGTCCAACCATGATTTATTTGTCGTATCCACTAAAATATCAAATACGATATTTATAAAATAATCACACTCATGAAAATACATACATCTTAAAACACGCAAATAAAATCATAGAACACAAATCAGAAAGTTTTTTGTATTAGTCATCATGATTTAGGTAGATACTGCCAAAATATCGTGCGGACGTAGTAGAAAACATCACACGTGGCTTATTAGGGCCAATTACGAATAAATAAATAATTTAATTCTAGAGCTGATTTTGTTATGAAAAAGTATGTAAAAACAATTGAGATCTGGGCCCTCAAACAGAATACACACAGCTGTCACTAAGCTCCACACCACTCTCGTTTATGATCTTCCCAACCTCATGCTAAAAGCGACAGCATTGACAAACTTCAGACTCTGGCCAACAGTAAGAAACGATTTCTAACTATCTCTTGTATCCTCTTTACTCTGAACCACACACACACACACGTTGACTTTTTCATACAAACACACATATAACAGCATTTCACTATTTCTCACATACATACACAAAGATAATTTATATTTTATTTCAGAATTTTATCAACCCAAACAAATAGACATTACTTTCCAATCTATCACCAAAATAAAATATTCTTGTCGTTATATTAAATTAATATCAAATTTGTTGAAACTATATTGTCCTTTCTACTAAATTTTATTTTTTCAATGAAAATAATGTGATTATTCTAAACGGACAAATTACGAGCAACCCCGCCGCTATATTTTGTTATTGTATCAAATCCCGACACTCCGAAAATTTAACATTCAACAAAAAACCAAATGGAAAGATTCCTACACATTGTTGGTGGGATTGTTGGATTAGTTGTTGGTGGGTTTGTTGGATTAGTTGTTGGTGGATTTGTTGGATTAGTTGTTGGTGGGATTGTTGGATTAGTTGTTGGTAGGTTTGTTGGATTAGTTGTTGGTAGGTTTGTTGGATTAGTTGTTGGTGGGATTAGTTGTTGGTAGGTTTGTTGGATTAGTTGTTGGTAGGTTTGTTGGATTAGTTGTTGGTAGGTTTGTTCGATTAGTTGTTGGATTAGTTGTTGGATTAGTTGTTGGTAGGTTTGTTGGATTAGTTGTTGGTGGGATTGTTGGATTAGTTGTTTGTGGGTACAATCTTAACAACATAATGTATGCAGATGACACAATGTTGACAGTCGGTGCAGAAAGGGAACTACATGAACTTATGCAGAAGGTAGTGAAGGAAAGAAAGAATTTTGTGAAAGTTTGTCCCATATCTCTTTTCCATTATTCTCCATCATCAAAATGGAATAGTCCATTGTTTCTGAGGTATTGGCGGCATGCTAACCAAGGAACACACAGAATTATTATGTTAATAATTCTTTCTTTTTCAAAATGACAAGGACTGCATGTAAGTTCTCCAATCCTATAAAACGAGTTTTTGACCACATGTAATATTGAAACTGAGATCAGAATAAAATAAATATATTAATAAATATCCAAATGAGAAAAAGAACAAATGAATTAAAATTCCACAGTTTGTAGCATTTACTTTTAAAAAAGTGCTCAATACAAAGTAGAGCAATATATTATTATTATTATTTTTATTTTTAAGATAACAGTAAAAACATGTTGAAATCGCTACACAAAAACTTTCATGTTTCAATACTTTGATTGTACTTCTTCAGGCGATGGTAAGTAACTGGTGATTAAATGATTTTTAAGGAAATTTCAAAAGCAAAGTGTTACCTCTTTTCTGAAAGATAAAGAATTGGGGGAAAAACATAAGGTCAGAAATTATGATTCCCCACTCTTTATCTTTTGTAAAAGAGATAACACTTTGCTAACAAAGAAAAGTGTGATGAACTGCTCTGTAATATCTAATGTATTTGTCAGTGAATGCTGGACAATCTTCTCATGCCTTTCATAAACTAAGCAAAGTATCAAGAGATAGGAAAATGTCATTAGAAACAAAGAAAAGAGTGCTGAACTGTTATGTAATATCTAATCTCCTATATGACAGTGAATGCTGGACAGTCTCCTCATGCCTTTCACAAACTAAGCAAAGCATTAAGAGATAGGAAAATGTCATTAGAAACAAAGAAAAGAGTGCTGAACTGTTATGTAATATCTAATCTCCTATATGACAGTGAATGCTGGACAGTCTCCTCATGCCTTTCACAAACTAAGCAAAGCATTAAGAGATAGGAAAATGTCATTAGAAACAAAGAAAAGAGTGCTGAACTGTTATGTAATATCTAATCTCCTATGACAGTGAATGCTGGACAGTCTCCTCATGCCTTTCATAAACTAAGCAAAAGCATTAAGAGATAGGAAAATGTCATTAGAAACAAAGAAAAGAGTGCTGAACTGTTATGTAATATCTAATCTCCTATATGACAGTGAATGCTGGACAGTCTCCTCATGCCTTTCACAAACTAAGCAAAGCATTAAGAGATAGGAAACTGTCATTAGAAACAAAGAAAAGCGTGTTATGTCAGTAAATGACAGACAATTTCCTCACAGATGGATAAGAGACTGAGATGTGATTCTACCAGTGAATGCTAAAGATTTTTAGCTTTCAGTGGTAGAACCCTACCCTCTGTTCCATAACCTAGGCATATTAATGCAAGACCAGTACAGGAAAAAATTTGGAACTTTGTCAAATTCTATCTCACCAGCAATGTTCACCTGACCTTGCAGCAACCATTATTACCTTTTATGATTGCTGCACAACATTAGAGAGGAAAAAACTTTCAAGAGTTCATTGGAAAGTTTTTCACATCAAAACCTGAATTTTACTCAAAAGGTATCAAAAAGCTGCCTGATAAGCCATTGTAAATAATGGTAGATATAGAATTGAATCAAATTTACTCGTACTTTATTTTGGAAGAAAAATATTGAAAGATAGTGAAAACTAAGAGAGACAAATAGATTGGGAAAACTATACAGAGTTAGAAAGATTTGGAAAACAATAGATAGATAGATAGATAGATAGATAGGGAAAACTAAGAGAGGTAGATTGGGAAAACAGAGAGAGAGAGATAGGGAAACTGAGAGAGGGATTGCGAAAACTGAGAGAGAGAGAGAGATGGGGGAAATTGAGAGAGAGTGATAGATTGAGATAACTGAGATAGATGGGAAAAACTGAGTGCTATAGATTGGTGGAAAAAACAGAGAGAGAGAGAGAGAAAGATGATGAAAACTGAGAGAAATAGAGAGTTGGGAAAAACTGAGAGAGAGAGATAGCTGGGAAAAACTGAGAGAGATAGACAGGAAAAACTGAGAGACAGATAGATTGGGAAAACTGAGAGCGATAGATAAAACTGAGATATATAGACCAATAAAACCTAGATAGATAGATGTGAAAATCTGAGTCAGGGTGGACCTGTGTACAACACCAGTTAAGAGGTGGTTCATTGCTCCTCAAAAACTCCTGATCAAGGGCCATGCTGCTCGATGTAGCTTATCATTATACTCAGGGTGCAAAAACTAAGATAGATAAATGCAGAATGAGTGAAATATATAGATAATAGACCGATTGAGATATATCGATAATAACAAAGTGACTGATTGAGTGAGACTGATATATAGATAGGAACAGATTGACTGAATGAGATCAGAATAAAATAAATCTAAGAGAGACAAATAGATTGGGAAAACTATACAGAGTTAGAAAGATTTGGAAAACAATAGATAGATATGTGAGGAAATTGTCTGTCATTCATTGAAAAGGAAAATAGATACTAAAATGCTTAAAAAAATAAGAATTAATGCTTAAAGATAGTGAAAGAAGAATTGCATTTCTGAATTCAGTCATAAGGAACAGGCAGAATTATATGAGGGTAATTATTTCTTTCTTGCATTGAAACCATCTCTGACTTTTCTGTCCTTCATTGCCATCAAAATTGAATAGTCCATTTTTTTATGTGATATTAGCACAGCATAATGTACGGGCTGACTAAAGAATAGAAATTATAATATGATGATAATTATTTCTTTCTAATACATGGTATACCCTTGAGAAAGGTATGAACCCTCTTCTTCTCCCCCCAGCTATGGATAAATAGCAGGATAGACTAGGTTCTAAACAGGTTTATATATGGATTTAAACATCTAGGTAGATAGATCTGAACAGATTGTGAGCGATAAATTGAGCTGATTGAAAAGTGACAACAAGTCATTGTAAATGATGTTGAATATATAATTGAAATGTTGATAAACAAAATTGAGTCTGTTCCTATCTATCTATCTATCTTTTCTATTCTGTTAAGACAGAAATCAGAATTAGTTTTTCTAATTTTCTAAGGAGTTGCAGAGTGTTGCCATAACAAAAATGTTCAGCCATAGCTCTTTTTTCTGGGTAAGGCTTAGAACTTTTTGAATGACACTTCTATCTATCTATCTATCTATCAGGACAGAAATGAAGACAGAAATCTGAATTAGTTTTTCTAGTTTTATAAAAGTGGCGATGTATTGCCATAGCAAAATTGTTCAGTTATGGCTCTTCTTTTTGGGTGAGGCTTAGAACTTTTTGAACAACTCTCCTATCTATCTATCAGCACAGAAATGAAGACAGAAATGAGAATTAGTTTTTTCTAGTTTTATAAGAATTTTTAGTGTGTTGCCATAACAAAATTGTTCAGTTATGGCTCTTCTTTCTGGGTGAGGCTTAGAACTTTTTGAATGACTCTCGTATCTATCTATTTATTTTTATCTATTCTCATTGCTGCTAAGTCTTTGTTGATTAAACAAACTCGGTGACTGTTACTCCAGTATTGAATTCAATTCTTAATGGGTGCCTCAATACTTACAGCCTTGTGCCTGACTAAGGAAAGCTTAGAAAATACCATATGCAAGCATTATACCATAATACTATATCTGTTCCATATATGTTGTTACATCTAGCATATGAAAAGAAACACAAAAAGAAACTATTATGGGTAATATTTATATTTAGATGTTATTTTATTTATGCTTAAAATATGAACATTATCACTGCGTGAATATATAATTTAAAACAATGTCAGACTTTAAAGTTTGGGCATGTATAGATGGACACAGATAATTTAAATTTGCATGTACATCTCAATTCACATACACACACAAATATATATATATATATATATATATATATATACAAATACATAAATGCCTTTTTGGTTTTAATTTGAAATTGATGAATTTTAAAATATTTAAATTCTAAAGAAATGATTTAATATTTTAAATAATGTAAACACATTCATTATTTTATAGAGGTCTGCGTTTATGAATATTAATATGCATATGAACAAGTATGGATGCGTATCACTTTATATCAAGGGGCACACATACACACACACACACACACACACACACACACACACACACACATATATATATATATATATATATATATATGAGAGAGAAAGATATATACATTTGCATCTGTGACACACACTATATACACATACATTTGCATATGTGATCAATATGTTTCATACCTACAATGTCTTTTTTTTTTTTAAAATATATGTGTTGTGATTTGTCATAAAATTATAGAATTCTCTATTTATTTATTTAAAGGAGGAATGAATTAAGAATTAGCAAGGTAAATTGTAATCAAGTTTTTATTTATTTTATGTCCATAAAATTCCCTAACAAAACTCTTTGAAATGACAAACCTTTTGACAAGCGTAAAAAAATAATAATAATAAAAATAAACGCAGTAAAAGTTGCTTTGGGATGGACAGATTAAAATGTTAATGATCGTGTTTATAATTTGTATCTGTTTAATGTTATTTATTAGCAATTATAAATTAAATATGCGAAGGAGGTTTGAATCTGTTCATAGAGAGTTGCTCTCGCTCCATTTTTTCTCTATCTAATGTGTATGGCAATGCCTTTGTTCAAACAGGTGTTGTTCAAACAATGTTGAGAGGGACTGAAAATGTAATGGAGCAGGTAAGCTTTGGACAATTGTTGTTCTATATTATCTAGAGGTTAATATAAATTTCATATCACAGTAGCTGTATTTTAAATGTTTGAAAAATAGCAATATAATTAAAGTGAATGAATGAAGAAAAAGGAAAATAGATACTAAAATGCTTAAAAAATAGGAATTAATGCTTTTTTTTATGTGATATTAGCACAGCATAATGCACGGGCTGACTAAAGAACAGAATTATAATATGATGATAATTATTTTTTTCTAGTAAATGGTAATACCCTTGAGAAAGGTATGAATCCTCCTCTTCTCCCCCCAGCTATGGATAAATAGCAGGAAAGACTAGGTTCTATAGCCTTGGATGGCAACTGGTCTACCGCAGAAAGAAATGGCAACCTACTGCGGGAAAAAATCTACCTCATCATTCATGTATCAAGATACATGATCGCCTAAGCATGTATCACACATGGCACATAATTGACTGAACCAGACAGCATCTCTAACATTTCTTTTCTGTCTTTCATTGCCATGGAATAGCTTATTTTTTATGTGGTATTGGCACAGCAAAATGTATGGGTTGACTAAAGAACAGACAGGATTATAATATGTATGATGATGCAATCAAATAATTAAATGAATGAATATGAAGAAGAATAAGTAAAAGAAAGAAAATAAAGGAAGAGAGATGATAAATTAATCAGTGGGGAAAGACAAAAAATAAAAAAAAAGCTGGAATTAATAAAGAAATTCAGATTGAAGGAAGTCATAAACAAACAAATGCATGATGGGAAGCAAATGTGAACAGGAATAAAAAAAAAACTAAAATAAATGAAAAAAGAATGAAACAAAATAAACTCTATATGTTATGCTAAAATGCATTTTTCTTTCATCTGCTTCTTCTTTGATGTGTTGTATCCTTTCAGGGATCACGGCTCTCCACAACTTCCTGTCCTTTGTAGCTTTTACACAAGCACATTAAGAAGATTAATTAATGCTTCCCTTTTTCCATCTTGCCTTCAATATAGCCTGTATGCATTAAATTCTTCAACCCCTCTTTCTGCATATGTGTCCCAGAATTTTTAACCCCCTGCATAATAGTGGCATTCCTGCTTTGCTTGGGGCGAAATGATTAAAAGAAAGAAAGTTCTGTACAGTTTCTTGTTTGCAATGAAATTTTTCTGGTTTTTAATACTTTGCTTAATTTTTCGAAGGCATCTTTTGTTATTCCAATGCACCTTCAAATTTCAGTGTCATATATTCCATCCTCTTCATCTGTGAGGTAATTGTGCAACATTCAGGCTTATGGCCACATCACATTAAAACGCCAGTTCCTGTATGATCATTGATGTTAAGCAATTTTAAGCCTGGTCAGTATCTAGATGGGTGACTATTTGGGGATAGAAGCTTTGATGTGAAGCTGGTGTAATTGTTAATGGCTTGGAATTGTTAATTGGTGATTTGAGTTCCAATTCCCATTGGATTTATTATATTCACACACTTGTAAATACCGTTGGGAAAGTTATGAATCCACCTTTTCTCCTCCCAGCTATGGGTTAATTAGTATGATTTCTATCACTAAACCATTATTATCTAAAAAAAATTCTTACAATCTGATATGTCTCGGAAAGTGATATATTTGAACAAAGTAACTAAGTGGTTTTGGCTACTATAACCAAGTATAATACGGTAGCAGTAATCGACTGGTACACGTCGTAGGTAAGAAGTGTAGATCAATGGCATCGTCCAGTGGGTGTCGTTATAGACTTAGCTCTCAGACTAAGGCTCTTGACTCTGTCGTACCTACATGTCCGTCAGTATTTATGACAGACACCAGCCAATCATATTCCAGTGACGAGGAACACAAGTGTATGCATATTCCATTATATCACAATCTAAAAATATTTTTTGGCTTTAAATAATCAGCAAAAAATTTGATAATCAATAAAAAATGAAATCAATTTTCTTATGCTCATATAATACCATGTGGTAACCCTCTGCTTCGAGTGGCTCTTAGGCCTTGAACGTTAGTATAAAATAAATAAAAATGAAAATAAAATAAAAACTGAGGCTGCAATTCGATAAGTATGACAAACATTGGATAATAGAAAATTGGACAAATGTTACCTGGTTTTTTGAGTTTTGATCTCTGCGGTGCCATTCAGATAGTAGGCCCTGGAATTGGCATAAAAAATATGAAAGTAGTGATCCATTTTGGTTTGTGTTAATGGTCAATTGAATAGTAGTGGTTATAGAATGGTATGGAGAATACTTTTTTGGAGCTTACATAGACAAATGGTATTAATAAAAGATTGTTTGAATGCTGCAGTCTGACAAGGTATTGCTGCATACCAAGTGCCTTAAATTGTGATCATATTGTTACCATCTTCTTGTGGCCACTTCCAGAAGGACAGCCATCATGTCACAAATAAAATATGGTAGCAAATTAATTCAGGGAACACATCAGTGAGCTTTCTGTGTTAAAGTGCCCCCCCCAAAAAAAAACAGTTACCAGGACTCTGTCTCATAGAACACCTTTGGGATTTTTTTTTTTAAGCATTTCACCCCAAGCAAGGCAGGAAACCACTAGTACGCAAGGGGTTACAGAGAATTGGAGTGAGACCAAATAGGAGTGATAGAGGAAAGGATGAAGAATGTAGTAGAAAGTGAGATTTGAATCTTGGATGTACAGCCAACAAATCTAGGAGACTTGCACAATGGCATAAAATGTGCATGGACCCAAATTTTGAAAGAGTTCTTCCAAAACATTATCAAATCGAAATTGGGCCAGTTCTAAGGACAAAAAGTGGTTCAACCTCAAGTCTCTCTATGTCTGAGAAGATTGTACAGAAGTTAGGGCCATATAGGAGGGCTGATATTACATAGCTGTTGAACATTCTTTTCTTTGTTTCTGGTGAAATTTTCCATTTTCTTATTACTTTGCTTAGTTTTTGGAATTCATCTTTTGCTATTCCAATGATCACATTTTCAGTCCTTAGAACACTTCCTAGATACAAGAATAAAAGAAAAAGAACAAGTTACAGTGAACCAATCCTCTATTGTGTTCAAATAAGAATGGCAGAATAGTTCAAAGAACACATCAATGAGCTTTCTGTGTTAAAGTGCCCCCCCCCCCCCAGTGACCAGGACTCAGTCTCATAGACCACCTTTGGAAATGTGGTGGAAAGTGAGATCTGAATCCTGGATGTGCTGCCAACAAATCTAAAAGACTTGCAGGATGCATAGGCCCACATTTTGAAAGTGTGGGTCCAGATCATCATGGAATCCATTTCAGGAAGAACTAGGGTAGTGCTAAGGGGAGATTTAAATTCTGAATGGGTAGAATGATTGTGGGATGACATATTAACAGCATGGATTCAAAATTGCTCCCAGAACATCACCAAATCCATGCCAAAGAAGCCTTGAGGTAGTTCTACAGGTAGAAATGGGTCTAATCCAATATTTAAAAAAACATACCTAATATACTGACTGGTTAGTATATACATATATAACAATATATAATTTTTTTTATATATCAAGAACAATTTTAGGGGAGAAATATATGATAAAGTGGAAAAAGTTTTTGTGTGGTGTGTTTCATCTTCTAGGTGTTTTAAATTTAAAATTCTCACCATCTCTCATTCATGGGCATGTGTAGCAGCATCAGTGTAAACATAAACATATCCCATATATATATATATGTATATATATGGTTGGATAGATGTGAGTTTGTGACCCTGAGTTTCACACCTGTCATAATTTTACACAAACCCCACCACACGTATACACATACATGCGAGGAAATATCATTCAGTGGAAAAAATAAAAATATGACATGTATACATTCACGAGACACTCACGAAATTTTCACTACACTCCCAATCTTTGAATTTCAACATACAAATGCATATGTATAGACACAACACCACCCGTATACATACATACATATGTCATATCCAAAACTGCCCACATATGTTTATATATGTATGAGTTGACTCTACGACCAAGTATGTATATGTGTCTTACTCCTCATTAGGCGTATGAACATACATTGATGTTTGTGTTAGTATGATGACACAACGACGACGTTTTCCCCCACCACTTCCATAATAACACCTATACACGCAATCTACATAAACCCAAAATTTAAAAAAAATTAATCAGTTTGTTTGACGATCAAAACAAGCGTGAAACCCAGGGTCACAAACTCACATCTATCCAACCAAATATGTTAAATATATCTCTGATATTGAGCGCTTTCTAATAAGTACCATGGGTATAATATATAAATAATTATATATATATATATTTATTTATTTATATTTATATACACACTTTTCACATATATATATATATATATATATATATATATATATACAGGTAAGATGAAAACGGATACACTACAATTCCAATGTTTTTAACATTTAATTTAAAAGACTATAAATCAATACAGAAGTGATGCAAAATATTATTTATTTTAGGACATTAAATCAAATGTGTATGTATGTAAAATTTCAGATATAAATAAAAATTTATTTGAAAAAGGACAGTAGGAATAAAGGTAAATTAGGAAGAGTGCTAAGTGACATAATAAAGCGACACCCAATACTTACCTGAAGAAGAAATATACATAGAAACCACCTTTCAAAACCTTTAATATCCTCATTATTTCATCCACAATGCTAAGAGAAAGGCATACAAAATATATAACTGCAAAAAGATAACATTATTAATAACAATGACAATTGGATAAAAACAAATAATATTCCCTATGAACTCTACTGACCAAAACAATTTATCTAACAATATCAAAATCATAACAATCACATCCCAAACCATTATAGATATGATCAGAACTCAAAATACCCATAACAATAATAATTCTGAAGCAGGTATATATAACATAAATTGCCAGAACTGCTCCTCAGAAAACACAGGTGAAACTTGCAGAAATTTAAAATATTTATATCGAGGAACACAAAAGGAATCTTATACACAACAATTTATCAAATGTGTTAGTCATAGAGAAATAAGTTCAAACACAACTTTAACCTAAAGAATGCCATACTTATTAAAAGATTAATTAGAAGAAAAATTCTGGAGAGTGCCACTATCAAATCTTATGAAAATAAAAATCTGCACTGCATATTTATTCAAATATTTCCATTCTTGAAAGAATTATTCTTTCCCAAGCTAGCATACATGATTATAAAAATGTTAAAAATTTAAAAGATAAGAATAACTGTATTATTGATAATCTATCTATCTATCTATCTATCTATCTATCTATCTATCTATCTATCTATCTATCTCATTCTGTTCATTATCTATCTATCTATCTATCTATCTATCTATCTATCTTAGTCTGTTCATTATCTATCTATCTATCTATCTATCTTAGTCTGTTCATTATCTATCTATCTATCTATCTATCTTAGTCTGTTCATTATCTATCTATCTATCTATCAATCTTAGTATGTTCATTATCTATCTATCTATCTATCTATCTATCAATCTTAGTATGTTCATTATCTATCTATCTATCTATCTATCATCTATCTATCAATCTTAGTATAATTTCATTTTCCTATCTATCTATCTATCTATCTATCTTAGTCTTTTCATTATCTATCTATCTATCTCAGATAGTTAATCATTTATCTATCTATCTATCTATCTATCTATCTCAGTCAGTTCATATCTTCTATCTATCTATCTCAGTCAGTTCATATCTATCCTCTATCTATCTCAGTCCAGTTCATATCTATCTATCTATCTCAGTCAGTTCATATCTATTCATCTATCTATCCATTCTATCTATCTATCTATCTATCTATCTATCTATCTTATCTATTCATTATCTATCTATCTATCTATTCTTCTATCTATCTATCTATCTATCTATCTATCTCAGTCAGTTCCTATCTATCTATCTATCTATCTATCTAT
>CAHIKZ030001964.1:525000-575000 GCA_903632075.3 Acanthosepion pharaonis | reverse complement strand
ATATATATATATATATATATATATATATATATATGTATGTGTGTATATGTATGTATGTGTGTGTATGTGTATGTGTATGATATGTACATGTATGTATATGATTAAATCACGACAGTATAATGGTTGGCCAGCATGGTTCAAGATTGGGTGCGACTGAGTAATGAGTTCGTTCCTTACTGGATGCCCCCTTTTTTTCAGCTTTGTGCCACGATATATTTGTATATATATATGTGTGTGTATGTATGTATGTATGTGTGTATATATATATGTGTGTATATATATATATATATATATATATCTGTATGTCCTATTTTATTGTGTATGTGTATTTATATTTAAGTATATTTCTGTTTGTATGAATGTGTTTATATATTTGTATGTTAGACTATATGTATATTGCTGTGTGTTGGTGTTTGAAGGTATATTTATGTATCTATATGTTAGTTCGTTTATATATGTATTTGGTTGAAAGTTGTTGTATTTTTATGTATGCATGTATATATGGGTGGTTGTTATTGCAGGTAGATATATTTATATATATATATATATTTTATTTGTAGATATGTATGTATGTGTGTATATATATTTGTATGTTTGTGTATATATATATATAGGTGTGTGTGTTGGAACCTATTATGTATGAGTTTGTGTGTATGTGTAGGTATGGAAACTTTGGTATATCATGATTGTTTTTTTTTTATATCTAAGTATGTGTGCATAAAAAATCTATGTGTATATATGTGTGTGTATTTAGGTTTATATGTATATGTACGTATATGTACTTGTTATCATAGATATGTATATGTACGTATATGTTTATGTTTATATATTTATTTGTGTGTATTTCTGTACGTATATGTATGTATGAATATATATTTTTTTTTTTTTTTGTGTGTTAATTTGTTTTTTTTTGTATATATATATATATATATATATATATATATATATTTTATGGATTTCTTTATCCTGTTTTTTCTTTGCCAAATATATAATGAAACTATTATCAACTTATATGATTAATAATATATATATATTTTTTTTTGATATTTATGGTTTTAGAATTTTCGTTTTAATATATTAAATAATATTATTTTAAACATTTTTATCTTTGTATATTTGCTCCCTTAAGTTATAATTCAATAAGTGGTTAGCATTTATTTAAGTCTGAAATATTTACTGGTTGTGATTTCTCAATGTCTATGCCATTGTCTGTGGATGTATATTTGTGTATATATCGATGTCTATGTGTATGTAGAGTGTATTCACATTTAACTGTGTGTGTATAAGTGTTAGTTTCCACGTCTCCTTTTTTTCATAAAGGGCTGTAGAGATGTTCATGTATTCCCCCCCTCTCCTTTTTTTTTTTTTTTTTTATTATGTGTGTGTGTGTGTGTGTGTGTGTGTGTGTGTGTGTGTGTGTGTGTGTATCTAATTATGTCTGGATGCTTATGTATTATAATCTGATTGTGTTTTTGTTGTGTCACGCGTGAGTTTAAGACCATATTCACAAACTTTAAAATAAAAACGGAAAAGAAAAAAAAAAAAATATATATACATGTATTATCAAATGACCGGATATATTGTAGCGTCTTGTCTTGTCGAACGTAATTTCAATGAAGAAATGAATTGAATAAACATATATATATTTTTTTTTTATCAATAATTTTGTAGTTTTTAAACTTAATAGTGATTAAATTTGGTTTTTAAAATTGCCAGTTTTTAATTTTAATATTAAATTTTATCATATAAATTTATAATTATTAGTTAGTATAAATTATTTTTAATATTACACGTATTTAAAGATCTGAATAGCTATTATAGCAGGATTTTTTGTTGTCAAGCTTTTGAATCTTTCTCTACTTCGTTTTTGATTGGTTATTCTAGCTTTTGTAACAATGTTTCCCCCCAGTGTAGGATCGTTAATTAATCTGAAACTTTTAAAACCATTTATTTTCTTTTCAACATCATCACTTGATAAGACACAGAGTGTGTTGAAACAAAATGGCTATTTTTGTAGTGATTTTATAACATACTTATGTTATAATTTTTTTTTTTTTATAAAAATAATTATATATATATATATATATATATATATATATATATACATATATTCACAATATATGTATATATACGCTAAGTCAGTCAGTTATGTCATATATATATATATATATTTATATATATCATGTATCTTTATATATATATAAATATATATATATTTTTTTATTTATTGCAATTTATTTCTGCGGTATATCATATATATATATATATTATATAACCCGGTCTGTCCTGCTATTTATTATATATATATATATATAGATTTAGGGATATTTCCAAGTGTATTATACGTAAGTGAATGTAATGGGTTATATATAATTCGAACTCATTCTCCGATTCCTCAATCCGAGTCGCTATTAAATACCTCAGTAATAAAAAATAAGACTACATAAAATAAAATTAAATAAAATCATTTAAGAAGGAAAATATAAAATATATAAAAAAAGGCCATATTATCATATTAAACCACCAGAATCAGAACAATGGTCAATAATAAATCTATCAACTTTTGCAATTTTTTTTGAAATGGTAAATGCTGTTGTTAAAATCTAGATTGGCGCTAAAGTGATGACAAGTTGGCGCGTCCTCTTATGGTCTCATCTTTCAGTCTGGATTATGTGACATAAGAGCCAACGAAATATCTGATGGATTCTGAGCGATTGAAAACGCACCACCTATCAATTTCAGAGTCAGATGGCTTTTTAACGATTTCTCAAAGTGCCATTTTCTGTCGTTGATCTCAGTATGTCGCTGGCATGAAAGAAATATCTGAAGGAGAATTACCTTGTGCGTTAATTTTATATCATATTCAATCCGTTGGGGTTGGGCGACGAAATCAGATGTTCTATGGAGATGTTATCTATTTAATAGACAATCATATATTCTCTGAAACATCTAGATTCTCTTTGAACTTGGAAAAAAAAAATTTGTTCATGGTTGGCTGTCTTCATTCGAAGGTTATTGCTAGTGAAGGAAAATTTTCTTTGTGGCGATTGGTTTATATTTGCATACAAAATGTTCAGATCAATAATTTGCGCTTGACACACAAGAATCACACACACGCAAAAAAAATTTATAAATTTGACTATGAACAAACATTTAGTTTCGACCGTCTCTTTCTTTTATGATGTTATTATAATGTATAATTTTCATCAAAATTGTTTTGATGGCATCCCCTAGTTATATATATATAAATATATATATTTTTCTTCACCTGTTATAATTGCATATACACGCAAAAGCGATATATTTTATCTATCATATACATGACTGACAGTTTTTTATTTTTTTATGCAGTATATTGCCATTTAAATATTTTCAGGAGTTCAGTTATCTAATATTTGAAATCATGGTTGGTTTGATAGAAACCCAGTCTGTCCTGCTTATTTTTTTAATATTTACATTAATATATAAAAACATAAAACTCATTATTCACTGAACAAATACTGAAATTAAAATATAAATCAAAAAAATTAAGTCGATAATGTGAATGTATATATATATATATATATATATATATATATATATATATATATATATATATATATGTGTGTGTGTGTGTGTGTGTGTGTGTGTGTGCGTGTGTGTGTGTGTGTGTGTATGTATGTATGTTAAATTAACACAGACCAAAGGTTCCATATAATAAATTATTTCACCACAGACTGCGGATCATCAGACTTTATTTCAAAGATTGAAACGAATATATATATATATATATATATATATATATATATATATATATATATATATATATATAATGTATAATTTTTGAAAATTGCAGAAAACACGTAAACCGAGGATAGCTTATTCCTTAATTTCGCTTGAAGTCTGAAACAGGACTAAAACCTCAATTCAACTTAATTTTAATAATTATTTGGATGGTTTCGGCTCTCGTTTTTGAAACGTGAGAACTCTTATGTAGCAAAGGAATCATATTTTTAAACAAAATATAAAAATATATATATAATATATATATTTAAATTGTCAGAGTTTTTCATTGATACATGTTTCATTAAATAATATAGACAAGTTTTGTCTATTTATTTTATGTAAATTCTTTTCATATCATCTGATAAACTTAATAACATTATCATTAAAAGATGAAAAAATTACCATTTTGATATATATTTTTAATCCTATCAAAGCTTTCGGCTTTACATAAGCCATTTTCAAAGATGACAATTACATTACAATATATTAACCAATACGCGGACAAAACAATAATGATATTCTTTTTTTTTTTTTTTTTTGCATGGAAGATTTCTAATATCACGACAAATCGACTATATGTGGCAGCAATGAAATGTTCGGAGAATAAAATAAACTGTGAAAAAAATTAGAGAGAAGATAGGACAATAAAAGAACAAATTTAAATAAACAGATGATTTAACGATTGACGTTGCATTTAAAAAAATATGAGGAAAACTTAGAAAATTAGTTTTTACGGTTGTATGTAGCAAATTTCAATTATAAAATAAAACACAAAATAAAATCTAGTATTGCGTAAAGTCGAAGTTCAAGAGTAAAGTTCATCATAGAAAAGGCACAGCTTCCTGTCAGCATAGAAGATCGTTCTGGGCGATTGAAGGAACTTGAGACAGGTGACAAAATGCTATGTTCTTATAAATAAATAGTTCAACGTGCAGTGGTAGAGCAAAAAGTGAAAGATAAAAGAATTCACTGTTCGTTACAACCATTTATTTACAATACAATTTGCTGAAGAAGAAATGCTGTCATCGTTACCGTATTTATGTTTTTGGATGCCAAAACTCAATGACTAAGCGAAGAACGGAATACAGAATGGTTATGTTCAATACATACTAGAAAAGAACACAGAGAAGAGTTCTTAGTTGTGAAAGAAACAAGTTCCATAAGAAAAATGGAATTATGAGATTGCCTGAAAGATGGCAAAGAAAATAGTGAAACAAAATGGTAAAAATTATTGTTCAATAAAGTTTTTGTCGAAATAGAAATAAACAATTAGTATATTTTAATTGATTAGCATATAAGTAAACTTAGATAGATAGATAGATAGATAGATAGATAGATAAAGATAGAAAAGAAAAAAAAACTGGAAACTCGCTTAAAAAGCAGGCAACACAGTCGTTAATAGGCAGGTATACTGGAGAGAGACACCGTGGCGTAGTGAAATAGCGGATCGTTATTGGAAACCGAATTCTAGTCGAATCCATTATATTCACCTACGTGCTAATACCCTTTTGAAAAGACCAGATCCTCTCCTTCTCCCCCCCATCTATGGGTAAATAGCAGGACAGACTGGGTTCTATAAATTGATGGCAAATGGTCTAGGAGGAGGACAACTCTGAATTTTAAAACCTGCGGAGGGTGTTTGGGGACCTTGTGGCACTTAGCACCACCCCTCTGTATTCAAAAAATGGTTGGTTCTGTAAAAAATCCTTCACGGGTCGGTTCCCCAGGAACTGAACTGTTGAACAGAAACCAGTCGAAGACGATTTTCCTTGAGAGTCTACCATACTGGAGAAATTTGCAGACATGAAAGACAGACTGAATAATTAAAAGAGAATGAGACGTAAATGACAAATAGGTGACAGAAGAAACACACGAAAAGAAACCTATACAATATTAGGAAGCAGGCTGAAATAGATAGATAGATAGATAGATAGATAGATAGATAGATAGATAGATTAGAATAAACTGGGATTAGATTCATCTTTTGAACATACTAAGAAAGAAAACTTGGGCCAAAAAAGAAAAGAAACAAAAGTTTGACAACGACCAGCATATCTTAAATATTTGATCAAAGAAATTTTAATCAAATGACCCCACATCGTAAAATTTTATAGCTCTGCCATTTTTTTGATAACCGACATCGTTTTCAGCCATCCGCTGTTAATTTGTTTTGCAGACACTGTCCCATTCTATCCGCTATTTTGGTGTTTATAAAACTGATACTTTAAGCAGATCAAATAAAAAAAGCAAGCTGAGAAAGATAAAGACATGTCATGTCATTAAATGGGAATGAAAAGGCTGCCTTATTTATACTTCCAAATTCAACATTTTTTCTTTGCCCGTATGGACGAAGAATTTTAAAAAAAAGGAAATTGTATATTATCCCAGTTTTAACATTTGGAAGCGAGTTTTTTTATTTATTTGTAATATACCTTGGCTTATAACTGTTGCAAATTAAAACGGAATGATTTTTAGGAGTTGATCTGGAAAAAACCTAAACGAACATATAATTGTTAACAAACATCATAAGCCTGTTATTTTATTTTAAAACTGGATCTTCTTTTTTTATATGCTATGCCTCTTCAGGGTGTAGGCGATCATGGCTCTCCACTTTCTCCTATCCCTTGTAGTTCTCAATAAGTTTTGTCCTTTTGCTACTTCTCCCAAACCCTGTTCTGTCATCCATCTTAAGCCCGCTAAGGATGTCACACATTGAATTCCCTTGTCTCTCTTTCCTCCTGTGAGTATCAGATTTTCCAAGCCCTCCTTTCTCATTACGTATCTCAGAAATTTCAGCCCTCTTCCTGATGTTAAGTATAAGTTTCCTCCTTGTTTGCATCCTCTCCAAAATCTCATCGTTGCTCACGTGTTTGGTCCATGGTATCCTCAGCATCCATCTGTAGAACCATACCTCCGTTGCCTCGAGTCTCTTCTTCATCTTTGAGGAGACCGTCCAACATTCACTGCTGTAAAGGAGGACACATATCACATAGCAGTTCAGGTCTCCTTTCCTTATTAACAAATGCAATCTTCCCACCTTGCTAATTTTGGAATGCATCTTTAATGAAGTTAGGCTACATTATATGATAACCTATGCCAAAACTACAAAGGTCAAAGACTTTTTTGTATATTGAGACACTAATCATGATATCTTTTCTATACATGTTGTACAACAAACAGCCTACAACACACATCAGTAAATCCCGTATATTGTATTCAAATAACTTAACAAACACTTAAAATTTGTCAGGTGTATTGATAAATGCATTAAAATCAATATAAACGCCTATAAAATATTAATACTGTAGTTTTTTATATTACTTTATACACATCATATGTAGTTGTCTGGATAGGTGCTTGAGTTAAGCTGCCCTTTTTTTGAGCATTTACACTTAGTTTTGCAGGATACCTATGGATGATAATGGGTATGTCCCCCATTCATAGAAATATAGTAGTAAATATGTTGATCTGCAGTTGGAGATTCATTGTGGAATTCACTTGAATCACTTCTAGCAGTTGACTATTTCTTCTATACACCACTTGCGAATCTTATATGTATTGTTCTTGTCCTAAGTATTATCGTTCATTACCAACCTTTGTGTGATTATTCTATTCAGTAACTTTCCCTAAGTTACAACACTTAGTGTATCAGTGGTTGGACACAATGTGTGCTCTAGCATAAAGAATACTGAATTTGTGTTACTATTTTATTATTTTATATTAATTTATGTGCTAATATAACAAATATGTTTACCAAACACAAGGTTTAGTGGGATATATTTGTGGCAGCCTGATGGAGGTACAATAAGTGGTGTACAGTAATTGTTAGGGGAACTGCCCCACTTGTTTACAACTAAGTTGTAAATATTTGAATTTTCAAATAGACCATTTCTAATTATAGTGCTTACTAATTATACTACTTACTATGTACTTGTGGTGTACAAGTCAACCTGGCGTAGAAGTCGACCTCAAGATTTTTAGCTCAAAATTCTAAGTTAGGCTTATGCATACAGTATATGACAACCCCCCCAAAACATACGTTAATCTACCAGTGGCCCAAAACCTAGACCTACCTGTGAATGAAATTAGGCTATTGTATGTGAAAACCTGTGCCAAAACTACATAAGGTCACATCACTTACCTGTATATTGAGACGCTAACCGTGATATCTTTCTATATTTCTTATATATCAAACAACTTACAACACATACTGGTAGGTACCGTATGTTAAATTGGTATTACTTAGTGAACATTTAAGATTATGTCAGGTCTACCGATAAACAAATAAAAGTCAATGTCAACTCATGTAAAATATTAATACCATAGATTACACATGACACCATGTAGTTATTTTTGATAGTATTGCTAGGTATCATATGTTATTGTAAAACACAGTATCACTCATATGCCATTTGCATTTTAGTGTTGGACACAATGTGTGATGTAGCGTTAATAGAATTCTGAATTTGTGTTAGTATTTTATTATTTTATATTAATTTATATGCTAAGATGCCAAATATGTTTTCCAAGTAGAAGTTTTAGTGAGATATAATTGTGGTAGCCTGTTGGAGGTACGCTAAGTGGTGTACAGTAACTGTTAGGAGTGTTGTCCCACTTGTTTACAACTCTGTGATAAAGGTTTGCATTTTATACCCGCCATATTTGTCAACAGCTAGTTTTGGAAATAATATTCTTAGGCCTGACATCTTGTACGTGACAATTTATGGTAAATTCTGAGGTTATAACCACTTCTAGAATAGAAAATGACTGTGTTTGAAGAATTAAGAAATTTAATTAAAAAAAGAACCGACAAAACATTTATTTATAAAAATGACAAAAAACACATTGCAAATGTATAATAAAACAATTTTTTTCAATTTATTCTTTAAAGTTGAATATCCAAATTAGTTATTAAGAACTTCAAAGTTGGGCACGATATAAGACACATGCAGGTGGATATAAATTGCATTTTTGTGGATTTTACAATTATTGAAGTTTGAAAAACAGAGGCTATCATCCCAGGCTTTGCCTCTCCTTTGATAAAGAACTAGGGTCATTGCCTGGCACCTGAAACATCTTGGAGTTTTAAGTTCTGAGAGAGCTTCAGCAATTTTTTTTACTCTTGTCCCATGTGGGCCCCTTCTGTGAACTAAAACTTGTGTCACATATTGTATGAAGTATGTGTAAAAATTAATAAAAAATATACATTTTTTGCTGGTTTAAATTTACAATTATTGTTAAGCTCTCTCCCAGTGGGTGAGGACATTTTTACGGTCAACATCTACCCCTATTGGGAGGGTACTAGTGTCATTACTGTTTGCCTGTGGCATCTCTGAAATGGAGAGTAGTAAGTGGTTTGCAACAATTTATCTCTAGCCCATGTAGGCTTCCTTGCATTATATTCTGTTTAAGTAATGATAATATTTGTCATTTGTCGACAGAGTTGCCAATGTTCTTAAACTCGCCAAAAAGTTAGATTAGTTTAGGGTGGTTTTAGTATTTTAGTTTCTTCCGTTAAATTGACTTAGCTAGTGGATGTCTGCTCATTGGCCTCTTTTATTTCTGTCCCTATTTTCTTTAGTTTAATTCCCCTTCCCTCTGTGAGCAGACATTTCAGTTCTCTCGTGAATGTGGGGTGGGGTCGGAAGTGGGGGTGCTTTTCATTTCAAGTGTAATTTTCGTATTTATTGTGGTGTTTTAATGAGTGTATGGATGAACAAGTGTTTTATATTATTAAAGTCCCGCATTGATTTCATCCAGTCGATGTTTCTGCCACAATTAAGGATTGTAGGAGTTTTTATTACTAACACTATTTTATTTAGTTTCTTGTGAATAGTTTTTATTCATATTGTAAATACACATTGGGGTTCAGATTTTAAATTGTTGTTATTTTCCACTCCCCACAGAAAAGAATTGTACATATGGGGACTAGTTAGGACTTCATAGAGACATTGGGGTATTATGGTGGATGTTGTAAGAATGTTTTCTTTTGATGTAAGGATTATTGTGGTTCGTTTGGGTCAGTGATTGTGGCTAGCTAAGTTCAATGTTAAGACAGAAAAAGACTGTCCTTTCCTTAATCCCCATTTTGGCCTTGTGCCATATTTTGTATACATTATACAAATAAATATTTTAACCAGTGTTCTTAGAGTTACTCTTTGGTTGTTGGATTAGGATCAAAGTGTAGTATCTGGTCTCCTCTTGTCTAATGTTGTTTCCTTATGAAGTAATAATATAAGGTTTACTGACTGAGCAGCCAGTGCAAGCATTAATTGAAATTTATAAAATCTTCCTCTTAAAACGGTCTGGGTTTTGGATATAAGTCCAAAATGGCACCTGTTCAACAGAGAGATGCAAGAATTTTGAAGCATCGATACACTTTCCATACAAAGGTTGAGAAATTGATAAAGACCACATGTGGGATGATGCTGAGCCAACGTGCAGCAGGTATTCATGTGATGTCATACCTCCTGATACTCATTAAAATCCAACCTGCCATATCTACCCCGCCTTCTAATAAAAATGAATAAGAAAAAGCAATTGCCTTTTTCATTGACACCATTTTATATAGTAGTGTGGGGACCTAGAGACAATACAGAATGTAATACACTTAGCAGTTTTTCTCCTTAAGGCTACTGTCCCTCGTCATCAGGTAAGTGGCTCAGTGTCTTCTTCTATCTCTCTTGCCCTTAATATGCCCTGTGAGGATTAAGCTTTCCAAGCTCTCCTTCCACATCATGTGTCCAAGAAATTTTAGCTCTCCCTTTTTGATTCTGAGTATGTGTTATTTTTGTTACCATTTTATTCCTGATCGCTTACTCACTCCGTCCATAGAATTCTCAGTATCCTTCTGGAGAACCATATTTCTGTTGCCTCTAGTTTTCTCTTCATCTGTGGGGAGATTGTCCAACATTCACTACCATAGAAGTGGATGGACATCACATCACAATCCAGCAATAAAAGGGAAATTTCAAATGGACTAAACTATCTTTGGTCTCCAGTTCTGTGCAATATTGAAATTATTACGGAGTCGCTAACTGGGTGCCCTGTGATTGGATGAAAAACAACCAATCACAGGCTACCTTTTTAGACTTTCACCAAACCCCCACGTGAGCGGTTTTTACAAACTCTCTTCCTCTTTTGCTTGTTGGGAACCTCAGAGACAACACGTTCCCTGTCTGCACTCCGTCATCTAAACACCAGGACACATGTGTGAATTTAGACAGCAACTGAAGCACAGAAGTCATGACTCTATTTTCTTCAACCCAGCCAAAACGACACAGGGAAATATAAAACTGTTATAAGGACGGATCTTTCAGATAAGTTCTGCAAACCCAACTGTTTGCAATTGAAACTTTCTTCTCTTTTCCTACAATACAAGTTTTTTCAAACATTTTCATCTGTGTTTGTGTTCCTTTCTTCTTGCCGGCATCACAATATTTTTTGCTACCAAATATAATTGGGAAAATCCCAATAGCATCTATAGGACTCTCCATCTTTAAATTCAATCTTGTGCCATATCCTGTTTGGGTTGGCATATGGATAAATCTGGAACTGTGTTTATTTGATGCCAAAGTTTTGAATGATATTTTCACATGCATTCATGAGGACTGACTTTCAAACTTTGTGTTTTATATATTAGATGCACTTCTCAACTTTCCTGCAGTTTTAGTCTTTAAAACATTTTTAGGCAGAGTGAAACACTTAAGAGTTATGTATTTATTTATTTATTTTGATTAGGAAGAGATGTGAAATGCTCCACATCTTACTTGGCTTATCTAAATACTAACACAATATGAGCTCTGTTTTTGCAGGCTGGGTGATCTCTGGGGTTGGGTGGATTGCCTAACTAGCATTCAATCTGCCAACTGTACTTTTTCTGTTACTCATATTATCGTGATCAACCTACTCGTCTTCTCTCTAAATATAGAAAGAGGAAGTAAGCTTTCCGTGTGTGTAGTAATTTTATCAGAGAGTATTTAATTTTGAATAAAATGAATTACTGTTTATTTTTTTTAGTATTTTGAAAATGTTTCAATCTTATTTGCTAGATATCTAAGTGTAATTGTAAACAAATTTGCATATACAGATAGTGTAAAGTTAATGGTTAGAAATTGGTGAGATGAGTTCAAATCCTGCTAAAGTTTGCAACATTCACTGTTAGTAAAGATATGTCCATCTCTTCTAACCACCTCTCATATATGGTTTACCATATTTTCTTGTCTATAATATGTACCTGTATTTCTGAAGCTAAAAACAAGGAATAAATTACATCCTTGTGTATAATACAACCCTCTCCTAAGTAAAAGCTTTACTAATAGTTGAGTTTATTTTGGTTATATGTGCATACACACACACACACACACATATATATATATATATATATATATATATATATATATATATATATATATATATATATATATTTATTCATGCATTTTTTCTGGATATCCTTTAATTAAACAGTATTAATTATATTTACTGGCCTGAATATTTGAGAAATTTCATAGAAAATATGCATCCTCTGATGGGAATCGAACCTGTATCCTACACGGAACTGACATTCACAAAGATATGTCCATCACTTCTACCCACCTCTCATATATGGGTTACCATATTTTCTTGTCTATAATACGAATCTGTATTTCTGAAGCTAAAAATTACATCCTTTTGTATAATACAACCCTCTCCCTAAGTAAAGCTTTACTAATAGTTATTAATAGTTGAGTTTATTTTGGTTATATATATATATATATATATATATATATATATATTTTTTTTTTTTTTTTTCTGTTTATGCATTTTGTTTCTGGATGCACTTTAATTAAACAGTATTAATTATATTTACCGGCCTGAATGTTTGAGAAATTTCATAGAAAATATGCATCATCTGACCGGAATCAAACCTGTATCCTACACAGAACTGCCAGTTCTGTATAGGATACAGTTTCATGTTAGTCACAAGCTGAACTTGCAGAATCATTAGAAGTTGATTACATAACAGTTTTGAAATGTTTGAAGGCATTAGGAATGATTCAAAAGCAAAGGACATTGGCTGCTGTATGTGTTGAAGCTGAGAGACGGTCAAATAGCATCTTGTCACATGTGAACAGCTGCTTTAATGGCAGAAAAGGGAAGGTATTTTGTATCATGTCGTGACCGATGATGAAAAGTGGATACATTACGATAACCCTAAGCATAGAATATTGTGGGGTAAGCCTGGCCATACATCAACATTGGCAGCAAAGCTGAATATCTATGGTTCAAGTCTACTGATCTGCATTTGGTGGGATCAGCTGGATGTAGTTTATTATGAGCTGCTCACACTGACTGAAACCATCATGGGAAATTGCTATTAACTACAATATATATATATATATATATATATATATATATATATATATAACATATGTAGGCATAAAAAATCTTGGTTACTAAATTAAGATGAATTTCCCCGTTTCTTTTGTCATTCCACCTTAATGTTCGTATTTTAATATCCCCTCCCCTTTTAGTTGAATAAATCTTTAACCCCCCTCCCCTGGTGTTCTTGTGTTTTTCTTTATCTTTGGTCACGTAGTATAATTTTGACTATCGCCTATACATATGCGTTTCCCTTTGCCTCTTTAGCCAGCTTTCCTTGACGATCTGCTTAGGTGAAACCTGGGTAGGTTTGTCTGGCTCACTAGGTTTATCTATATCTATTTATATATATATATCATGCACATTGAGTCCCAGTGATATTTAGGCCATTGTCTTCTGAGATAACAATTTAAAATTTAATCCACTAGTGGATTAAAGCATTGGTTTAAGAATTTGACGATATAGTAATTATGAGTTCAATCCCTGGGCAGAGCAGTGTATACTTGGACTCAGTGGAAATAGCTGAGCAATAAATGAACAGTACTAAAAATAAGAACTAGATGAGATATCCCTAGTCATGGGCAGTGGAACAAGAACTTTCAAGCCTTGTAAATTAAATAAAGGGTTCAGTTCAAAATTCCCTGTAGGTTGCCCAGATTGATATGCAACTGATAAAGGCCAGAGTGTACAATAGCCAAAATGTTGTGATGAAGATAGGGACAATAGCCTGAATATAATTAGTGTACATAAAAACAATTTTTTGTTTAATATTCATTAAGTAAAAATTAATCTTTAAATCATTTGGGAATATTTGATACTGACAGACTCTCAGTGTCAATGTTGCCATAACATTATTTTTACCTTGATATTAAATGGCTTTGATGATTTAATCAATGAAAGCAAGGGAGGTGTGGTTTTAGGCCTCACCAACACCTTCCTGAGTACCTTGCTTCTATATGTCATTCATCAGTCTTGAGAGACCTTAGATCTGTACCCAGAGTTACGCCCCAGTTGCTGATGGTGATGCAGCATCTGTTATGGCCATATAGGCCCACACAGGAGTGACAGTCTCAAATGCAACAAATGCATGTCAAGATGCTTTCCCCTGTTATTGTATTATTGCTTACTTTTTATTCAAGTCTCTTCTCTCATGATAAAATCCTTTATTTTTCCTCTCCTAGCTTTAGCCCTCAGTGTATATTGTGTCTTCAGAGAGAGCAATTATTAACATCTTCTGACCTCTTGATGTCCATGTCTATCACCCTCATGTCCCTTTTGCAGATGTCCTTCAAGCGAAGATGAGGTCATCTTCATACCCACTTTGTACAGTACTAGTGATGTAACTTAGTAATATACAAGGCAATATGGGTAAATTTCCACCATTTTATATTTTTATTTTCCACATGCACAGTCTTTATTTTTGATTTTGTTCACTGCACAGTATAGTAGGGTCAGTTGGGCACCATCCATCCCTGAAGAAATTTGATGATGGCATTCTGTACTGCTTGGCATTCACACCAGAAGGTCCAATGTACACATTTCAGAGTGTTTGGGTGACAATCTGTGAACAGTGCAGAGGATTCAGAAAGAGCTGGATGATATATCCAGTCAGCATCATGGTTTTTGGAGTGATCATTAGTGATGGCAACATTATACCTCTATTCATCTTCCCATAGGGCCTCAGACTCAACATGGAGGCCTACATCAAGTAACTTGATGGGGTAATGCTGCCCTAGGTTAAGAGGGAGGATGCTGGAAGACCCTATGTCTGGCAACAGGACTCTGCATCATTCCACACAAGCAGGAGAACCCAGTCATTGCTGTAAGACAATTTCTGTGACCCCAACACCTCTTACACCTGGCCACCTAACTCCCCAAACTGCAATCACCTTGATTATTATGTGTGGTATGCAGTTGAGTGAGAGATGATCAAAACTTCTTGTAAATATGAAAGATGAACTGAAGGCAAGGGTTATGGCAGCATCCATCAACTTAAACAAGGAGATCATCCATAAGAGTTGCAGGAGATTCTAAAGTCATCTGGAGGCCATGATTGAAGCCAATGGTGATTTTATTGAATAAAATTACTATGATATCTGTAAGATTGAGATGTCAGCATTATTTTCATTTTTTCATAATTTAGATGACAGTTTATCCATTGCACCCTCTGTATGCCATCTTGTGGTGACATTTTCATAATTTCTCATGTCCTACCATAATAAATAGAATCTACCATAATAAATGTTTCAGTACCTCTAAAAGACAACTGAGAATATTAGAATATGATAGATGCTACATAACATTAGGTTGTTTTTCATATAAGGCCTCCTAAAAGTGTGCGCTTCTTTGCATATTTCTTAAAATGCCATTTCTTATCAGGGCATACACAATCATAGCTTTCTGCAGATTTTGGTTTTTCATTATCAAACAATTGTCATGTCTTTTTGGCCAAGATAGTGGGTGTGGTTTCCCCACTGCCTTCTCTTTGTGTAGTCCTTTTGCTTATTTTTTGTGAATTGCCATGAATTCTTGGGAAAGAGAGACAAGTGGCTTCCAATTGCCTCCATAAAAGATTAATTTTCTTTCTTATCTGACAATTGCTATGACATATTGGGAAAGATAGAGGAGTTGTTTACTATTGCCTTCTCCACAGATTCCTTTTCTGTATTATCTGTGAATTACCATGACTTCTTGGGAAAGATAGTGGAGTGGTTTCCCGTTGCCTTCTCCACAGATTCCTTTTCTTTATTATCTGTGAATTGCCATGACTTTGATTTTAAGATAGTGGAGTGGTTTCCTGTTGCCTTCTCCAAGATTCCTTTTCTTTATTATCTGTGAATTGTCATGACTTCTTGGGAAAGATAGTGGAGTGGTTTCCGTTGCCTTCTCCACAGATTCCTTTTCTTTATTATCTATGAATTGCCAGGACTTCTTGGGAAAGATAGTGGAGTAGTTTCCGTTGCCTTCTCCACAGATTCCTTTTCTTTATTATCTGTGAATTGCCATGACTTCTTGGGAAAGATAGTGGAGTAGTTTCCCGTTGCCTTCTCCACAGATTCCTTTTCTTTATTATCTGTGAATTGCCATGACTTCTTGGGAAAGAGAGTGGAGTGGTTTCCCGTTGCCTTCTCCACAGATTCCTTTTCTGTATTATCTGTGAATTGCCATGACTTCTTGGGAAAGATAGTGGAGTGGTTTCCCGTTGCCTTCTCCACAGATTCCTTTTCTTTATTATCTGTGAATTGACATGACTTCTTGGGAAAGATAGTGGAGTGGTTTTTTCGTTGCCTTCTCCACAGATTCCTTTTCTTTATTATCTGTGAATTGCCATGACTTCTTGGGAAAGATAGTGGAGAGGTTTCCGTTGCCTTCTCCACAGATTCCTTTTCTTTATTATCTGTGAATTGCCATGACTTCTTGGGAAAGATAGTGGAGTGGTTTTTTATTATCCGTTGCCTTTCTCCACAGATTCCTTTTCTTTATTATTTGTGAATTGCCATGACTTTCTTGGGAAAGATAGTGGAGTAGTTTCCCTGTTGCCTTCTCCACAGATTCCTTTTCTTTATTATCTGTGAATTGCCATGACTTCTTGGGAAAGATAGTGGAGTGGTTTCCCGTTGCCTTCTCCACAGATTCCTTTTCTTTATTATCTATGAATTGCCATGACTTCTTGGGAAAGATAGTGGAGTGGTTTCCCGTTGCCTTCTCCACAGATTCCTTTTCTTTATTATCTGTGAATTGCCATGACTTCTTGGGAAAGATAGTGGAGTAGTTTCCCGTTGCCTTCTCCACAGATTCCTTTTCTTTATTATCTGTGAATTGCCATGACTTCTTGGGAAAGATAGTGGAGTGGTTTCCGTTGCCTTCTTCTCCAAAGATTCCTTTTCTTTATTATCTATGAATTGCCATGACTTCTTGGGAAAGATAGTGGAGTAGTTTCCCGTTGCCTTCTCCACAGATTCCTTTTCTTTATTATCTGTGAATTGCCATTTCTTCTTGGGAAAGATAGTGGAAAATAGTTTCCGTTGCCTTCTCCACAGATTCCTTTTCTTTATTATCTGTGAATTGCCATGACTTCTTGGGAAAGAGAGTGGAGTGGTTTCCCGTTGCCTTCTCCACAGATTCCTTTTCTTTATTATCTGTGAATTGCCATGACTTCTTGGGAAAGATAGTGGAGTGGTTTCCTGTTGCCTTCTCCTTTATTATTCCTTTTCTTTATTATTTGAGAATAGCCATGATATCTTGCGAAAGATAGTGGAGTGGTTTCCCGTTGCCTTCTGCGCGTATTCCTTTTCTTTATTATCTACTAATTGCTATGACTTCTTGGGAAAGAAAAAGTGGAGAGGTTTCCTTTGCCTTCTCCACAGATTCCTTTTCTTTATTATCTGTGAATTGCCATGACTTCTTGGGAAAGATAGTGGAGTGGTTTTTTGCCTTCTCCACAGATTCCTTTTCTTTATTATCTGTGAATTGCCATGACTTCTTGGGAAAGATAGTGGAGTGGTTTCCATTGCCTTCTCCACAGATTCCTTTTCTTTATTATCTGTGAATTGCCATGACTTCTTGGGAAAGATAGTGGAGTGGTTTCCCGTTGCCTTCTCCACAGATTCCTTTTCTTTTTATTATCTGTGAATTGCCATGACTTCTTGGGAAAGATAGTGGAGTGGTTTCCCATTGCCTTCTCCACAGATTCCTTTTTCTTTATTATCTGTGAATTGCCATGACTTCTTGGGAAAAATTAGATAGTGGAGTGGTTTCCAAATTGCCTTCTCCACAGATTCCTTTTCTTTATTATCTGTGAATTGCCATGACTTCTTGGGAAAGATAGTGGAGTGGTTTCCCGTTGCCTTCTCCACAGATTCCTTTTCTTTTATTATCTGTGAATTGCCATTACTTCTTGGGAAAGATAGTGGAGTGGTTTCCGTTGCCTTCTCCACAGATTCCTTTTTTTATTATCTGTGAATTGCCATGACTTCTTGGGAAAGATTGGTTTCCTGTTGCCTTCTCCAAAGATTCCTTTTCTTTATTATCTGTGAATTGCCATGACTTCTTGGGAAAGATAGTGGAGTTGAGTTTTCTTATTATCTGTGAATGCTGTTGAACTTCTTGGGAAAGATAGTTTTTTCCGTTGCCTTCTCCACAGATTCCTTTTTCTTTATTATCTGTGAATTGCCATGACTTCTTGGGAAATAGTGGAGTGGTTTCCCAAAGATTGCCTTCTCCACAGATTCCTTTTCTTTATTATCTGTTTGCCATTATCTTGGGAAAGATATTGAGTGGTTTCCATTGCCTTCTCCACAGATTCCTTTTCTTTATTATCTGTGAATTGCCATGACTTCTTGGGAAAGATAGGTGGTTTCCCATGCCTTCTCCACAGATTCCTTTCCTTTATTGTCTGTGAATTGCCATGACTTCTTGGGAAATATAGTGGAGTAGTTTCCCATTGCCTTCTCCACAGATTCCTTTTCTTTATTATCTGTGAATTGCCATGACTTCTTGGGAAAGATAGTGGAGTGGTTTCCCATTGCCTTCTCCACAGATTCCTTTTCTTTATTATCTGTGAATTGCCATGACTTCTTGGGAAAGATAGTGGAGTGGTTTCCCATTGCCTTCTCCACAGATTCCTTTTCTTTATTATCTGTGAATTGCCATGACTTCTTGGGAAAGATAGTGGAGTGGTTTGCCATTGTCTTCTCCACAGATTTCCTTTTCTTTAATTGTTTCTCTGTGAATTGCCATGACTTCTTGGGATGTAGATTTTTTTATTATCTGTGGTTTCATGATTGCCTTCTCCACAGATTCCTTTTCTTTTCTTTATTATCTGTGAATTGCCATGACTTCTTGGGAAAGATAGTGGAGTGGTTTCCCATTGCCTTCTCCACAGATTCCCTTTTTATTATTATCTGTGATCTTGCCATGACTTCTTGGGAATAGTGGATAGGATTTTATTATCTGAAATTTATTCTTGGGAAAGATGGTTTCCCATTGCCTTCTCCACAGATTCCTTTTCTTTATTATCTGTGAATTGCCATGACTTCTTGGGAAAGATAGTGGAGTAGTTTCCGTTGCCTTCTCCACAGATTCCTTTTCTTTATTATCTGTGAATTGCCATGACTTCTTGGGAAAGATAGTGGAGTGGTTTCCTTTTGCCTTCTCCACAGATTCCTTTTCTTTATTATCTGTGAATTGCCATGACTTCTTGGGAAAGATAGTGGAGTGGTTTCCCATTGCCCTCTCCACAGATTCCTTTTCTTTATTATCTGTGAATTGCCATGACTTCTTGGGAAAGATAGTGGAGTGGTTTCCCAAACTGCCCTCTCCACAGATTCCTTTTCTTTATTATCTGTGAATTGCCATGACTTCTTGGGAAAGATAGAGTGGAGTGGATTCCCGTTGCCTTCTCCACAGATTCCTTTTCTTTATTATCTGTGAATTGCCATGACTTCTTGGGAAAGATAGTGGAGTGGTTTCCCATTGCCTTCTCCACAGATTCCTTTTCTTTATTATCTGTGAATTGCCATGACTTCTTGGGAAAGATAGTGGAGTGGTTTCCGTTGCCTTCTCCACAGATTCCTTTTCTTTATTATCTGTGAATTGCCATGACTTCTTGGGAAAGATAGTGGATGGTTTCCGTTGCCTTCTCCACAAAATTCCTTTTCTTTATTATCTGTGAATTGCCATGACTTCTTGGGAAAGATAGTGGAGTGGTTTCCGTTGCCTTCTCCACAGATTCCTTTTTCTTTTTTATCTTCTTGTGAAAGATTGCCATTCCTTTTCTTTATTATCTTCTTGGGGAAAGATAGTGGAAACAAACTGCCTTCTCCACAGATTCCTTTTCTTTATTATCTGTGAATTGCCATGACTTCTTGGGAAAGATAGTGGAGTGGTTTCCCATTGCCTTCTCCACAGATTCCTTTTCTTTATTATTATCTGTGGGAATTGCCATGACTTCTTGTGAATTGCCATGAAATATAGTGGAGTGGGTTTCCGTTGCCTTCTCCACAGATTCTTTTCTTTTATCTTTTTTATCTGTGAATTGCCATGACTTCTTGGGAAAGATAGTGAAGTGGTTTCCCGTTGCCTTCTCCACAGATTCCTTTTCTTTATTATCTGTGAATTGCCATGACTTCTTGGGAAAGATAGTGGAGTGGTTTCCCGTTGCCTTCTCCACAGATTCCTTTTCTTTATTATCTGTGAATTGCCATTACTTCTTGGGAAAGATAGTGGAGTGGTTTCCCATTGCCTTCTCCACAGATTCCTTTTCTTTATTATCTGTGAATTGCCATGACTTCTTGGGAAAGATAGTGAAGTGGTTTCCGTTGCCTTCTCCACAGATTCCTTTTTTTTTTATTATCTGTGAATTTCCATTACTTCTTGGGAAAGATATTTTGGAGAATGGTTTCCCCAATGCCTTCTCCACAGATTCCTTTTCTTTATTATCTGTGAATTGCCATTACTTCTTGGGAAAGATAGTGGAGTGGTTTCCCATTGCCTTCTCCACAGATTCCTTTTCTTTATTATCTGTGAATTGCCATGACTTCTTGGGAAAGATAGTGGAGTGGATTCCCGTTGCCTTCTCCACAGATTCCTTTTCTTTATTATCTGTGAATTGCCATGACTTCTTGAGAAAGATAGTGGAGTGGGTTTCCCGTTGCCTTCTCCACAGATTCCTTTTCTTTATTATCTGTGAATTGCCATGACTTCTTGGGAAAGATAGTGGAGTGGTTTCCGTTGCCTTCTCCACAGATTCCTTTTCTTTATTATCTGTGAATTGCCATGACTTCTTGGGAAAGATAGTGGAAATACTGGTTTCCGTTGTCTTCTCCACAGATTCCTTTTCTTTTATCTGTGAATTGCCATTACTTCTTGGGAAAGATAGTGGAGTGGTTTCCCATTGCCTTCTCCACAGATTCCTTTTCTTTATTATCTGTGAATTGCCATGACTTCTTGGGAAAGATTCTGGAGTGGATTCCGTTGCCTTCTCCACAGATTCCTTTTCTTTATTATCTGTGAATTGCCATGACTTCTTGGGAAAGATAGTGGAGTGGTTTCCTTGCCTTCTCCAAGATTCTTTTCCATTATCTATGAATTGCCATTCATTTCCTTTATTATCTGTTAAATTGAATTCTTTCTTGGGAAAGATAGTGGAGTGGTTTCCTGTTGCCTTCTCCACAGATTCCTTTTCTTTATTATCTGTGAATTGCCATGACTTCTTGGGAAAGATAGTGAATAAATTTCCCATTGCCTTCTCCACAGATTCCTTTTTCTTTATTATCTGTGAATTGCCATGACTTCTTGGGAAAGATAGTGGAGTGGTTTTCCCACTTTATGCCTTCTCCAAAGATAGATTCCTTTTCTTTATTATTTTCTGAATTGCCAATGCCTTCTTCTTGGGAAAGATAGTTATCAACGCCTCCGTTGCCCTCTCCACAGATTCCTTTTCTTTATTATCTGTGAATTGCCATGACTTCTTGGGAAAGATGGTGGAGTTTTCCCATTGCCTTCTCCACAGATTCCTTTTCTTTATTATTTGTGAATTGCCATGACTTCTTGGGAAAGATAGTGAAGTGGTTTCCCATTGCCTTCTCCACAGATTCCTTTTCTTTTATTATCTATGAATTTCCATGACTTCTTGGGAAAGAAAATAAAATGGATTTTCCCGTTGCCTTCTCCACAGATTCCTTTTCTTTATTATCTGTGAATTGCCATGACTTCTTGGGAAAGATAGTGGAGTAATTTCCGTTGTCTTCTCCACAGATTCCTTTTCTTTATTATCTGTGAATTGCCATGACTTCTTGGAAAAAAATAGTGGAGTGGTTTCCCATTGCCTTCTCCACAGATTCCTTTTCTTTATTATCTGTGAATTGCCATGACTTCTTGGGAAAGATAGTGGAGTGGTTTCCGTTGCCTTCTCCACAGATTCCTTTTTTTTTATATCTGTGAATTGCCATGACTTCTTGGGAAAGATAGTGGAGTAGTTTCCCGTTGCCTTCTCCACAGATTCCTTTTCTTTATTATCTGTGAATTGCCATGACTTCTTGGGAAAGATAGTGGAAATAGTTTCCGTTGCCTTCTCCACTGATTCATTTCCTTTATTATCTGTGAATTGCCATGACTTTCTTGGGAAAGATAGTGGAGTGGTTTCCTGTTGCCTTCTCCACAGATTCCTTTTCTTTATTATCTGTGAATTGCCATGACTTCTTGGGAAAGATAGTGGAGTGGTTTCCAGTTGCCTTCTCCACATATTCCTTTTCTTTATTATCTGTGATTTGCCATGACTTCTTGGGAAAGAGAGTGGAGTGGATTCCCATTGCCTTCTCCATATTTTCTTTTTCTTTATTATCTGTGAATTGCCATGACTTCTTTGGAAAGATAGTGGAGTGGCTTCCCGTTGTCTTCTCCAAAGATTCTTTTCTTTATTATCTGTGAATTGCCATGACTTCTTGGGAAAGATAGTTGAGTGGTTTCCCATTAACTTTTCTATGATTTGGTGTTGAGAGTTTTCCTTCTATTAGTTTAGTCGCCAGCCATGACTTGATAGATCAGTCTACCTTGGTGTCAACTGACATATTTATATCCTCCCAAAGGACTTTTGTGTGAAAGTGAATGCATGTAACTCTGTCAGACTTTGAACTCTGCTTGCTGATTGCACATTCTGCACATGACAACCATTATGCTGAATTAGTTGCTACAGCATTTCTGTTGATTCATTCTTCAATTTTTGCCATGTGTGTTAAATAAAAAGTAAGAAAATTGAACATTCGTTCCTATAGGTTGGTATTTTAATGACCATTTTTCCTTTGCTATTTTTGGCTTTTCCTGGAAGAGAGATGTTTCTTTTCTTCTTTCTTTTTCTCTTGTTATTTGCTCTAATTCTTATTATGGAATATTTTTATTTCTGTTTTGAATATTTTCCAAAACAGCTTGTCTATCTGGAGCACTTTCAACTAAAGTGGTAGATATCTTCATGAGATTATATAGAAAACATTAATTTGCTGAAGAGATAGAAATTTTCCAAAAATCCACAAAATGTTTAAACTATTAATAGGATGTCATTAATTTATGCCCTGCAGATATAAGGTTTGAAATATGTATTGAAAAAAAAACCCAAAAAAATCAATTGAAATTCAGTTGCAATAAAAAGAAGTTTGCAAATTTGGTTTTAGTATCACACAAGATACCAAAATCAAGCAAGTATAACAATTTAAATATTTGGGATATGTTTTAACAAAGGATGGAAGGTCTGACAGTGAAATCTGAAGGTACATTGGGATAGCGAAAAATGCCTTCCAAAAGCGAAGCAAAGAATTAAGAAACTGAAAAATTTCATTAGAAACAAAGAAAAAATTATGTCACTGCCATATAATATCAAATCTTCCACATGGCCGTGAATGCTGGACAATTTCCTCACACACGAAGAGAAACAAAAAAAATATATTTCTACAGAAGGATTTTTTATTTTTTATTTAAGTGTTTCACCCCAAACAAGGCGGGAATCCACTAGGACACAAGGGGTTACAGAAGATTTGGAGCAAGAGCAGATAGGAGTGATAGAGGAAAGGATGAGGAGAAGGATAGTGGATAGATCAAGGCAACTGGAGATGTAGATTGACATTACATTTGAATAGTTGAAGATTATAGCTCTCAGGGAAACAGGAATAGGGAAGGGAGTTTCACAGGCGAGAGGTGCGAGACATGAAGCTAATTGGAGTAGAAGAGACGGCTACATTTAATAGTTTCGACAGTGAAAGGGTGAGAATGGGATGCCAGCCTCATTTAAAACTTGAACTCATGAAGTCTGGGAACCAGCAATGCAGCTCCTCGAGCAATTGCCATGAAAGTATTTGTTAAAAAGACATGCTGAGAATACCATGAACTGAACATTAAGTTTTAGAGAAAATGGAAACAAAAAAGACATTTACACTTAATATCAGAAAAAGTTAAAATTTCTATGGAATATGATGAGGAAAATTTGACACTAACAGGACATATTGAAGGTAACAGGGACAGAAGAAAGTAGGACATGACCTTTCTAATGAGCTTGTGTAAATGCTTGGCAGGACAGCAAGAGACAGGAAGTTCTGGAGATCCATGATCCATGATCACTAATGTCCTGAAGGGACATGGTAGAGGATTACTTAAGAAAGTTTTGAATTGCTTGGAAAACTTGGATGATGCAAAACATTTACTAGGAATGAACCACTAGATAAAATATATACAATTAAAATATATGAGGAGATAAGGTTGCCTATCACCCAGTCCACACTCCTCCCTGCTCCTTGCATCTTTATTTAGTCTATGGGGGTAGATTATTCTCATTCCACGTGCCATGCCTTTTTTGGATATCTCAGTTTCAGTTATTTCCCTTTAGTAATTCAACTCTCCAAGTTTTTGTTCATCTCTGCTCTGGCTAGGTATTGAACTCGGAACTCTTTGTATCAAATTGCTTTTTAGATTACTTCAGCCAATGCTTTTATCCACTGGGTCATGTGACGACTTTCACACTCTGTAATCCCTCTTGCATCTTAGTGGCTTTATTACCTTCCTTAGGGTAAAATTATTACAAAAAACAAAATATTACAAGTGATAAGGGAATTTCATTGAGATTTATCACACTTGGTTTTAAAGCTCGGACTTAACGCCACAACTAAATTGCTTTTGTAAAAAAACAAAAAACAAAAATGAATATTAAGTTTAATAAGTTTCTTTGTTTCTTAATCATTTCACCCCAAGCAAGGCAATAAAGCCACTAAGATTCAAAGTGTTACTGAGAGTGGAAGAGAATTGTTCTCTCTCCTCAATAATTAATTACACTATTTATATTCTGCCCCCGTAGTTTGAAATTCCAACGTATATAATCTGAAAAGGGCTGGAGAATACAATGTCCAAAATGTGAATATGGCATTATAGATAAGGACAATAGTTTGAATTATGTAAATAATTATAATACCTCATTTCAGAAATACAAACAGAATCAAACAAGTACATAATTTTATATATCTAGGAAGTGTTTTATCAGTTTGACAGGAAATGTAGCAATAAAACCCGAGGGCACATTGGTATAACAAAATATGCCTTCCAAAAGCTAAAGAAAGTATTACGAAACAGGAAAATTTTAATTAGAAACAAACAAAAGATTACTGAACCAGTGTTTAATGTTGGTCCGCCTTTATGGCATTGAGATCTGGACAGTTTCTTCACAGATGAAGAGGAAACTTGAAGCAACTATTCTATAGTAAAACACTGAGGATATTATGTACAGGGCATTTGAGTAATGCGGAAGTTTTAAGGAAAGAAGAAGGGCAATTATATTTAGAAAGAGTTGAAATTTTTGAAACCCATAATGAGGCAAGTGGGCTTGGAGAATTTGATACACACGGGACATCAGTCAGTTATGTGCCATGCATGATACATACTTAGGCAATCATGTATCTTTTGATACATGACTGACAAGGCAGATTTTTTTCCCACAATGGGTTGCCATTTCTTTTTGTGGTAGACCAGTTGCCATGCAAGGTTATAGAACCTGGTTTGTCCTGCTATTTACCCATAGCAGGGGGGAGAAAAGGAGGATTCATACCTTTCGCACATAAGTGAATGTAATAGATTCAACTAAAATTCGAACATAGCTCTCCGATTCCTCAGTCCGAGCTGCTATCCATTACTCCGCCATGCCTCCTCAAGACATACTGAAGGCAAAAAAGGTTAGAGGGAGAGAGCACATAAAAAATTGATTGATTTATTTTTACAGCTTATCAACCCTTTCCAGGTTATATGAAATTAGTAAATATTTTTAGATTGTAAGAAGATTTTTTTGAGATAATAATGATTTTAATGATATGCCATCTTACTAATTAACCCATAGATAGGAGGAGAAAAGGTGTAGTCATACCTTTCCCAGGAGTATTTGTGCACGAGTGAATATAATGAATCCAATGGGAATTTGAACTCAGCTTTCCGGTTAATAATTCCAAGCCATTATCCATTACACCAGCTGTACATTCAAACTTACAGCACCTGGTATTCCCTAGTGGTCACCCGTCTAGGTACTGACCAGGAGATTGCTTAACTTCAGTGATCATACAACATGATGTGGCCATAAGCCTGAATGTTGCACAATTATCTCACAGATGAAGAGGATGGAAAATGTGACCCTGAAGTCCAAAAGAACAAGGTGTAGTGGTTTAATAAAATCTTTCCTAAGTGTATTTTTGCATAAGTGAATATAATGAACCCAATGAGAATTGGAACTTGGCTCTACCAATTAATAATTATCTATTACACCACCTGCACATCCAAGCTTACAGCAAGAGGTCTCCCATCTAGGTACTAACCAGGTTTGACATTGCTTAACTTCAGTGATTGTCTTCTCTTGCTGTTTCAACTTGATGTAGCTGTAAGACTCACATAAGAAAAGAAGGAAGATTTTCATGATTATGTCGTATACCTTTAATGTCGACCACGAGTCAAAACACCAGATTTTTCTGTGGGGGTTGCTATTTTGAAAGAATGAGTAAAGAAAAATAGGTGAACTACAGAAAGCTCTCAAATATCTTAGCAATCCATTTACCATTTAAATTACAAAAAACTTGTTCATTGAATCTTTGACAACTCACATGCTGAAACCTAAACTGGATAAGATTGCTATCAGTGGCGTGGCCGAAGAGTGAACTTTTTGATAAGTGACAATTTACTGAAAGCTGGTAGCCACCCCCATGTGTGAGTAAGCTCAGTGTATCAAGGAAACTTAAAAGCAAAGATGGAGATTGTTAACAGACTGAAAGAAATGTACAAAGGCATGGAGTGAGTTGGCTGGGGGCTTGACACTAAATCATGGCCTTAAACTAAACAAAACAATGTCTATCTGATTAAAACTTGATACTCAAAGAAGGAGCCCAGTCAATGTTATACATAATTTAATCATATGCAAACTAATATATGTGCATATATATATATATATATGTGCATATATAACAGTGAACATTGATGGTTGCGTTTAGCATGAAACAGTCTGTTGCCACTAAGTGTTAACTTCAATGTTCACTTTTATATTACATACGCTCTATCTCTGATATTGAGCACTTTATCCTATAAATATAGCACACCTTAAAACTATATTTCTTCATATATATATATATATATATATATATATATACACACCGTAATTCCCCATGTATAATACGCATCTTAAAAAAATTGCCATAAAATAAAATAAAATAAGAATTATCATAAAACTAAATTAGAATAATATTATTTTTTATGTTTAAAACCATTTGTTTTTTTTTAATAAGAGTAGGAAACACTAGCCATAATGAAATTGGAGAGGTACAATTTATAGGGTTTGATTACAAAACAAGGGGTGCGTATTATGCGTGAATAGAAGCATTTCCCCATACTTTAAGCACAATTTTTGGGGGTGCATATTATGAATGAAGGATTATGGGGAATTACAGTGTTTGTGTGTGTGTGTATATATATATATATATATTTTACTGTCTATGCATTTTTTTATAGATACACTTATTTGAGTAAATGCTCTGTTTTTTAATTAAACCATATTAAATAGATTTGCGGGCTTGAATGTTCAAGAAATTTCATAGAAAATATGCATCCTCTAATAGGAATCAGAGTGTTCTGTAATGTTTACTTTTATATTTACATATGCTCTATCTCCGATATTGAGCAGGCCTGATGGTTATGTTTTGGCATGAAAAAGTCTGTCTCCTCTGAGTGTTAACTTCAATGTTCACTTTTATATTTACATATAATCTATCTCTGATATTGAGCAATTTATCCCGTAAATATAGCATACCTTAAAACTATATTTCTTCATATATATATATATATATATATCTGTTTATATTTCTGAGACAAGGTATTTTGACTATCGTATTTACATTATTCAAAATGTTTTCCTCATCGTTATTGTTACATTCACAGCATTTCTAATATTGTATGCTCCAGCCTTCTTCAGATGATATATGCTTTTATCCACTGGGCCATGTGTCCTCAATGACGCATAACCCAGCTTTAGTTGAAGTAATCCCCAAGTGACTTGACCCAAACTGTTTTGAATTGGCCACAGTACTTAGTGAGTTGAGTTAATAAAAAGAAATTAACTAAAACTGAGATATCTAAAAAGGTATGGCATGTGGAACTAGATCGATCCACCACTGTCGACTAAGTAAAGAGTTTGGTTCAAAATTTCAAAGTATATCACTTCAAGTAGGTCAGAGCATACAATGGCTGAAACATTATGAATATGGCAATAAAGATGAGGATATCAGTTCAAATAATTATATATATATATATATATATATATAGAGAGAGAGAGAGAGAGAAGCATGGTGGATTAATGTATAGTGGCTTGGATGGAGGAATCATAGAGTTGAATTTGTTGCTTTCAATTAACTGCAAGTATCCTTGGGAAAGATATGAATCCATCTTTTTTCTTCCCAGCTATCAGTAAATAACAGGATAGACTGGGTTCTATAGTCTCGAGTGGCAACTGGTCTAGGAGAAGGAAAAAACTTTGAATTCAAAATATGGCATACTATGCATACCAATTCTCTGTATTTGACTTTTCAAAAAAAAGTGTGGTGGGTTCTGCAAAAGCCTTCACCTCTATGATCAAATCATATATGTGGATGTAGTCTGGTTGTTCAGTTCTAAGAACTGAGTTGCTGTACCCACATAATGATGGGAGAGTCCTTATATATATATATATATATATATATATATATATATATATAAGGACTTATATATATATATATATATATATATATAGTAGATATTGAAGTCAACACCCAGCAGCGACAGTCTGTTTCATGCTTAAATGTGCATTATGTTTTGGCTCTACTATATATTCTTGTCAGCGGTGCATTATGAGTAGGTCTGTTGTATTATTCTAATGGTTATTTGGGTGGATAATAATGGTTATTTTTCAAATTATTCTCAGGGCTATTGGGTGGAAATATTTGTAGATCTAAATGCAGTTTTGTAGCTATTTTCTAGTGTTATTTATTAATTTTTTGCTTATTATTTATTATTGATTATTATTTGCTGTTGGTTGTTAATATTAAGGTTTACTTGTGTTTATGTGTGTATTCACAGTCTGTTAATTTATTTTACTTTATTATTAATTTATTTTTGTTTGTTTTTAGTTTCCGACTTTTAGGTAATTTCATAACAATATGGCTTCTGATTGTTTATTTAGTAATTACCTGGGAAGATAATTACAGCCATTTTCTCCTCCAGAAAGAGTTTACATTTTTGGGATTTATTGTTATAGGCTAATGCTGTTTTCCTTCAGTATCTGTCTATATTTCTGAGATGAGGTATTATGTACACTATTTACATTATTTAGACTATTGTCCTCATCTTTGTTGCCATATTTATCGCAACGTTTTGGCTGTTGTATGCTCCGGCCTGAAACTGAATCCTTTATTTTGCTCGCTGGGGTAGAATGTTCTAGTTCCACGTGCCATGTCTAATGGATGTCATTTATCAGTTATCTACTGTTAATTTCCCTCTCCAAGTTCTCCACGGCTTTAACCTTAAGGACACATGGCACAGTAGATAAAGATGTTGGTTAGATCCAGTGACAGGACCCAAAGAGTTGTGAGTTCAATATCTGCTAAGGCTAGCATCAGCTATGTTGATGGAAGGTAGAGAGGGGTCTTTCAGATGATTAATGGATAGAATTTGTTTTGGAGGCATTAAAATTAATGATGGAGGCATGGTAGAGCAATGGATAGCAGCTTGGATAGAGGAATTTGAGAGCTGAGTTCAAATTTCAGTCAAACCAATTACATTCACTTGGAAAACATATGAATCCTCTTCTTCTCCCGCAAGCTATGAGTAAATAGCAGGACAGATTGGGTTCTATAACCTTGGATAGCAACCAGTCTAGAAAAAGGAAAAACTCTGAATTCAAAACCATCCTAGAGAGGATTAAGTTCTGTCAGGCTGTCATGCCCTAGAAACACCACTTCAACTGTGGCTGCAGTACACATGGTGCTCTTATGTCCCTACAGGTCATGGGATAAAAAAGAAATTAACAAGCCATCTTTTGACCCATTTAACATGGACTTGAGCTTGTTTTGAACATATTAAATGAATAAATTAATGACCTGTTCAGATCTAATCTCTGATTTGTAAATTTCAGCTATTTGACTCTTAAACTTGAAATAACAATGTTTGTTTTTTTTTTGTTTCCAGGGATCCTACTGGGCTATTGACAACAATCCCACTGATGATCCCCTTCCATCTCGTCAGAAACGAAGGCGACTCAATGAAAGGGTAAGTCACTAAATATTTTACTATCATTTTGTAACATGATTACAGTTCACTTCAAATTGGAAATGCAATCGTGCATTCTGATCTACTAATAAATTTCACTTCCTCTCATCTCCTGCATATTCCCCTCATAAAATATAGGCCTATTATAATTCTGTTTGTCTTCATTATTTAGTTTGCACGACCGTTACGTTCTGCCAGTATTTCATAAATAATGGAATCTTTTGTCGTGACTGCGTGAAAACATATAACCAACATATTATAGAGATGCTACTTAGTTTCATTGAAAAAATGAAAGAAAGCTGTGTTAACTGACTGTTTCTTTGAAATGGAAATAGTTGTCAATCTCAAATCTTTTCATTTGCATCTATTTACTTATAGATAAACTTGTTAATAAAAATGTTCATAAGACAGGTTTTCTACTAGTAAGAATACTAGTACAGTGCAGTCAATGAGTTAATAATGAATGAAACATGTCTACTCGGAGTAGGTTGATTTAAAATCCAACAGACACCAACATCTGTAATACATACAGAGTGTGATGGGTAAATTGATGCCATTTTATATTTTTAATTTTACACATACGCATTGTTTGTCTTTCATTTTGTTGACTGCACAGTATAATAAGTTCCATTGGGTACCGTCTGGTGCAATGTAAGCAAAGAAGGTGTGGTTTTAGGTCTCACTGATAATTTCCTGAATTCTTCGCTTTTGCATGTCATCCATTGGTCTTGAGAGACCTTGGTTTTGCACTCAGCTGCTGATGGTGATGCGGCATCTGTTATGGATGTATAGGTTTACACAGGAGTGACAGTCTCAAATGCAACAAATGCATGTAAAGATGCTTAATTTCGTCTTGTTGTTTTTTTTTTTTTTTTTTTTTTTGGAGTTTTCTTCTCTTATGATTGAATCCTTCATTTTTCCTCTTCTAGCTTTAGCCCTCAGTATAAATTGTGTCTTCAGAGAGAGCAATTATTAACATCTTCTGACCTCTTGATGTCCATGTCCATCACCCTCATGTCCCTTTTGCAGATGTCCTTCAAGCGAAGATGAGGTCATCTTCATACCCTCTTTGTACAGTACTAGTGATGTAACTTAGTAATATACAAGGCAATATGGGTAAATTTCCACCATTTTATATTTTTATTTTCCACATGCACAGTCTTTATTTTTGATTTTGTTCACTGCACAGTATATTAGGGTCAGCTGGGCACCATCCATCCCTGAAGAAATTTGATGATGGCATTCTGTACTGCTTGGCATTCACACCAGAAGGTCCAATGTACCCATTTCAGAGTGTGTAGGTATCAATCTAAGGACAGTGCAGAGGATTCAGAAAGAGCTGGATGATATATCCAGTCAGCATCATGGTTTTTGGAGTGATCACTAGTAATGATGATCTTATGCCTCCATTCATCTTCCCACAAGTCCTCAGGCTCAACATGGAGGCCTACAATCAATTGTCTTGAGGACAAAGAACAAATGTTTTTTAAAAATTTAGATAAGGATAAAAATAATAAAGAAAATACTATCAGTATTATTAATATAAAATAAAATTTAAAATTATAAATGATGTAGGCAAGACAATCACACAAATAACCATATATAAAAATGTGGATACATGTATGCACATATGTTAGTACCTATATAAGAAAGAATCAACACTTAAAAAGTATAGCCCCAAAATATATATATAATACAAGTAAAAGGTTTGTCTTCTCACTTAGCTGATTTATATTACCTTCAGCATCCCAACACCAGTGATTCATAGATGAACCCTCTAGGAATTATTCTGTCTACACGTCGGTGGGTATCAGAAATTGACTGCTTATACTTCTTGATTTTCCTTTGTACATATTGTTGTAACCCAGGGAAAGTTAATGAACAGAATAATCACACATAGGTTGGTAATGAACGATAATACTTAGGACATGAACAACACATATAAGATTCACCAGTGGCATGTAGAAGAAGTAGTCAATTGCTAGAAGTGAGTCAAGTGAATTCCACAATGAATCTCCAACTGCAGACCAACATACAGTATTTACTGCTGTATTTATGTGAATGGAGACATACTCATTATCATCTGTAGGTATGCTACAACACACACGCATATATATATATATATATATATTTAAGTAACAAAAAACTTGGTAATCCGTATGGGTAGTCCCAAGGAGGATGAAATCCTGAGAGCTAAATGTAAATTCAGAGCTAATAATTTAAAGAAAAACAGACCACTTTAAGGCTCCATTGTAATAGTTTATTTCACCAGAGACCTTTTAAAGTATTCTGGATCTTCAGACATCACTTTCAAAAGGTGTCTGGTGAAATAAACTATTACAATGGAGCCTTAAAGTGGTCTGTTTTTATGCCTATATATATATATATATATATATATATATATAATATCACTTGATGATAAGTAGCGATAATTCCAAGGAGGATATAAAAGCAAAGAGACCTCAATGTAAGAACAGAGCAATATAATAATGAATACAGAATCCTTAAAAATCCATTCAGTCAGATTATAATTTATTTCGTGGACTTCATATGTGGACTTTCTTTCCTCTTTTACTATTAAAACTTTTTCTCCTCTTCTCTCTCTTCTTTTTCTTCCTTTCCTTTTCCTTGTGTCTGAATGAATTGATCTCCACTTATTTATGTAAATCAGGTCTGAAGAGATGGACATATGAAGTCCACAAAATAAATTATTATCTGACTGAAAGGATTTTTAAGGATTCTGTATTAATTATTATGTATACAGATATACCTTGGGTTATGTTGTTTTGAGTTAAGTCGTTCTCAATTATACATTGTTTGTCAAAAAAAAAAATATATATATGCAAAAATAAAAATCGACTTTATGTCTGTCCACCACAAATATTGAAGTCATAATAGCACTAGAAAAGCGTTAAAAGCACATAAATTCATGTTACTGTACAATAAATAAGAATAAAAGTATATAAGATTATATTAAAATACGTACATTTACAGTAAATGTTAATATGATCATCATAAATCCTAGAGAACGAAATATGAAAACATCTGTGACTTTGTATTGTTGTCTTATTTAGCAGTCTTTAAGTAGAATATTGGCGTTTTCCACAGTAGTTCCAATATCTACTGTTTGGCATCGTTGTCATGACCACTTGCTAAGATCATCGAAGAAAATGGGTTTCTTCTTAAACAGATTTTTAATGTTGACGAATCTGGATTATATTGGAAAAAAATTGCCAGACTGTTCTTTCATTGCTAATGCTACACATAAGGCTATATCACTGATAAATTATTTTATTCAGAATACTGTACGTGCATATCATAAATACTGTAATAGGCAATGGGGAGAGCTTATTTGTAATTTATAGTGTGTTTATTTCGACTTAAGTCGTTTTTCGACCTAAGATAAGTGAACATTTAATTACTGGAAGGTAAGGTGGAAATAAATAATTTTATTCAAAATACTGTACATACATATCATAAGTACTGTAATATGCAAAGAAGGGGAGTGCTTATTTACGGTTTATAGTGTGGTTATTTCGACTTAAGTTGTGACCTCTGGAACCAATTAACAACAATTTAACAACGCAGGGTGAGGTATACCTGTTAATATATATATATATATATATATATATATATATATATTCGTTAAAGAACATTTTATGTTTAACGTTTTTTTTTTTTTTTTTAGATACAAATAAGTAAATGCTCTGTTTATAATAAACAGTATTAAATAACATTTACCGGCCTGAATGTCCGAGAAATGTTATTTAATACTGTTTATTATAAACAGAGCATTTACTTAAATACTTGTATAAAAAAAAAAAAAAAAAAAAACGTTAAACATAAAATGTCTTTAATAAATAAATTGTCGGACTTTGTCCATTTCTTAATATATGACGTCATTTGTTTACATTTGATACGACATGAGCAGTTATGAATGTACGAGATTCATGGAAGATTATAAGTAGTAAATTCGACCTTGCCTACCAAACGCTCCTTTGTGGCCGAGTCAGTTAAGGCACATCAGTGTAAATGACGGTTCCGTATAGGATGCAGGTTTGAATCCTGTCAAAGGACGAATATTTTCTATGAAAATTTCTCGGACATTCAGGCCGGTAAATGTTATTTAATACTGTTTATTATAAACAGAGCATTTACTTGTATCTATAAAAAAGAACGTTAAACATAAAAATGTCTTTAATAAATAAATTGTCGGACTTTGTCCATTTCTTAATATATATATATATATATATATATATATATATATAATCACTTTAAACATTATTTTAGCAGATTTACATATTTGAGTAGATTTTCTATTTATTTTAAACAGTATTTTATTTTGTCTACTGCTCTGTATATTATTAAATTAAAAAATCACCATCTTCAATAAGTTTTGAGAGAGTCCAAGACTGTCTCTACATCCTTGTGGGTGATGAATTATTTTCTACCCTACACCCCCTTTCCCACAGTCAAAATGTTACACAAGCCTCTTTATCACTATTTCCATGGAAAGTGTTCAGACTAACTACATTCTTTAGTTCCACCAGTTCTAACCTTCCTGACTAAAACCCATCATGCCGCACACATTGTAGCAAACCATCTTCATTTCCTTCATTCATATTCTATTGGGGAGATGTAAGTTTCACTCAAACAGCTTCTTCCCATGAACTACTACCTTGTGCTACCAACTCCCAAGAAGATGCTTCCTCAATCACTGGTATCTGAACCATTTTAAGTCTAGGGTTAACTGTTATTTTTGTGATATTGATGAATACTCGTCATCACTTTTGTAATGCTTGTTATAGTAGAGACTTTGTAATCACAGATACAACTATAGTATGCTATTGAACACTGCTGTTGTCAGACACCTTCAAATAATCTCATACTAACAGTACTTGCGTGATAATACTTGCTCAAATAGTAATCACTGTATAGTGATCTAAATAGAGATATAGTATTGTAAAGGGAGTAGAGAATAGTGGTCTGTATAGTAATAGAGTATAGACTAGAAATGCAGATCCAAATCGTAATAGAGTACAGAACAGAAATAACTATCCTTAGTTGTCACATGACTTTCTACTTATGCATTTCCTCTATGGTCACGTGATCTACTTAATTCAATAATGGGATCACCTGTGTTTGTTCACTGGCGATCTATGTTCAAATTCAAGTGTTGGCAGCAACACCTTATCCCTATATAACAGTTATCTTCCTCATATATCCCTATAATTTGTGCCTTTTACTCCCTAGCCCTCTATTTCGAGTGGCTCTTGGGCCTTGTACAGAGGGAATATCATTGTTAAAAAAAAAAATTCCTTGACGTTAACTTTATCCTCCTCCTGCTAAATTGCTAGTTGGAGAGTTCAGGTTGTACCGAAGTATGGAGAATTTTATAACAATCTCTTTGGAATACAGAAGAGTCATTAGTGCCCAATGTCACTTTCCAAAGGTTCCTTTTAAATTACACATTCTCGTGTTTGATGCCATTCCAGTAGTTGGGAAATATAATAATACAAATTGGCATCATTGTTAATAAGACTTCACTAATTCTATAAGTTTGGCACATGAACCATTTTTTTCTACTCTTTGCCCACTGATGAGTGCCTTTGATTCAGATGGGATGGAAATAAATTATTCCTTCAGACTATTTTACCATTATACATATGTACATACATATTTACATATATATATATAGTAAAGGTAAAACTATGTTGGTATTTCATCCAAGTGGATCCTAGTAATATAAAATATTAAAACGGATTCACAAAAAGAGCTCAATTTATTATTACAGAGCAAATAATTAGTACACAATAAAATCCAAAATTACCTCATATGGAGAATAGGCTTATTTCAACTGATGAAAAATTTGTCAGTCTTATTCAACCCCTGTATAGACTGAGTTCATGTTGGAATTAGAAATTTAACTGTGACAGCTGTCATATTAGGTAATTTTGGATTATATTGTGTACTATATATATATATATATATATATATAGAAAGGTAACAAATCCATTGGTATATAATCTAAGTGGATCCCAGTAATATAAAATATTAAAATTTATCTACAAAAAGAGCTCAGTGTATTTATTATTACAGAGCAAATAATTAATAAACAATAAAATCCAAAATTAATTTTTGCATAGGCTCACGAATTTCAAAAGTGAAGAAAAGAGAGTTATTTTTATTTCGTATTCACCACACTACCACTGGACCTGGGAATGACAGCAATTAAGAAGTGGTTCCCCACTCTTCAAAAACTCCAATCTTCTGATCAGAGGCCTTGCTGCCAGATGTAGTTTATCATCATACCCAAGACTATTGTAGATATAGATTAATATAGTAATATAGATTAGTATATTCAAGTTTATAGCTATGTAGATACATACACACATACATACACATATTTATATATAGCAGTGTGGATAAGTAAAAAATAATGAAAGCTATCTACCTTCAAATCATTTTAAATTAACACATTTTCACAAATTTTGTATTTCACGTTTTGTTTCTTTTGTTTTCTGAAACATTTTTGTAAAGAAAATTTTTTTTTCATCCGTTTTAATCCTGAAGAGATCATGACTGCAAAGAGAAACTTTTGTTAACCATTATTGATTTTTAACTAATTTTTTTTTTGGTGGATTTTACTTTTCATCACAATTACACATGTTGTCAGAATCATGTATGATAGAAAAAGCAAGAGTAAAAACAATATTTCTATTGACGATGCTTCATCTGAGAAATTCAGACATATTAAGATAATTACTTAAGAAAGACTAACAGAAAATTGGTAATAACAGATAATTCTTCATCAAAGGAATTCAGAAACATATGATGACGTGTCAAAGCTATACGAATAAATTGAAGAAAAAGGAGCCAAAAATTCATTATCGACAATCCTTCATCTAAGCAATTTAAACAATTCCATCTAATGTGTCTTCTTCATTATTATTATTATGTACCGTATTCCCTCAGGACGTAGACCAGTGGTTCTTAAACTTTTTAAAGTTGGGGAACACTTGAAATCTTACCAATAATTGTTGGCGGACTATATACAAATTTTGGAAAAATTATGTTATAATGAAGTCAAATATTGCAAAAAAGAAATAATGCAATAAAAAAAATATAAAATAAAACATACCTTAAGTTTATTCATTCTTGGGTTTATGAGAAACATGAGCCTTATGGGTCTCAGTGATTTCTTCAATGTTTGGGTGTATATTTGATAGGCAAGCTCTCATTTCTTCATCAATACATTGAAGAGATCCTCTCTTTTCGCACTTAATTGTGGTGAGAGCAGAAAAGCCTAATTCACGTAAATATGAACGAGACGGGTACGGAAATATAATAAAGTATATTTAATTATTATATCTGGACACATATTTCTCTGGAATGCTAAGGTGCATCAGCACACTCAGGTGCACCAGTTCATTCAGATGCACCATTTGAGAACTACTTATGTAGACGATCATGGCTCTCCACAACTTACTCTCCTTTGTAGCTTTTAATAAATTTTATCTTTTCGTTATCTCTCGTAACCCTGTTCCGTGATCCATTATTCAGTCTCATCAAGCATATCATGCATTGTTTTCCTCTCTCTCTCTCTCTTGACCTAAAATCTATCTTGTGAGTATCAGATTCTCCAAGCCCTGCTTCCTCATTATGTGCCCCAGAAATTTCAACTATCTCTTCCTGATGTTAAAATGTAAGTTTTCTTTTTATTTCCCTTTTTCTCTAAAACTACGTTGTTGCTCACATATTTAGTCAATGGTATTCTCAGCATCCTTCAGTAAAACCATATTTTTGTTGCTTCGGTTTCTTTTTTCATTGGTGAAGAAATTGTACAGCATTCACTACCGTATTGGAGAATGCGTATCACATTCAGTACTCTTTTCTTTGTTTCTAACAGAGTTTTTCTGTCTCTTAATGCTCTGCTTAGCTTTTGGAAGGCATCTTTGGCTATTCAAATATATTTTTGGATTTCAGTGTTACACCTTCCATCTTCTGTTCTTTGTTAAAACACTTACCAGATATTTAAATTTTTGTGCTTGTTTGAGTTTGGTATCTCCCAAATTTCTGGGACATGTAATGAAAAAGGCAGGCTTGGAGAATCTGATACTCACAGGGCAAATAGAGAGAATCAGAGACATACCTAGTGGGCTTAAGCAAGAGGATGATAGAACAGGGTTTGGGAGAAGTAACAAAAGGACAAAACATATTGAGTACTACAAGGAATAGGAAGAAGTGGAGAGCCATGATCATCTACATCCTGAAAGGACACGGCACATAAAAGATCTCCAATTTGCATGTTCTTTCATTTCTTTCTCTTTTTTTCTTTTTGTCTTTTTCTTTTTTCTTTCCTTTTGCTAACAACTATGCATTCTGTCTTCTTGCAGATGATGTTTAATCCTTTCTTCTCACTTTCCTTCACTAACTTCTGTTGAAATTCTTCTAGTTTTCTTTCTATATCTGCTATCAACACTGCATCATCTGCATATCTTATGTTAAGATTGTTGCTGCCAGTAATGAATTTGAGTAGTACATCTAATTCTCTCAGAATCACCTCACTTTATAGATTAAATAAGTCTGGTGAGAAGACCCATCCTTGTCTTATAACTCTATCTTTTTTCTATATCTGCTGACCTCATTTTCTATCCATATGCAGACATTTTGCTGCCTGTATAGATTCTGCATTATTCTAATATCCTTCCCAAATATGTCACGGTTAACGAGCAGTTCCAATAGTCCTTTGTGACATACTTTATCAAACACTTTTACATTGCATTCACTTAAAAGGTTACAGTAAACCAGCAAATGGAGACTAGTTTTGCTACAGATATATACACGGGAAATGATTTTACTATAGAAATTTATTGTATAATTTTTTTTAATCAAATGGATTAGAGATTATTTTATTGCAATTTTTTTAATTGATGTTTGATTTTATTCAACAAATATATCAACAGGTCCATTCACTCAAAGGCTTACATATATTTACACAGCAAATGTTTTATTATGGAAATAAATTATAAATGATTTTACTATAGAAATGCATTCTAAATGTTCTTATTATAGAAATATTTGTAGTTTATTGTAATGTGAATTGTTTAGGAATAATATATTCAAAACTATATTAAAATATTTATTCCCTTTTGGCATTTCATATACAGTGACACAAGAACTGTTTTGCTACAGACACATATACTGTAAATGATTTTACTATAGACATTTATTGTATTTTTTTTTTAACTAAATGAATTATAGATTATTGTAAATTTTTTAATTAATGTTTGATTTATTCAACAAATATAGTGACAGTTCCATTCACTCAAAGGCTTACATCTATTTACACAGCAAATGTTTTACTATGGAAATAAACTGTAAATGATTTTACTATAGAAATGCATTATAAATATTTTTATTACAGAAATACTTTGTATTTTATTTTAATGTGAATTTCTTATGTAATGTATAATCTACTCAAAAACTATTTCAAAATATTCATTCCCTATTGGCATTACAGATACAGGGACATGAGAAATGTTTTGCTATAGAAACATATATTGTAAATCATTTTACTATAGGTTTATATTGGCGGTTGTTTTAATGTGGCCTGTTTATGTAATCTGTGATCAATACAATAAATATACTAAATCTTTTATTCTGTTTAAGGACTAATTGCCTCAGTGTATAGGTTCAATAAATCCAGTGAGAAGACCCATCCTTGTCTTACACCCCTTTCTATTTTTACATATCTGTTGTGCACATTTTCTATCTGTATGTAGCCAGTTTTCTGTCTGGATTATTCTGATAGCCTTCCTGGATAAGTTAAGGTTGTTAAATAATAATTGATAATTTCTTTTTATGATGATGCTCACCCTGTACAAGGCCCAAAAGGCTACTAGAGGTAGAACAAGGACAATGATGGATAGTAAAGGATTGTGAAAGTACCTAGAACAATAGAGGAAGTTGTGGAGAGTCAGGACTTGCTACAGCCTGAAAGGATATTCCATATAAAAAAAAGAAGGCCTTGGTTAGCAGAACAAGGACAATGATGGATAGTAAAGGATTGTGAAAGTACCTAGAACAATAGAGGAAGTTGTGGAGAGTCAGGACTTGCTACAGCCTGAAAGGATATTCCATATAAAAAAAAGAAGGCCTTGGTTAGCAGAACAAGGACAATGATGGATAGTAAAGGATTGTAGAAAATACCTAGAACAATAGGGGAAGTTGTGGAGAAGTTCGGACTTGCTGCAGCCTGAAAGGATATTCCAATAAAAAAAGAAGGGCCTTACTAGCAGAACAAGGACAATGATGGATAGTAAAGGATTGTGAAAGTACCTAGAACAATAGAAAACAGGACTTGCTCAGCCTGAAAGGATATTCCATATAAAAAAAAGGCCTTGGTTAGAACAAGGACAATGAACAATAGTAAAGGATTGTGAAAAGTACCTAGAACAATAGATGGATCAGGACTTGCTAAAAGGATATTCCATATAAAAAAAATAAGGCCTTGGTTAGCAGAACAAGGACAATGATGGAACAATTGTGAAAGGGAACAATTGAATTTAAGTTGGAGGTCAGGACTTGCTACAGCCTGAAAGGATATTCCATATAAAAAAAAAAGGCCTTGGTTAGCAGAACAAGGACAATGATGGATAGTAAAGGATTGTGAAAGTTACCTAGAACAATGGATTGTGGAGAATCAGTTGCTACAGCCTGAAATTACCATATAAAAAAAAGTATTAATAAGAAGTTAGCAGGATAGGACAATGATGGATAAAAGGATTGTGAAAGTACCTAGAACAATAGAGGAAGTTGTGGAGAGTCAGGACTTGGTTAGCAAGGATATTCCAAGGAAAAAAAAAAATAAAAAAGAAGACAATGATGGATAGTTAGCTTAACAAAAAAGTCAATGATGAATAGCTTTAAGGATTTAAAAAAAAGAAGACAATGGTTCTTTGAATGATACGAAAAGAACATACGAAAGAACATGAAGCTGTTAAGATGACACATCAGAAGATTTAAGATCAATGAATGAATTTGGTTTGTTTTGTTTTACGGCACATCAACCTCACTGGGTTATTTAATGCCGACAAATTTTTATTGCTGGTAATACATTTTTTCTTCAAAAATGTATCACTTGTAATATTTTTTTCAAAAATTTATAGCTGGTAATTTTTTTTGCGAAAATGTATAGCTGCTAATATTTTTTTTTTTTTAAAAAAAATATGTAGCTGGTAATATTTTGTTTTAAAAAATGTATTGCTGGTAATAACTTTTTTACTGAGTATTTCTGGCATTAAAACCTATTTTTACACTTTCATAGTGTTTTGACCCCAGTTTAGGGGTTAACTATTTGCCCATAGCTGGTAGCCTAACAGGTGCTACCACCCCAGATCAGAGTGGACCTGGGAACACCAGCAATTAAGAGTTGGTTCCATGCTCCTGAAAACCTGATCAGAGGCCTTGCTGTTGGATGTAATTTATCATCAGGGTGCTGAATGAATTTGTTCTATTGTGTCCAGCTAATAATAATTTAATAGATTGCTTCAAGTTGATGAAGGATTCAAAATGTTTAATGATTTGGATTGATGGATAAGCCATCTGTTAAGGGCTTATCTCTTGTTCTGAGTGACAACATGGAAAACACTAATCACTTTTCACAAGAAGACATTTGTCTTCATCGGGAATTGGAATCTGTTGAATCTGTAAAGGAAGAAATTAGATAAAAAGATTAAACGGTATACTCGCAGTCTGTTGTCCTCATCTTTGTTATTATGATACCATTTTGGATGTTTCACCTTCTGGCTTTCATCAGGTGTATGCTGATCTGGGTTACTCAGGAAGGTGTTGGTGAGGCCTAAAACATCACCTTCCTTGTTTTCATTGATGAGAGTTTGTCCATCACAGCCATTTAATATTGAGGTCAGCAAATAAAATGGTGGGCAACATTTGTCACCGAGAGTCTGTCAGTATCAAGTGTTGTCAAATGATTTAACGATTAATGTTTAATTAATAAATATTACATGACAAATTATTTATAGTATTTATATTCAGACTATTTGTCCCCATCTTTATTATTGTTATCAAAACGTTTTTTTATTGTGACATCTACTCTTCATCAGATGTATGTCAATCTTGGTAACCTACAGGGAATTCTGAAATAGACCCTTTATTTAATCTATGGGGATAGACTCTTCTCATTCTACTGCCCATGTCTAGGGATACCTCATTCAGTTCTTATTTCTCCTTTATTGCTTAACCTTTTTCCATTCTGTCTCTAGGACTCAATCACATGAAAGTGATGTTTATATTGATGTGATTGCACTTGAAGGAAAGGGAGAATATTGAAATTTTAAATTTAAATTCAAAAATGATTTTTTAAATACGTGTTTGACATAAATTTTTTTCTGAAATTGTTCTGATATTTAAAAATTTATAAATTGTTTATATAATTGTCTATTCACAATGTTTTGGCCATTGTACGCCCCAGTCTTCTTCAGGATCTGCCCATTTCAGAGAAGAGGTATTATGACTATTTACACTATATACATTGTTCTGACTGTTGTCCTTTTCTTTATTGCCATATTCACAATATTTCAGCCATTGTACGCTTTAACCTTCTTCAGGATCTGTCTATATTTCTGAGATGAGGTATTTACATTGTTCGGACTGCTGTCCTCATCTTTATTGTCATATCCATAATGTTCTGGCCAATGAGCTCTGCTAAAAAAATGGTTACTGAGACATTAGGTTTATAAGTCATACTCCTATGTTCTCAAGGACACATGATGGCTCAAAAGTTTAAAATCTACTCTACCTTGGTGTTCATTTCGAAATTCCAGCGTATATCTCCTGAAGAAGATGGCTTATCTTTAATATATAACTTTAATACTATTATTTTATTAAATTAATACATATATTTTATTAAATTCATAAATTTAATACTGTTTATTATAAACAGAGCATTTACTTAAATACTTGTATCTATAAAAAAGAACGTTAAACATAAAAATGTCTTTAATAAATAAATTGTCGGACTTTGTCCATTTCTTAATATATGACGTCATTTGTTTACATTTGATACGACATGAGCAGTTATGAATGTACGAGATTCATGGAAGATTGAAGTTTATAAGTAGTAAATTCGACCTTGCCTACCAAACGCTCCTTTGTGGCTGAGTCGGTTAAGGCACGTCAGCGTAAATGACGATTCCGTATAGGATGCAGGTTTGAATCCTGTCAAAGGACGAATATTTTCTATGAAAATTTCTCGGACATTCAGTCCGGTAAATGTTATTTAATACTGTTTATTATAAACAGAGCATTTACTTAAATACTTGTATCTATAAAAAAAGAACGTTAAACATAAAAATGTCTTTAATAAATAAATTGTTTGGACTTTGTCCATTTCTTAATATATATATATATATATATATATATATATATATATATATATATATATATATAACCAATTTGTAACTAGTAGGGATAATTCCAAGGAGAGTATTAATCCAGAGAGAGCTCCTCAATGTAAACTACAGAGCATTATAATAACAACTCAAGAAAAAAACCTTAAGGATCCATTTTGGTTATAATTTATTTTGCAAATATTTTTATATTCATTTTTTTTAGAATAAGAACCTTTGGTCTAAAGAGATGAATATAAAAATATTCACAAAATAAATTATAACCAAAATGGGGTCTTTTCAACTATTTTATTATATATATATATATATATATATATATATATATATATATATATATATATATATATATATGAGTATTTATGTGTGGAGATGAGGAGCCAAAGCAGAAAAAGCTTATAAATGACGCATTTCAGCAACATGTCATGTATTGTGTTTGGGTTCTTTAGGTCTGAATGAAAGAAAAACTGTGTGGTATGACTGGGTTACAATTTTGAAGATAAGAGTGGCAATAAATTAAATTACCTTATCAGATCCATTGACCAGAGACAAGAAAGTGTCAGTTTCTCGTTAAAATATATATATATATATATATATATATATATATGTAGCTGAAAACAGTAAATGTATAGACAATAAAAAAAAGTGCTCAATACAAAATTCAAAGTCGAATATGTAGAGCTAAGATATTTAAGAAATGGATAAAATGCCAGCCTACCTTGAAACCCAGGTTTTGACTACTCAGGCAAGTGGAAGGATGTACAAGCCAGGAAACTACTCCAATATGCCAGAACACTGAAGTGAGTGTGCCTGAAATAAGGGGGTAAAAGTATGATGATAAGTGGAGGGGAGAGAAGAAAAAAAATTATTTATTGAGTTTTATTTCACTCATCCGGGTTCATAGGTACCTAAAAATATCTTCTTAAATGCCTGCACCCAGACATAATCTCTTTTCTCTCATTTAATAAAACACCTTGATCAGGATACATGGCAATAACCAATTTCTCTTCCTGGCACAACCAGTAACAGTTATCATGAATATTACCAGGTTTTACCTTCCTTATCATGGTCCACCTCACACAAGGGCCCCTGCTATACATCTCTTGGTATTTCCATACACAGTCGGCCAGCTTGACGCCATATCTGTGTTTTTTCAACCTGAAAAGACAAAGCATGATTATAAAATCTCTTTTTGAAAAGGCCCTCAGTACATCCAATATATACAGGATGACCCCAAAAAACGGGAACTATTTAACAATCCAATAAAACCAAGAGTGATGGAAGAAAAATATTTTATTCATAGTAATTGAAATCTTAAAACCTGCCATTTAAGAAACAATGATGGAATTTTCATTTTTTTAAGATTACGTCCTGTAGATGGCGTCCTCCTGTACGAATGCATTCTTGAAATCTGCTGTTGAGATTCCTCATTGACTGCTGCAACATCTCAGATGTAATACTATGAATTTCATCTTGAATTCTAAATGGTGAAATGTTTACTTGCTCAAGGTCACTGTCTCGCAGTGTTGCCACTTGCTCATGTCTGGCACTTAAAAAATTCCCATTTTTTTGAGGTCACCCTATATTTTCTTGAAACCATTCATATCACTGACTTCAACAATGTAAATGATGGCTTCTGTGCAGCCCTTCCCATCCAATAGAGAATTATTTTTTCATTTTTTTTCATTTTCATATCCTCCTTTCTTCCCTTCCACCTCTTTACATCTCCAAAATTTTTACGTGATTCTTAATTACATTTTCCAACTTACCAGTTTAGCTGTAACTCAGTTTCACCATATTCTGATTAAACACCTTAACAATTAAAGAGTTTTTAGGAAAATGTTTTTCCAGTAACTTAAAAAATATCTTTCCAACATTAGTTTTCAACTGCAAATTAAAAGGGGGTTAAACCCTATTGTGTTCCTGCTCCTAGTTTTACATTTATATTGGGCATGAGCTGTGAGAACCAAGATGGTAATATTCACCTGTTGTGGAACCAATAAGCATGTTGCCACTACAAGCTTTTGGTTTTTGTTGAACAACCAAGACAATGAGGGAATGAAGGTGAAGGTTTTTTAATAGAAAAAAACGTCGACTTTTATTCTTCAATATATAAAGATAGTTATGTACAAGTATATACAATGTGGAAGATGCTTGGATCGAGAGTTCAGTTAGGGATGGCCAGGCATAGAGAAATCAGCAATGGTGGCTGGTCGATTGCTGCATGTAGAGAAGTTGGCGACGGTAGCTGGTCGATTGCCAGGCAAAAAGAAGTCAGTGACAGTAGCTGATTGATTGCCGGGCATAGCAAAATTGGAATCCCTAAACAGGGCTGAGTTAGTGAGAATCCCTAAACAGAGAGAGGATACATTCTTCCAGGGTGGATCGACTGTGGAAACGGGATCACGTCAAAGTGTATGTCTTGACAAAGCTGGAGTCAGTGAGAAAAATACAACATTCAGGGTGGATCAACCGCAGAAACGGGATCACACCAAAGTGTATTTCTCTCCACGAAGCACCAGGAAGATCAAAAAGGCAGTGTATATGAGCACTACACTTTGATCCTGGTTCCAGGCCAAGCAGCTTGGTTTTGGTTTGCAAAAAGGGGCTAACATTATACCGAAGAGTTTGTTCAAGTACTCCCTATCTAATGGGAGTAAAAACTCTAGATATAAAAATTATTCCTGATGTTGTTTGAAGGTTTGGACAACACTGCCTTTATCAACTACTCTTAAAGTTAGGATTAGGTACCAAACAAATTTGGTTGTGTAATTACTCGCTTGCTGCTGCCATTAATTCTATGAGTAAAGGGGTTGTGAAGGTAAAGCTTGTCCTGTCTGCTAGTTTACTAAGGAGCGGCCAAATGGCAGAAAGAGCAGCCAATGGTGGCGAATACACCCCACCTCTCTCAAAGCATTTTCATATTCTTTTTCTTATGATTAAAAATCTCCCTTGTAGACAAATTTCTTGAGATCCTACATTCAACACCCCTGACCTGGTATTTACATATTTGAAGACAGCATTTGGTTTCATATGAGGTGTAACAGTACCAGCGCTGAGTTCAAATTTGACATCCAAATATTGGACAATTTCCCTGTCTACTTCAACCTTAATTTTGAAGCCTAATTCCTTAAAGGTCAGAACCTTTTCAGCCCTGTATTTTTGAACAATTTTAACTCTTCTACCTGAACTCCAGAGTCAAAATTCACAAATAATAATTGGTATGTATTGGTATGGCCATTAAATCATTTTTCTCTACCACTGTTCAACCGGTGTCTGGGCATTGCATCATTTTTCTCTACCACAGGTAAAGTGATGGTCAAGGCTCAAAGGGTTAAAAAGCTTCTTTCAAATGGTATTGTTGGTCCTTCTATTATTGGGTACAGTCATCAGGTCGTCATTCCTGTATATTCCATGGCTGTCTATGCAGACAATTTTGTTAATTTTACTTAATATATAAATGTCCATAAGCTCAGAAACTTCTGCCCATCCAAGAGATCCTTGGAGAACGTTAAAGCCACTATTATAGGATTTTTTTACCCATGGTTCTCTGCCATGAAATAACGCAGACTTTCTACTATGGAAAATAACCTCTATATGGTCTGGTTGAATAGATACAAATTGTTTGGCTTAATTCAGTGCTTCCATGAGACCTTTCTCAGTAATGGATGGGTAAGAATCACAAATATCATATTTAATGAAGACCAAATTATTCTTGTTATTAATAATGTTGAACCAGCAAATACACTTATTAGTGCTTTGCCACTGATTTACCTGTGTGGTTACCCTCAACAAATCACAGACATTGTGAATAATAGCATGGCTGATAAACCTGAGCTCCATCTTTATAGAGTTAATAAGGCGAAAAGAAGGACAGCTGCGAAAGTTTTCTTTATGGTCTTTAACTGTGAGGAATGCTTCCCTTTCACTAAGTGTATGCACTTTGTCACCGATGCCCATTCTATTAGTAATATCCTTTGCTTCTTTCTTAATTATATTAACATAAGAATTGGGAGCTTTCCTATAAAACTTAGTAACCTTCTTCACAACTTTTCAGGCCCATTAAATATACTTTTTTTGTTTTATTGCTCACTAGCAGTATAACCCGTCTTCGACTGTGTGTTACTGGGAATTTTTGTCGTTTAATACCTTCAAGGTTGTAATTTTTTTCAGCTAATTTGGATTCGAAACAGGCACTGAAGAATTATCTTTCAAGCAAAAATATTTAATCAAAATCGAATGAAAACTCTGGAAACACATAAGCAACATCCAATCACACACATACACACAAACACATTTTGAGAATTATAGATATAGATTACATTTTCAGGTTCTCTTCAATTAATTAACAATTCTTAATTGATTATAATTATTATTTATAATTATATTAATTATAATATTAATAATAATTATTTATAATTTATATAATTATATAAATTTAACTATATAATAATAAATAATATTATTGTAATAATTTAAACTGTTTATTTTTATTAAAGTTTTACGAAAGATATATATATATATCCAAGAACAGATAGTAAATAGTAAAACGTTGCTGAGAGTTATAATAAACAGGAAGTAGTGGAGAGCCATTGTTGCCAAAAAAAATTGGACTGAAAACCTCCACTGAAGAATTATCTATCAAACAAAAAAATTTCCTTGTAATCAGATGAAAACTGGAAACACATAAACAACAGCAGATCACACACACACATATACAAACATACACACATTTTGAGAGTTATAGTTATAAGATGACTAATATTTTCTTTCTATTTTTAATTTCCTCAACTGTTACTGTTAATTCTTTTTAGGAAGCTCTGTATGTGTGTATATATATATATATATATATATATATACACAAACACACACACATATATATATATATATATATATATATATATATATATATATAATAAAAAAATGTATACTTTCTTAATATGTATATATAGAAAATGTTGCAAATTAAAAAAATAATAATGTTCTTATTATCAAAGTATTTTCAGAAAATATATATTTGATATTTCAAATTGGCCTCAATCTTTCTTCAGAGAAAAGGCCAATCTGAAATATCAAATTTGCAATCAATTAAATGACCAGGCTATATATATATATATATATATATATATATATACGTGGACATTGAAGTCACCACCTTGAGGCAACAGTCTGTTTCATGCTAAATGCAATTATCATTGGGCCACGTGCATTGTGTTTTCACTCAAATTTTTATATATACAGGTCAGTGATGCATTGTGGATAGTCTATTTATTATTCAAATGGTTATTTTGGTGGGCATGATTTGTTAATTTTCTTATTATTTATGTTTAACAAATGGAAAAACAAATGTAGGTAGAATATTGATTAAACTCAAACACAAACACTTACCTGCATCAAGAACTTACCACAAGATATTTAACAAAAACACAGAAAATCATCTACTCTTGAACCAAGAACGTTTCACAAATAATAAAAAAGCACAACAGGAAAACAACCAGCAAACCAACCAGCAAACCACCTGAACAAATTAAACCCACATATAACTGCAGGATAAAAAGTGAATGTCCCTTAAACACCAATTGCTTGCAGAACAACATAATATACCAAGCTACTGTAAAATCAGCAGATAATGAAGAAAACATATACATAGGAGTAATTGAAGGATCCTGTAAACAAAGACACTACAAGCACAAAACATCTTTTACAAATAGTAAATACACAAACAACACAGTGCTCTATAAACATATCTGGGAGATTAAAAGCAAAAAACAAATCACACTAAAAGTATCATAAAAAAGTAATGAAAAGAATATCAGTCTACAAAAATCAATCCCAAAACTGTAAATTCTACAGGGAGGAAAAAATAGCTACAATTACCTTTCCTGACCAAAACAAACTACTAAATAAATGATCAGGAATCATCTGAAAATGCAGACACAAAATCAAATTTTTACGACGTTACTTAAGAATCAAAAACTGAAAATGAACAAGAATAAATAAAAATTAATAAATAAAATAAATTAATCCAAACAAATAAATAAATAAAAAATCTAAGTAAATTATAAATGAATTAAGAAACTGCACTCACCAAAATGACTTGGGGAATAATTCAATAGAATATCCACAATGCATCACTGACCTATA
>CAHIKZ030001964.1:497500-520000 GCA_903632075.3 Acanthosepion pharaonis | reverse complement strand
TATTTACATTCTTCTTTTTAATTTTCTTCTTTCCCTATTTTTTCACTCTTTCATTGATCTTACTTTCTTACTCCTTTTTTACTTTCTCTGTCTTCACTCTTTCTCTTTTTTCCCCCCAACCTTCTTTTTCTTCTATTCTAAATTTCTTCCTTATTTTCTTTGGCTTTTATATATTCTTCTCTCTCTTCCCAGTTTTCATATCTCATTTTTCTTTTTTGCTTCCTTTCATTTAACTTCTCTTCATCTATAAATTATTCTATTTTCATCTCTTTCATTTTCCTTCTTTTTCATTACTTTCGTCTTCTCTCTCACTTTTTTGTTTATTTTCTTCCTTTCCATTTTTTCACTCAGATCTTTATCTGATCTCTCTTTCTCTTTTTTTTTACCTTTTCTTTCTTCTTTTTCTTTATTTTCCTTTATTCTTGACTTCTTTCTTATTTTTATATCTTTATTCTCCCAACCATTTTACTTCAAGCTTTCATATTTTTCTCTTTTCTTCCTCCTCCATTTTATTTTTCTTTTTTTCACCCAACACAATTTTCTTCTTTCCTCGTACACTTAATTATTTCCTTCCCCTTGATTTTTTTTCATTGCACTTCCATTTCACTTCATTTTGCCTCCACTCGGTTTTTCTTATTTCCCCTCCATTTATGGTTTCTTCTTTTTGTCACCTTCATTTTTCTTCCTTAAATCTCCACTTTATTTTTTTCTTCCTTCCTCTTTCACTTGAGTTTTCTTTATTGTCCTCATTTTTTTTTCCTTTCACCTCCGCTTGATTTTTCCTTCTTTTCTCCTTCACTGAATTTTTTCTTCCTTTCACCTCCACTTGATTTTTTTTCCTTTCACCTCCACTTGATTTTTTTTTCCATTCACCTCCACTTGATTTTTTTTTTCCATTCACCTCCACTTGATTTTTTTTTTCCTTTCACCTCCACTTGATTTTTTTTTCCTTTCACCTCCACTTGATTTTTTTTCCCATTCACCTCCACTTGATTTTTTTTTTCTTTTCTCCCTTATTGGATTTTTTCTTCCTTTCACCTCCACACAAGTTTTATTTCCTTTCACCTCCACTTGATTTTTTCTTCCACTTGGTTTTTTTTTCTTTTCTCCCTTACTGGATTTTTTCTTCCTTTCACCTCCACTCGATTTTTATTCTTTCCCCTCCATTTATGGTTTCTTCTTTTTGTCACCTTCATTTTTCTTCCTTTCACCTCCACTTGATTTTTTTCTTCCTTCCTCTTTCACTCGAGTTTTCTTTATTGTCCTCATTTTTTTTCCTTTCATCTCCGCTTGATTTTTCCTTCTTTTCCCCATTCACTGGATTTTTTCTTCCTATTACGCCCACTTCATTGTCTCCTCCACTTGATTTTTTCTTTTCTCCTTCACTGAATTTTTTCTTCCTTTCACCTCCACTTGATTTTTTCTTCCTTTCAACTCCACTTTTTTTCTTTTTTCTTCCTTTTTTTTTTCACCTCCACTTGATTTTTTTTTTTTCCTTTCACCTCCACTTGATTTTTTTTTTCCTTTCACCTCCACTTGATTTTTTTTTTTTTCCTTTCACCTCCACTTGATTTTTTTTTTTCCTTTCACCTCCAATTGATTTTTTTTTCCTTTCACCTCCACTTGATTTTTTTTTTTTTCTTTCACCTCCAACTTGATTTTTTTTTTTTTCACCTCCACTTGATTTTTTTTTTTTTCCTTTCACCTCCACTTGATTTTTTTTTCTTTTCTCCCTTACTGGATTTTTTCTTCCTTTAACCTCCACTTGATTTTTTCTTCCTTTCACTGCCACTCAATTTTTTTCTTCCTTTCACCACCACTCAATTTTTCCTTCCTTTCACTGCCATTTGATTGTTTTCTTCTTTACTGGATGTTTTCTTCCTTTCACCTCCACTTGATTTGTTCCTGTATGGTTGAAAATAATTCATCACCCACAAGGCCGTGTGCTGTATCTCATCTGAAAGTAAACAGTCTCAGTATTTCAAAACTGGTCTAATTTTGTCCTGAATATTTTTGCATACCACATCTAACAAGTAAGCTGAATAGAAAGAGACATATATTAATAACAATGTTTCATTTTTTTTCATTTTACATCCACTTGATTTTATTTTCATCTCTTTTTCATTGTCAATTTTTTCTTCTCTCTCTCTTATTTATTTCTGTTCTTTCCTTTTTACACTCTTAACTTTTCTCAACCTTTTTCTCTTTCTTCTTCTCTTCCTTCTTACCAATTTTCAATCTTTTTCTTCCTACCACCCACACATTTTTCCCAGTTTTATAGCTTATTTTTATCTTACCCCCCGCTTTCTTCCTCCGTTTTTTTTTAAAGTTCCTTTTCTTTTCTTTTTCTTAAAATAACTCTCTCTGTCTTTCTCTCTCATCTTCTTACTTTCCCTTGCCCTAATCTCCTCTCTCTGTCTCATGCATTCTTTTCTTTTCCTCTATTTTTCTCTTTTCTTTCATTGAAACTTACTCAGTATCTATTCTTCTATAAAGATTTTCCAAAATATACATGGAAAAATATATCTTGAAGCATATTTTGCTGTTAAATCACAGATAGACACTTAAACACACATGTTTTCCTTTATGGAATCTTACAAGCTTGAGGCACTGGTGATACATATCAGCCAGTTAGTCTTTGACTTGTAGACTTTTCAAACTTCTTGTCTTTTTTTTATCCATAATCTCGGTCATATTTGGCTCTTTTTGCCAGAAAATTATGCAGTCTTTAATATTCTACTTCATTACACCTTAGACTCGTAACAACTGTGAATATAAATAGCTTAAAGCTCTTTGCTTTTTGAAATGTGGTGCTCATATAATCAAAACTTAACCTGTTGTAACAGAAACAAACGTATTGGATTTTCTTTGCCTTTTTTCTCTCTAAACTGAGACATATGATTGCATATATAAAATAAGTGAAAGACATTTAATTCAAGTGCTACAACACTTTTCTCTACACCTTCTGTTTTATTGCCTTACGGCCATATAACATTGTAAAACCAGTTCCTGTATAATCACCAAAGTTAAGCACTGTCGTGCATGGTCAGTATTTAAATGGGTGACCACTTGGGAATACCAGGTGCTGTTAACTCAAAAATATGGTTTGAATAAATAACTTATGGCCATATCATGTTGAAACACTGGTTCTCATATGATCACCAAAGTTAAGCACCGTCAGGCCTGGGCAGTATCTACAATGAGTGACCAATTGGGAATACCAGGTGCTGTTAGCTTGAAAATGCGGGTGGTGTGGCCATATCACATTGAAACACTAATCTCGTATGATCACCAAAGTTAAGCACCATCAAGCCTGGTCAGTATCAAGATGGGTGAATCCTGGGGAATACCAGGTGTTCTAAACATGGACATATCATGTTGAAACCCTGGTTCTCATACAATCACTGAAGTTAAGCAATGTTGAGTCTTGTCAGTACATAAATAGGTGACCACTTGGAAATACCAAGCTTAACATACAGGTGGTATAAAGAACTTATGGTCATATGACTTTGAAACATTAGTTTTCATATGAACACAATGGAACATACAAATATGAAAAGTTGCGGTATCTGTTAGGCTAATGGTTACCTTAATCCCATAGACTACAAGTTATTGCCTCCATCCTAACTCCATAAGATTGTAATATTAAATATAAATAGAGGTGGTTTATATGCAGAGTTGAGGTATCTGTTAGGCTAATGGTTACCTTAATCCCATAGACTACAAGTTATTGCCTCCATCCTAACTCCATAAGATTGTAATATTAAATATAAATAGAGGTGGTTTATATGCAAAGTTGAGGTATCTGTTAGGCTAATGGTTACCTTAATCCCATAGACTACAAGTTATTGCCTCCATCCTAACTCCATAAGATTGTAATATTAAATATAAATAGTGGTGGTTTATATCTGTTAGGCTAATGGTTACTCAAATCATATAGTCAAGATAAAATAATTTGTAGTCTAAGTCCATAAGAATGTAATATGAAATGTAAGTAGATATTTTGTTGCTAATTTTTTACCCAGATGGCATAGACTAGTAGTACTTGTACCTAAGTAAACTCTGTAATGCTGTAATATTAAATATATATATATATACATAGGAGATTTATATGTGAAGTATCTTGTAATCTAGTAGGCTAATGTTTATCTAGACGTCATAAACTGCTTTTATTTGTATCTAGCTCAATTCCCTAATAATATAAAATTATGATATCATTTTCATACTAATTTCTTCTATTAGTTCATTCTTTTCCAAATCAAGTTAAAAAAAAAAAATTTGAGAAAACCTTTAGCAATATTTTATTTTAATTTCTGTCTTCTTAAAAGGCTACCAAATCTTCCATCAATAAAAAAAAAAAAAAAACATACTGCATTTTCTTTCTATTTCAATTGAAAAAAAAAAAAAAGTTTTTACTTGACACCAAGTACGCCAGTCCGAACCACCTCTACTCAAATAATTGATCTTTTTCAGACTTAAAATGTTTATATCCTTGCTTGATGCTTTAAGTTGCTTGGCTAGTCGGCTGAGTGGCTAGCCAACTGACCGACTGGCTGGTTGTCCGACCGACTGGCCGACAGGTTGGCTGACCAGTGAGGTGGTTGCTTCTCTCTTCGTTTTGTCTGACCCCCACTTATTTCCTCGCCTATTGATTTCCCGACGGGATGCAGGGCCATCTTTGAAATTCTGTGCTTCGTCCTTCTCATTGATGGTGGCAGACACGTATCGTTGGCACATGTGTGCACAATACCAACGCAACCTGATATTGCTCCAGACAGCCATTTTAGAAACACCACATCTTATAGGATGAATCTTTTGTCCTTCTGTTTCTTGTACCATCTTTTTAGTTTTTGAATACACACACACACACACACACACACACATATATATATATATATATATATATTTAAAAAGCAAGAATAGAATTTTTTATGGAGTGTTTAGGGCAGACTGGTGTAACAGTAGGAAAAAATGTAAAAATAGCATAGAGGAAAAAAGACATACAGGCACGCACAATTTTATTTTATATAGATATTTTTATACAACAGTATCAGGATGTGTGGATGGTGTAATGGATAGCAACACAGAATGAGAAACTGGAGAGTCAAGTTCAAATTCCAATCAGATTTGTTACATTAACTTAGGCATAAATAACCTTGGAAAATTTTATGACTCAACTCATCCCCCCATATATGTGTTAAATAGCATACAGGAAAAAATCATTGCTAGTCTCAAAAGAAATTCAAATATATGTACACACACACACACACACACAAAAAATACTTACTTTTACAATCTGCTATAATATTTCAAATGTTATTTTTAGTAGATACCTTCATTTGAAACAGATGCCCAGCTTTTATTATTTCTTAAAAGCGTAAATAGACTGAGCAGTCTAAAGGACACTGGATTAAGCAGTGGTTTTTCTTCAAAAAGAGGAACACATATTTGAATCCCTGCCAGAGAATATATTTTCTTTATTAAGTTTATTACAGAGCAGAGAGATGTAATACACACTGTTTAAAATAATAAAAAAAAAACAGGACGTCTCTTTCAAACACAGGTATCCACTAAAAATTAATTTTGGCATAATTATATATAAGAGAACATTATGCATATACGAAAACATATATAGATAATAAAATAAAATGTTCACATGTATTTCTGAATCTTAAAATTTTCTTGTATTGTATTAATTTTTATATATATACATATATACTCTTTTAAGAATAGTATTTGTTGGTTATTGGAATTCATTCTGTATATACCAATCATATACTTGGAGATATATATATATATATATATATATATGACCAGATATTGTAGCATCTATTCTAACGTAATTTCAACGAAGAAATAAATTGAATAACATATGTATTTTTCCTTTTCTCCTCAGTAATTTTATAGTTTTTAAACTTAATAGTGAATAAATTTGGATTTTAAAATTGGCAGTTTTTGATTTTAATATCAAATTTTATCATATAATTTAGTAATTATTGGTTAGAATAAATTCTTTTTAATATTACCCATATTTTAAAGATCTGAATAGCTATTATAACATGATTTCATTGTCAAGCTTTTGAATCTTCCTATACTTGGGTTTTATTGGTCATTCTAGCTTTTGTAACAATGTTTTCCCTAGCAGAAGGATCGTTAATTAATTTGAGACATTTAAAACCATTTATTTTACATCCAACATCATCACTTGATAAGACACCTGATATTGTGTTGAAACAAAATAGGATATTTTGTAGTGATTTTATAACATATTATATGTTATATTTTTTTTTTTATAAAAATAATTATATATATGTGTGTATATATATATATATATATATATATATATATATATATATATATATATATATATGTGTGTGTGTGTGTTCCAGTGTAGGGTAGGTTAATTCAAATATCCAAACATTATATTTTTAATAAGTTCTCAATACAAAGTAGAGTTTAATAATTATAATAATATTTATTAACAATTATAACAAAAACATGTTATAAACTGCAACATAAACGCAATCATGTTTCAGCACTATAGGGGCTTCTTCAGACCACAACTGCCTTGGGCTTCCATTATTGTTAATCTTTTTTTACATGTGGATGAGTCTGTTATGCTTGTATTTTCTACTACTATGTTTCAGATGGAGTTTGGTTGGTTTTCATGTGTGTTTAAATGAGTTCTAACTATATATATATATTGTTTGTAGCAGATGTAATTTCAACGAAATAAATTGTAACAAGAAATTTCTTTTCTCCAATTTTATAGTTTTTAAACAGGCAGACAGGCAGTTTTAATATGTGTGTATGTGCATATATATCTCTCCAAGTACAGGAGGTTTGGTTGGTTTTTGAACTCTTAAAATTATTTATATTCCATTCAGCATCATCACTTGATAAGACACCAGAAGTGTCAAAACAAAATTGCAACTTTTGTAGTGATCTGTGATCTTATAACATGCATATGTTATAAATTTGTGTATGTATATATATATATATATATATATATATTGTTGTTCCCAATAATAGAAAAAAAACATGTTATAAACTGCTACATAAACCAATCATGTTTCAGCACTAATACAAGTTTTAGCACTTTGTTAAGATGAGTTCTTCAGACCATCACTGCCTTGAAGAAGCCAGACCCCCATGTGCTGAAACATTTTGTTGGGTATTTAAATTTTTATAAGTTGCAGTTTAATTTGTAAACTCTGTTATAACATATTTTTTATAATTGTTAATAAATATATATATATATATATATATATATATATTAAAAATTCAAATTTATAACTTATGCAAGTTATAAGATCACTACAAAAGTTGCAGTTTTGTTTCGACACTTCTTTTCAAGTGATGATGTCGAATGGAATATAAACAATTTTAAGAGTTCAAAAACCAACCAAGCCTCCTGTACTTATGTATGTATATATATATATATATATATATATATATATATATATACACACACACACACACACTACTACATGCCTGCCTGCCTATCTTGACAGCTCACGTTACACGTGCCCGTCCATAGCTCAATTAGGCCTCATTTAAACACACACAAAACCTATCAAACTCCACCTGAAACATACTAGTAGAAAACACAAGTATAATCGCCTCATCCACATGTAAAAAAGGATTAACAATAATGGAAACCCTAAATCTTCATTCATTCATATATATATATATATATATATATATATATATATATATATATATGTGTGTGTGTATGTATGTGTGTATATACCTGTGTTTTATATATATATATATATATATATATATATATATATATATATATATTTATGCATATAATTATGAGTGTATATATAGATACATATATATATATATATATATATATATATATATATAAATGTGTGCTTTAATGTATATATGCATAATCATGAATGCACACCACTATGAACACACACATACATACACATATGTGCGTTTATACATATGTGTATAATCATGTGTGTTAATACATGTGTGTATATGCATATAATTATGAGTGTATATACTACTATGTGTGTGTGTTAAATATTTGTATATACATATAATTATGAGTATGTGCACAAACACACACATAATTATGTGTGTGTATATATATATATATATATATATATATATATATGTGTATGTGTATATATTATTGTATATATTCATTAAAAAATGGCAGCATAAATAAATGTTCTTCCCGACCGAATCAATTTTTGGTTAGCTGTCTTCATCCTATAAAATATATTGGCAGCAAAAGGTCACACAGATCATCCGACATAGATACACAGATCCAGCCAAGCAAAATAAGTTTTTAAACAAAGACTATATGGAATAATTGTACACGTATGCATGTATGGGTGTGTCATACACATTCATTTATGCATGTAGAGAGCTTTTACTTGTACTGCATTGTCATTTATTTTGAATATACTTACATATATTAACACACACACACACACAATACTGAATACCCACACACATACACACAAATTGTATACAGTATATTTTACTGTCGTTCACCTTGTACAATGCCCTGAGGTAAAGTGTTACAGAGAAGAGGTACAGTTTATGTGGATATGTGTGAAAGATAACAGTAAACCCCTAGACTTTAACAAGATTGGAGCGATCTGGGAAGCAACCTCTTGGGAGTCAGTTCTTCATGGCAACAATTTGTGGGAAGAAGCTGCTCAAGTGGAACTTATGTCTCACCAAAAGGAATATGAAAGGAAGGAAGGTGATTTGTAACGTGTGAACAATGGCGTGTCTTAGCTGAGAAGGTTAGAACTGGTAAAACAAAGAGTGTAGTTTATCTGGATACTCACTATGGAAGGAGTGACATAGCTGTGAGAGGCATGCAACGTCTCATCTGCGAGAAAGGGTTTTCAGAGTGGAAAATAATTTGTTAGCTAAAAGGGGCACAAAAACACTTTTGGATTCTATCAAAACTGAAAAGTGAAGACTGTGCAGCTCCAGCCCATATATAACAGCAGTACTTGATTTTCAGCCTGATCTGGCTCTTGTATTGATATGGTCTTTATGCATCCCCATTGACAATCCTCTTCTATATGCTGTAGGTGATACATAGGTGATAATGCCTCTCCACGACATCCTACCCATTGTACATCTAAGCAACGTTTGTCCCTTTGCGAAACCTCCTAAACCATATTGGCAATGGAAATGTGGTTCTACAGAAGGATGCTGAGAATACCATAAGTTTCAAGAAAAGTGGAAACAAAAAGGAAACTTTAAATCAGAAAGAGTTTGTTGAAATTTCTGGGTCACATAAGGAGAAAAGAGGGCTTGGAAATTTTAACACTCACAGGACATGTTGAGGGTAAAAGGACAGAGAAAAGCATTGCATAAACTCCTAAATGAGCTTATGTAAATGGTTGTCAGAACAGGGATTAGGAGAAATAGCAAAAAGATAAACAGTGCTAAGAGGTAAAAGGGACAGGAAGTTGTGGAGAGCAATTATTGTTGCATATGTCCTGAAAGAACACAGTACATAGAAGAAGATATATATATATATATATATATATATATATATATAAAGTGGATACAGTAGTAAACACCCAGAGGTGACAATCTACTTCATGCTTAATGTAATCATCAGGCCATGATGATTGTGTTTAGCATGAAACAGACTACCACATCTGGGTGTTGACTTCAATGTCCACTTTTATATTTAGATGTGCTCTAGCCCTGGTACTGAACACTTTAACCCATAAATATAGCATAGCTTAAAACTATATTTTATCATATATATATATCTATATATATAAGTGTATGTGTATATAGTGTGTGTGTGTGTATGTGTGTCTTTCACATTTGTACATATAGGCTCATTTTATCTTCATTTATCAATACAAATGGATTGTGAATTTCTCATACATACAAATGTAATAATACATATTTGTCACTCATTTTCTCTTTCATACACACACACACACACACACACACATATATATATATATATATATATATATATATATATATATGAAGAAATATAGTTTTAAGGTGTGCTATATTTATGGGATAAAGTGATCAATATCAGAGATAGAGCATATATAAATATAAAGTAACACTCATAGGCAACAGGCTGTTTTAATGCTTAGCGTATGTGTCAGGCGTGACTTTGCACCTAAACAATAAACAGCCTGTCAACTCTGAGTGTCGAAATTTAATGTGCATTTTATATTTCTATTTATATATATATATATATATATATATATATATATATGATTAATGGGAGTAAAAGGTATGTCACTTAGATGATTGGTATTACATTCAACATCCCAACTGCAGAGATTCGTAGGTGGACCTGTTTACCACTCTTCAGGGTTTATCAGAAATTTACTGATATATTTAATATATATATATATATATGCATAAATATCTTTTATATATGCTTGAGAGAAAAGATGTGCATCAAATATGTATATATATATATGTGTGTGTGTGTGTCTGTGTATATGTGTGTGCATGTCTTTATTTATACATATATATATATATATATATATATATATCTGTGTGTGTGTTTATGTATATATATGTGTGTGTGTTTATGTATATATATGTGTGTGTGTGTTTATGTATATATATGTATGTGTGTATTAATGTATATATAGAGAGAGGTATGTGTCTGTATATATATATGCATGCATATGTATATCTGTATATATATATATATATATATATATATACACATACACACATGTGTGTGTGTGTATTTGTGCATGTTTTCATGTCGATATGTGTGTGTGTATATGTTTGTGTGCATGCATGTATGACAGAAAATGAGTATAAATATATGTGCGTGTACATGTATGTGTATGTATATATATATATATATATATATATATATATATATGTGTGTGTGTGTGTGTATATATATGTGTGCGTTTGTGTATATATGTGTGTGTATGTATATGTATATATATTTATTTATTCTATGTAGATATATGTGTGTGTATGCATAGATATATATATGTACATATTTCTCTCTCTCTCTTCATATATATATATACATATATATATATATTAATATCTAAGAAAGACTAAGACAATTATCACTGACTAATGGTGCTTACTGCCAACGCAATTTAATCTAGCCTGGCTGGGAAATTTGGGGATCAAGTTTCTGTCTACAAGAATCAAACATTATTTTTTTCCTTTCATTTATTTTTATTTTTTGTTTTTTTTTTTTTTTTTTTTTTTTTGGCCTTTCACTTGATTTTTATGCCTCTCCTTTTTTCTCATCTGAATCACTAACTTGGACAGTTCTCAAGTGTCACAGATTTTACAAGCACACGAAATGTATCAACAGCAAGTTAGTAAAAGTTCCATAAAACTTCTTTCTTCCTCCCATCTTCCTGCAGCATGTAGAATGTAGATGCTAGGCAATCTCTTCCACTTCCTTTTCTTTGTCTGTCATTTGATTTTGAATAGACATTCCCCATAGTGTTTGACATGTTTTGATTCCTCTTAAAAAATTAAAATTGGCTAAAATTCCCACTCTGGAAGATATGGATTTATGCCTTTTCTCATGGGCATTTATATGAAATGAATGTCATCAGCCTCTGTCAGAATTTGAACTTGTGACTCCATATTCCATATGAATAATCATATTGGTTGTATCAAATAATGTTTAGGATTTCTTACCCTTTTGCTGAGTGGAAACCATTTTCAAGCTATTAATCTCCTGAATGTATAAACCTCATAGAAGGACTCTGTTAGTCCTCAAAATTGTTCAAATCTGGTGGGGACCCCAATACTGAAAAAAAAAAAAATTCAAACCTCATCAGGAGTACAACAAGGTGAAAAGGAGAGCCCCAATCTATTTAAACTTTTCTTAGACTATTTCTTATGTATATACAAGCACATATGTGAAGAGGTAGGCAGTGATCATTTGAACATTCTATACTGCATCCCAAATGAATCTACTAACAAAAAACTGCATTCCAGTTTTCCTTCCCTGAGGCCAGTGTAGTGGTAATGAGTGAAATATGCTGATGACATAGATATTCATAATTGGGATAAGAATGATCTTGAGTAAAAAAAATCAACATCCTCTATCAAGTATTCCAAGAAATAGTCCTCATGACAAAGCATTTCATAACAAAAAATATGATCTGGAATTGGAATGAAAAATTCAAGATATGAAATGATTAAAAACTGGATTAATTATAACAAAACAGCTATAACAAACTTTCTACAAAACTTGTAAATAAGTAGTTATCCCAAATATTAGGATCTTTACCACTACAATCTAGACAGTTGGAGATATAATTAAGAAGAAAAATAAATCCAACACCAATTCAAATTACAATGTAAAAGCATTTATATTGGTGAGGCATTTCAAAATCTAAAAGCTTGTATCTATGAACATAAAAGGGATTTATGTTTAGACAATCATTCAAACTTGCACGTCATATGCAGGAACAAAACTGGCAATAAATAACTTTATAAATGACACTGTGGACATGAAGTTCCCTTCCTATTGTTTGTTCCTGATTTTACTTACAGGCATCCTAATTAAAAAGAATATTTTTCTTAACATTGAAAGGACTTTGTGCGATCACATTATCAACTCATCAATTCATAAGTAGGCATCTGCACAGATGACACTACCATTTACTCCTGTCTCAATAGTAAATCCAGTATTTGCTGACAAAGTTAACCTGGCCATTGGTCTTGAAAATGACCTCCAATCTGGGGTTGACTGGGGCAGGAAATGACTTGTGAATTTTAATGGATCCAAAACGAAACTACTGCCATTTAATCACCATAGAGAAACTTCCTTGCCTTCTATCTTTGATCATATCCACAGAAGCACCACACTGCACCTTTTTGGTCTCACATTTTCCACTGACCTGAGGTGGAACATCTACATTGAATCAAATCAATAGCTGCATCTACTGCAAGGAGAGTTGGGTCGGTGTGTCATTGCAGGAAATGTTTCTTGTCACAATCCATCTTGCACATTTATAAATCTACCATTCATCTGTGCATTTAATACTGTTGCCATATCTGATCTGGTGCTCCTGATGTAAGATGTGTTTCTTGACAAAATCCAAAAATAGGATCTGTAATGTAATTGATCTTGACCAGGCACCTTGATTTCAGCCTCTTTCTCATCAATGTGTCTTTTCTACAAATATTTTCATGGCAACTGCTCTAATGAGCTTTTTTCTCTGGTGCTCCAACTATATGAATTTAAGCATCCTGCTCAATTGGGAAATAACTCTCATGATTTTACTGTTTAACTAGTTAGATACAACTGCCACTTCTACTCCAACATTGAACTTCCTTCCAATTACTTGATTCTCTGATTATTATAATCTTCAAAAATTTAAATGCAACTTCAATTGCCATCTTCTGTCTTCTTGAACCCTTGAAGGGTTTGGTTTGAAATTCCAATCACATGAGGAAGGCCAGAGTGTACAACGGCCAAAACGTTGTGAATATGGCAATGAAGATGAGGATAACAGTCTGAATAGTGTAATTAATGCAAGTAATTAAAAATTACTATTCTCAAATCTGAGGTTATTTTCTGAACAAACTAATAGAAAAGCAATAACATTTAGTAGACTTTAGAAGTCATATTTCCAGAAAAATTGTTTTTAGAATTTTAGAAGAGCAGGGTTGCTCATATGGCTTGTAGTATGAACTAGTCCCTTCCCTGGTAACCTGTAGCAATTCTTGAACCTTGGATTTTACAAGAGCAGGACTGAAGATACGGATTGTAGTATGAAGTAGTTCCTTCCCTGGTAACTTGTAGCAGTTCTTGAACCTTGGATTTTACAAGAGAAGGGTTGTTCATATGGATTATAGTATGAAATAGTCTCTTCCCTGCTAACCTGTAGCAATTCTTGAATCTTGGATTTTCCAAGAGTAAGGCTGCTCATATGGATTGTAGCATAAACTACTCCCTTCCATGTTAACCAGTATCATTTCTTAAACCTTGGATTTTACAAGAAGAAAATCTTTTTTTTTCTTCCTTTATAATTTTCACAAGACTGATTATGATCAACCTTTTGGATTTAAGTGTAAATGAGACATATTGGATAAGAAACAAAGAAAAGTAACCTGTAGTGATTCTAAACCCTAAAAAGCATTTTCTAGACACCAGTCTCAATCAGCCATCTTATTAATGTAAGTTAAAGAACAAATATAAAACAGATGAAGTTCGACATCTGTCCAAATTGAAATAATTACAGTCATATTTGTTGTACTAATAGTGACACAAGTAGAATATAGATTTTCTTTCTCAGTCACTGAAGGAAATCCTTATTATTGGATTAGTAAATTTGGTATTATCTACCAGTGTCCTTCTGTACTTGGAGAAGTGTTGCTTGTTTCATTACCTCCTCCTCTGTGCCATCGTTTTTCCCCTGCACAATTTGTATGACTTAATCAATATGGCTAACAATGGACAATGAGAAGTTATTTTTGAATTTCCATCTATCAGTTTGTTGAAAATCTTTCCATCACTTGCTCATTATATATCTATATATCTTTATATATATATATATATATATATATATAATTATTATTCTCTTTTCTTGATTTCTCTCTCTTTATTACTGATATTTTTTTCCTGTTTTTACTTATTACATTGGTATTAGATTCTTGCTGCAGTTTTTTTCCTGAAATCATTTTTTTTTCTTGAGTCTCTCCAACCAGTCTTTCATTTATTTTATGGTTTTTGTTTTTCTTAACTTTTTTTCTGAAAATTTTTTACTTGTTTCCTTCAGTTTTCTTTGTCTGTTCATTTTTCTCAGATTTGGTTATTTTTCTTTCCTTCCCTTCCTTCATAATTTTCTTCACATGTTCCTTGTTTGTTTTTCTCAACTTTTTCTTTCTCTTTCTTTCATAGTTTTCTTGTTGATTTTATTTTCTTTCTCAATTTTCTTTATTTTTTTTTCATTTTTCTCTAGTTTGTCATATTCTGTTAAGTTTACTTCATTTCTTCATCACTGTTTTCTTCAATCATACTCTGTGCATTTTTCTTTACCTTCTAAATTTCTTTTTCACTCTCTTTTCTTCAGTTTTCTGTTCGTTAATCAATTTTTTTTTTCAATTTTCTCAAATTCACTTTCTTTTATTTCCCAATTTTCTTTGATGGCTCCTTGTTTTTTCTTTTCTTTTTCTTCTTCACAATATTTTTCATCTGTTACGTGTTCTTTCTCCTCATTTTACTTTTTCCTTTGCTTTTTTCTTTCTTTTTAACCTTTTTGTCTTTTCTCTTTGCTTCCGCATCTCTGAGATTTCTTTTTTCTTTTTTTTTTATGTCTTTTCTCTTTCCTTCCGCTTTCTTAAATTCTTTTTTTTTCTTCCTTTTGCCTCAACAACATTTTCAATTTTCCTTTCAGCCTCTATATTATGTTTGCTCTTACTCATTGTCTTTCGCCCTCTCTCTCTTTCTCATCTTTCTATCTATCTCTCTTTCTCATCTTTCTCTATTTCTCATTTTTTATCTCTCTCTCTTTCTCTTTGTCCTTCCATCACTTTCTCGTCTTTCTTCATCTTTCTTCTCTCTCTTTCAAAATCCCCTCTCTTTTTTCTTTCTTTATTTCTTCACCCCTCTCTCTTTTTTCATCATCTCTTCTCCCCCTCTCTCTTTCTCGTCGCTCTTCTCCCTCTCTCTCTTTCTCGTCGCTCTTCTCCCTCTCTCTCTTTCTCATCGCTCTTCTCCCTCTCTCTCTCTTTTTCTTCTTCTCCCTTCTCTCTCTCTTTCTTTTTTTCTCTCTCTCCTCTCTCTCTCTTTCTTTTTTTCTCTTCTCTCTCTCTCTCTCTTTCTTGTTGCTCTTCTCCCTCTCTCTCTTTTTCTTTCTTCTCTCTCTCCTCTCTCTCTTTTCTTCTCTTTCTTCTCTCTCTCTCTTCTTCTCTCTCTCTCTCTCTCTCTCTCTTTTCTTCTCTCTCTCTTCCTCTCTCTCTCTTTCTTGTTGCTCTTCTCCCTCTCTCTCTCTTTCTTTCTTCTCTCCTCTCTCTCTCTCTTTCTTGTTGCTCTTCTCCCTCTCTCTCTCTTTCTTGTTGCTCTTCTCCCTCTCTCTCTCTTTCTTGTTGCTCTTCTCCCTCTCTCTCTCTTTCTCTTTCTTTTCTCTTTCTCTCTCTCTTTCTTTCTTGTTGCTCTTCTCCCTCTCTCTCTTTTTGTTTTTCTCTTCTCCCTCTCTCTCTCTTTTCTTTTTGCTCTTCTCCCTCTCTCTCTCTTTTCTTTTTCTCTTCTCCTCTCTCTCTTTCTTGTTTTCTTCTCCCTCTCTCTCTCTTTCTTTCTATCTTCTCCCTCTCTCTCTTTTCTTTCTTTCTCCTTTCTCTCTCTTGTCTTTCTTTTCTTTTTCTCTCTTTCTCTTTTTTCTTCTTCTCTTTCCCTTCTTTCTTTTTTCTCTTTTTCTCCATCCTCTCTTTATTTCCTTTCTCCTTTTCTCTTTCTCTATTGCCTTTCTCCTTCTCTCTCTCATTGCCTTTCTCCCTCTCTCTCTCTCGTTGCCTTTCTCCCTCTCCCTCTCTCGTTGCCTTTCTCCCTCTCTCTCTCTCGTTGCCTTTCTCCCTCTCTCTCTCTCGTTGCCTTTCTTCCTCTCTCTCTCGTTGCCTTTCTTCCTCTCTCTCTCGTTGCCTTTCTTCCTCTCTCTCTCGTTGCCTTTCTCCCTCTCTGTCTTGTTGCCTTACTCCCTATTTGTCTTTCTCATTGCCTTTCTCCCTCTTTCCTACTGTCATGCACCTTCTATCTCGTTCTCATTCTCTTTCTTTCACTTTATCATTGCCTTTTTCCCACTTGTTGTTTTCTCCCTTTTCTTTCTCATTGCCTTTCTCAATCTTTCTCTTTCTCGTTGCCTTTCTCTATCTTTCTTCATCAATGTCTCTATCTTAGCCTGGCATAAGATTCTTGCTGCAATGATTTTTTTAAAATCATTTCTCCCTTGTGTTTTTTTTTTTTTTTACTAAAATGATAAGTTTTTCATTTATGGCTTTCATTTTTTTTAAATTCTTAAATTTTTTACTTTTTTATTTTCTCTTTTTCTTTCTCTGTAAAAATGTTTTTCTCTTTTGCACTGATTTCCAATCTCTCTTCCTCACTACCTATTTCTCTCTCCTACACTCACTTTTCATTACACAAGCTTTTTTCTCTCACTTCCACACTCTTTTTTTGTTACTGTCTTCCTCTTTTACACTCATTGCTCTTTTCTGTTTCTCATTATCACCCTCTCCCTTTTATCACTATTCTCATTGTTTCTTTCTGATTTCTTTTCTTTCTCACTACTTTCCTCTCTCTCTATATTTATTGCTACATACCTCTCTCTTATTATTATTCTTTATTTCTCTCTGCCTTCTCTCTCTCTCTCTCTTAATGCTATCCTCACTCTATTTCTCACTGACTTCTCTTTTGTCACTCTTTGTTTTTCTCTCTCTCTTTCTTCCACAATACCATTCTTTTTGTCTTTCTCATTTACAGCTCCCTATCTTTTATTTCTCCATTGTTGAGATTTTGGACAAGAATAAATACCTCTGTCTATTTAGCTGATACAAATAATTAATTCTAACAAAAGGACAGCCTTATTTGCTAAACAGAATTTTTCTTATTCTTAATATTTTATTCTAAATTTAATGAGATGATTTGATATAGGATAGAGATTCACAAGGCTCATCTAAATGAGCATTAACAATATAGAATGAGTTCAATCTTCACTGGGTGCTTCATACAAAATCATTGATAATGCATTTTCATAATAAAATCATTGGCAATGCATTTTCATAGTAAAATCATTGGCAATTCATTTTCATAGTAAAATCATTTGCAATGAATTTTCATAGTAAAATCATTTGCAATTCATTTTCATAGTAAAATCATTTGCAATTCATTTTCATAGTAAAATCATTTGCAATTCATTTTCATAATAAAATCATTTGCAATTCATTTTCATAATAAAATCATTTGCAATTCATTTTCATAATAAAATCATTGGCAATGCATTTTCATAGTAAAATCATTGGCAATGCATTTTCATAGTAAAATCATTGGCAATGCATTTTCATAGTAAAATCATCATTAATTCATTTCATAGTAAAATCATTTTAGTCATTCATTTTCATAAAAATCATTTGCAATTCATTTTCATAGTTAAAATGCATTTTCATTTTCATAATAAAAAAATTTTGCAATTCATTTTCATAGTAAAATCATTGGCAATTCATTTTAATTTCATTTTTGTCAATCATTTGCAAAATCATTTTCATTTTCAAAATAGTAAAATCATTTGGCAATTCATTTTCATCATTTGCAAAAAAAAATCATGCAATTCATTTTCATAATAAAATCATTTTTAATTCATTTTCATAGTAAAATTTTTTGGCAATGCATTTTCATAGTAAAATCATTTGCAATTCATTTTCATAATAAAATCATTGGCAATTCATTTTCATAGTAAAATCATTTGAAAAATTCATTTTCATAGTAAAATCATTTTGCAATTCATTTTCATAATAAAATCATTTTGCAATTCATTTTCATAAAAATCATTTGCAATTCATTTTCATAATAAAATCATTGGCAATTCATTTTTATAGTAAAATCATTTGCAATTCATTTTCATAATAAAATCATTTGCAAAATCATTTGCAATTCATTTTCATAATAAAATCATTTGCAATTCATTTTCATAGTAAAATCATTGGCAATGCATTTTCATAGTAAAATCATTGGCAATGCATTTTCATAGTAAAATCATTGGCAATGCATTTTCATAGTAAAATCATTGGCAATGCATTTTCATAGTTTCATTTTCATAGTAAAATCATTGGCAATGCATTTTCATAGTAAAATCATTGGCAATGCATTTTCATAGTAAAATCATTGGCAATGCATTTTCATAGTAAAATCATTGGCAATGCATTTTCATAATAAAATTATTTCCAATGCATTTTCATAGTTACATCATTTGCAATGCATTTTCATATTATTTCCAATGCATTTTTATCGTAACATTATTTGTATAAACTTTCTATGGTATTCCCAATATATGTATGTAGATTCACATCTTAATTACTTCGAGTTCCTTCTTCATCTATTGGAAGAATATCCAGCATTCATTGCTATAAACATTCCTCCACAGCAAAACACTGTTGTCTTTCTGTCATCTGCTTGTCTTCTTTTCTTCTTTTATAAATGTAATGGCGTTTTGGGGATGTGATCTCTTCAATACAGCCATGTTAATGTAAAGTATTTTAACATGAAAACATTAAGCAAAATACGGTAATAACTTTGTCAGTTTGGTTGGTTAACCATTATTTCCCAAGAATTTTTTTGATCCTTGTAAGTTTTCTGTTTAACAAACAAGGAGAGCAGACTATCAAAGCACAATGAACCAGGGTTGAAACTAGACCAATTTTGCAGGCATTGGGACCAATTGTGTATAAGCTTCTAAAAGTGGGTTTGCGAAAGATACTAGTGAAAAAATTACCATCCTTGATTTTTACAAGATCTATGAAGGGCAATGTAACATCACTCTCATCCTCCATAATAAACTGAAGGGATGGATGGAGAGAATTATGTTCTGCAAAAAAATTAGTGGCAAAAATATTTCTGAAAATCTCTTTCGATACAAAATTATCAAAATTATAATACAATAATATTCTATTCTGGATGGTGGAGTAATGGATAGCAGCTTGGACTGAAGAATCAGAGACCTGAGTTCAAATTCCATTTGAGCCCATTACATTCATTATGTGCACATGCCCTTGGAAAAGGTATGAATCCATCTCTTCTAACCCCACTCTGGGTGAATAGCAGGACAGAATAATAGAAATAAACAAAATGACAAAATTTATTAATAGCTACAAAGAAGAGGAAATTGTGGAGAGCCATGATCGCCTATGTTCTAAAGGCATATGGCACATAAAAAAGAACATGTTTTTTCAATTAGCCTCAAAAACTTGGATGATAAAAAAGGCATAAAGAAAACAAATGATTTCAAAACCAAGATAGGCTTTTATATGAATATAAACAGTCCTCCTCTTTTGCTATTGTCGGAGGAAAATTTTCAGATACAGGTAAAGACTAGATTGCTTCCAGCAAATTTTTGATAAGCTGGGGTATGTGTCAGGATTCCTATGAGATCTGTTTGATTAAAAGACCTTGCATATTTATTTGAAATAAGTAAATAAATAAACAATAAAGAATAAATTTATTTGTTTACTTGTGCTCTCCAAAAATGATGACGGTATTTAAGTTTTTAAGATTTTACAAGTGCACTGCAGGTGCAAAATTAATGTTCATTTGTCTGCAAGCTGCAAATAAACAGGCATAAATAAATTATGGTATTTTATTTATTGTCACCAGAAAAGTACAATCCATATAAAAAGGGGCATTGACTGTTACACAACCTAAACAACAAAGGTTAAGTGCTAAACTAGCCTGTAGTATACACTTTTGTACTTATAGCCTTATTTTCTATTTTATGAATTCATCCTCCCTTAACATTTTTTAAGAAATAGTATATTGGTCTCTTTTCTAGGTGTCAAAGAGAAACCACTTTTTATTTTTTTCATCATTCTTTCTTCCTTTCTTTCTTATTTTCATTTTCATTCTTTCTTCCTTTCTTTCTTTTACTTTCATTCTTTTTTCCTTTATTTATCTCTTTCTTTTACTTTCATTCATTCTTTCTTTCTTTCTTTATTTTTACTTTCATTCTTTCTAACTTTCTTTATTTTTACTTTAATTTTTTCTTTATTTTTCTTATTTTTACTTTTATTCTTTCTTCTTGCTTTTCTTTTTCCTTTCTTTCTTAAATTTCTTTCTTCCTTTCATTCTTACTTTCTTTCTTCTTCCTTTTTCTTTCTTTCTTTCTTTCTTTCTTTCTTTCTTCTTCCTTTTTCTTTCTTTCTTTCTTTCTTTCTTTCTTTCTTTCTTTTTCTTTCTTCTTCCTTTTTCTTTCTTCTTCCTTTTTCTTTCTTTCTTTCTTTCTTTCTTTTTCATACGCTTTCATTTTTCCTCCTTACTTATTCTATTTAGTTCATTCTAGTTTTCTCCTTCCTTTTCTACTTTCGTTATTTCTTTCCCATTTCATTTGATTTTTCTTTTCTTTTTGTTTTTGGCTGTATAAAAGGAAAAAAAAATTCTTCCTCTATTTGACCAAACCACAGAACCAAGATTTTCCCCCAAAGTTATCAATACAACCCTTTACTTCAATTCTTTATTTTTTGGATCTTCTCAGTTTTCAGTTGCCCTTTTGCTGCCCCAAGCTCATCAAATACTTTCCTGGATACGATTAAAAAAAAAAAAAAAAACAGAACCAATATATAGCCTGACAAAAAAAAAAAAAAAAAAGAAAATCTATCAAAGAGCTAAATAGAAATGCCACCACTAAATTCAATATGATGAAGTTTCAAAGAAAACTTATCAGACTCAAGGACAAAATTGTAAACAGAGAGGAACCTGAACATTGACATGCCATGTTTACATTTGAGTATTTTGTGTTCGTCTCTTAGAAAACTATTCCAGTATATAATAGATATATCAACAAATTTCACATTGACATTCTTTCCTTTCTCTCCTTCATTCATATGTTTATTCCTTCCTACTTTCCTTTATCAGGAAAAGGTATATAAGCCTGCTATACTGGGCACTTAAACCCTACTTTGAAACTACTATATGGATATGCTATTTTATTATTTTAATGTTAATATATAATAGACATATTATTTAATCCATGCTATATGCATGATATTTCATATTAAATTTATATAAATTACATATATATATATATATAGATAGATAGATAAACCTAGTGAGCCAGACAAACCTACCCAGGTTTCACCTAAACGGATCAGAAAAGTGAAACCTAACTTTCCCTGACGATCCGCTTAGGGTGAAACCTGGGTAGGTTTGTCTGGCTCACTAGGTTTATCTAGGTTTTCTACTGTTGTATTGAGCTCTTTTGCTAGTTAGTTGTTTACTCGTGTCGGGGTTTTTTTCTTTTGGGCTTCAAACCTGTATCTGTGCAATTTTTTTTTTTACAGACTTTCATGTTTCTCGCTCTTTCTTTTTTAAAACCTTTTTTCCCTCGAGATTGATTTGATTATTGGCAAATCAAAAATTCAAAAATTTTTCGAAATGAGTATAGTTACCTATATTTGTATTTATATATATATATATATATATATATATATATATATATATATATATATATATAATTGAAATTAATTTTTTTTTTTCATTAAACATAAGATGTCCGTCATGGACAACAACAATGATTTGCCTGTTGCTGCACACTTTAGCCAACCGTTTTACACCATTGATGACATCAGTTGTGTACTTTTAGCATCTTCATTCAACAGCTGACAGTAACAATGCAGATCAGAGTTGAAATATATTTTCAAAATAAAATCACACATTGAGGGATTAAACAGGGATTTGGGTTTAATTAGATTATATAATTTCCACAGGGAGAACTCTAACCAATAACAACATCATTCGTTGGAAGAGTGAGTCTGACCTATTAA
>CAHIKZ030001964.1:315000-495000 GCA_903632075.3 Acanthosepion pharaonis | reverse complement strand
TTAACCATTTAAAAAATTGTTTTGAAAAAAAATAAAATATATCTCATATTTGTAGATATTTTCAAAATAAATTGGTACCTTAGGAAAAAATTTTCAAAAAAAAATTATAAGAAATAAATTTTTAAAATAACATTAAAAAAATAGAATATAATAAAAACTTTAAGTTTTTAATCTAAAGGGAAAAAATCAGTGAGTAATAAGACATTATATATAATAAAATGCTCAAGAAATGCAGTTTTTTTATAATTAAAAAATAAATCCTTTTGATAAAAAAACCTACATAGGTTTTGAAAAATGGATTTTTTTAGAGAGCAATTTGCAATTTTAAATAAATAAATTTAATTTATTTTTTATATATATATATATATATATATATATATATGAAATATTTCATTTAAATATGATAAAGATGCTTTTGAAAATTTGATAAAATTTAATCAAAAAATCTTTATTTTCAAAAATTTTTTCACTAGATAAAAATATTGATAGAAAAACTGTCCCAATGTTTTATTTTTTCAAGAATGATCAATTAAAAAATTTAGCCATTATCGATTCATTTTGATGTTTACTGTTAACATCTGAAAAATTAATTGATTCTTTTATATTGTAAACAATTATGGAATAACAAGTTTTAAATTCAAAACACAGTCAGGATGATGTGTCCATTTTCATTTAATAATAGATGAGTGTTGGTTTTTTTTTTTTTTAGAATATTTCCAACTTTTTTTTTAAATTTATTTTAATCTTATAATTATATATAAAATATTTTCTTTATTTAAAAATATTTTCAAATTTCTGAAAAATATATTTAAAAAAATATTTTAATTTTTGCTAAATATTTAAATATATTTTTTCATTCTTTTATATTTACATTAATTTTTGGAAATTGTGGCTTTTTAATTGATTCTTTTTTTTTATTTTAAAATATATTTCTCTAAGGCAATATATTTTTATATATTATGTATATATTTGGGAAACGAATATATATATTAAATATATATATAAATTTTGGCATATTTTTTTCGTAAATTTATAAATTGGAATTTTATATCTATATAATCATATATATATATATATATATATATATATAAAATAAATATATATATATATATATATATATATTTAAATAATAAAAAAAAAATATAAATATATGGATATATATATATATATAAAAATATGTATATATTATATAAAATTAAAGGTTTAACATATCCATTTCAAAATTTTAAAATTTAAATTGAGGATTTTATTGCATTTTTTGAATATAAAGCAAGGTTTTTTATTTATTATTGTGTTTATATATCAGATAATTTATGGTTAAAAAAAAGAAAAATATCTTAGTTTATTTTAAATCATTATCTATATAATAATTGTTATCCCTATGTTCAAAATTTGCATATTATGTTTTAAATACAACAAATGCGCAAAACCTAAATTTTAATAATCTATTTTAATTAATTAAATATGGTTTCCGAAATATCAGATTAAAGCAACTAATTTAAACATTTTTGAAACAGTCTAATTTTTCTAAAATAACGGGAAGCCCCGGTTTCATGGCACAAGATTTTCTGAAAAGCATTTGAACCTATTTGTTGGGTTATCTCTTCTTTCCTTTGATCCAGGTTTATGGCATTACGGTCAATTATATAACGTAATACAATCATTCCTGTCAAACCGTGAATTGAAGGTCGTTCTCAACGGATTCTCCTCCAATTCCTATCCCACGAACGCAGGTGTTCCTCAAGGCTCCATCCTAGGCCCTCTATTTCATTCCTTATATCTATATAAATGACCTTCCTGACGCCAAAATTTCCCAAGTCGGCATCTACGCGGATGACACCACAATTTATTCCTGCCTCAAAAACAAATCAGTCTCGCTGACAAAACTTTGGACCTTGCCGTGCGTCTCGAAAAAGGACCTCCAATCGATTGTGAACTGGGGCATGATTTGGCTGGTCAACTTCAACGCTTCTAAAGACAAAACTGCTCTCTATTAATCACCACAGAGAATCCTTCCCTTCCCTCCATTAGAATGTCTGACGCTCAACTTCCCGAGAGCAACTCTCTGCGGCTTCTCGGTCTCACGTTGACTGCTGACCTGAGATGGAATAAATACATCGAGTCAATTGCCTCGTCCACTGCGAGGAAAGTTGGCTCCCTGAGCCGCGCTAGGAAGTTTTTTCTCCCCTGAGTCGATCCTCCAGATATACAAATCCACAATTCGCCCTTGCATGGAGTATTGCTGCCATATATGGTCTGGCGCTCCTTCTGTTTGCCTCGGGGTTCTTGATAGGCTCCAGAAGCGGATATGCAATATGGTTGGCCCTGCCCTGGCGTCTCGTCTACAGTCACTTTCTCACAGACGCGCCGTCGCCTCCCTCTGTCTGTTCTACAAATACTTTCATGGAAATTGCTCCGAGGAACTGCATTCGCTGGTTCCCAAACTTCATGAGTTCAAGCGCCCTACGAGGCTGGCATCCCGCTCTCACCCCTTCACTGTCGAAACTCCTAAATGTAGACGTCTCTTCTACTCTATTAGCTTCATGGCTCGCACCTCTCGCCTGTGGAACTCTCTTCCCTTCTCCTGTTTCCTTGAGAGTTATAATCTCTAGCTATTCAAGTGTAATGTCAATCGACATCTCCAGTTGCCTTAATCTATCTACTACCCTCATCCTTTCTTCTATCACTCCTATCTGATCTTCCTATTTTTCTGTAACCCCTTGCGTCCTACTGGCTTCCCGCCTTGCTTGGGGTGAAATGCTTAAAAAAAAAAAAAAATAAATATATTTTATATATAGATAGTGTTTTTTTTTATATCTTTGGAAAATAAATAAATTTTTTACAATTAAAAAAATTCATTTAATATATTCAAATAAAATGGAATTTTATATTGAATTATATATATATATATATATATATATATATATATTATTTTTAATTCATTGAGTCTATAAACCATTAACAGAATACAGAAATATTAAATAATACATTTATCATCCTTCCATTTGGGACTTGTTTAAGAAATTAAAACTACCAAGAACTGAAACCCTGATTTTTTCGACAGGCAAATAAATACCAACTGTATAAATTTTCCCTAATATATATTTATGAAAAATTATTTTCCATTGCGCTGCTTTTCAATTTATATATATATGGAATTTTACTGATTTCCTTTTTATATATATATATTATATATATATTTATATATATTATCCCCAAAATTTCCATCCATATTATATAAATAAAAATATATATATATACAAATATATAAATTAATAGAAATTTTTTATATATATATGATAAAAATAAATATCATTTGTTTATAAGAAACCTAATTGAATATAATTATATATAATATGGCCGTATATATATTTAACTAAAAAAATTTCATCCATTATATATATATTTATAATAAAGTTAAATATATATATATATATATATATATATATATATATATATATATATATATATATATATATATATATATATATATATATATATTCATATATATAAATATATATATATATTATATTTAAAGTATATAATTTATTTTTTTTGTTCCCAGAAGAGTCTACAACATATAGAATCTGCCTATCTGTATATTGGACTCTTCTGATGATGCTGTAGAAACAGAATTTTTTAAAAATTTATAACTTTATTATAGCACCAGAATTAATTATTAGAAGGGGTAATTTTTTTATAAAAAAATAAATGGATGGAATTTTTGGAATATTGTATTTAAATAATATGATGAATTTATATTGCAGTTGTTAATTTATTTTCATGTCATATTTCACCTGATACTTTTTTATCTGTCTTTCTGATATGATGTATTATTTAAAAATTCAACTTTGATCTTTTTTTTTTTTATATATTTGTCTCATCTTTAATTAGGTCATAATAAAAATTTGTTTTAATTTTATTGATAATTTTAATAATAACTTTCCACCTTTAGTAATATCCACCCCTCTTAAAACAAAAAATTTTTTATTTTACCTTGAAAATGTTTTCTTTTTTCCTTTTAAAACTTAAAATTTTATTCTGTCAAAAATCTTTTTCCTATCGTTGCTTATTATTACGAATGAATTTAAATATTAAATTTAAATAAGAAAAATATTTTTATAAATAAATGAAATATTGTTCAATGAAATAGTTTTGCTATTTTTATAATTTCCAAAAAACATAAAAAAATAAAATTAATTTTTGGGGAATCAAAATTTTCAAAATTTTAATTTGAAAAAATAAATCTGAAGGAAAATGTTTTGTTAGATTTTTTTTAAATAACAGGAAAAAAACTAAAAAAAAAAAAAAAAAAATTGTTTAAAAAAATATAAATCAGGTAAATAAAAAAAATACTTTTTTGTTCTAAGATAATTAAAATATATTTAAAATCGAAATAAACTTATTAATTAAAATAGAAATATGAAATATTTTGACATTTGATGAAGAAAATTAATTATTTTTGAAAAGATTTATTATATATTGTCAGCATAAACCAAACTCATTATGTTTTAATAATGTAACTAATTCAAATTTCATTTGCAAAATTTTTCATGAAAGGATATATGTTCTTTTTTTTTTTTTTTTCAATTTTGTTTATAAACTTTAATATTTTCATTCAGAAAATATATATATTTTTCTATTTATATATATATATATTATTTTATCTTTTTCTCTTTGTTGCTTCATCTCTAAAATCCATCTTCAAAATTATTGTCTTTTTTCATTCTGCTTTAACACTTATCCTTTCTTCGAACTTCTCTGCTCAGACTTTTAAGTTTAAACTTTCTCTTTCAATTTTATTCTCATTTACCATGTTTTTCTCTTCTCTTTCATCATCATTTTAACTCTTTTTTTATTTCATCCTGGATGTTTTCCTAATGTTCTAATATTCTTTTCTCAAAATCTTACATTTTCAATAACACTTTTTATATTGCCTTTTTTCTTTCTTTCCTTGGACAGCATTTATTCCCCTATTTTTAATTTATTTTCCTTCTCTATCTATTCTTTTAATATTTATTCTCTAATTTGTCTTTGATCTACCTTTTTATTCAATATTTAAACTCATCATTATAATTCACAGTATAAATGCTTGTTTGAAGGTCTGATTCTAAATATTTGCATTAGTATTCAGTTTTAAGACTGAAGGTTATGTAACAATTTTTAGTAAAAAAAAAATGAAATCAAAGGGCTGAGTTCAATTTCTTGTCTATTCAGTTGCTTTCAAAAATTACCAAAGGTATGAATTCACTATTTTTCCCCCAGCTATGGGTTAAAATGCAAGGTAGAAATCTTACTCATTTGTTTTTAGATGGTAATTTGTCATAGAAATAAAAATCATAATATAAATTTATATGCAGTACATAAAATGATTCAACTATTTTTTCCTAAGAATGTATAGCAGTTCACAGATAAAAATAAATATAAAATATATATATGATAGTATATACATACATACATATATGAAGGGACATAGCATTTAATGGGAAAAAATATAGTTTTTATGGGTTAGCCCTTTCTTTTCTTTTTAGTCTAAGGTCATGGAATGAGTTTATTAAAAAAGAAAGCTAAACTGATAATTAAAACAAAAAACCTGTTCTTGTTTCAAGCTCTAAAAAAATTGTTCAATTGGAGGTTTTTTGAACAATTCCTTTTCATCAGAGTTCTTTTCCTTTTTTTTTTATTTATCAGAATCCAGTTTTTTTCTTTCTAAATTCTTAACTTAAATTTATTATTTTACTTTTATTTTTTTTTTTCCTTTCTTTCTTTAAATTTTCTATTTCATTTTATCCTTAAATTTTTTTTACCTTTCTTCTTCAATAAATTTTTTCCATCATTCTTCCTTTTTGATTTTATACTTTAATCTCTTTCTTTTTTTTTTTCCTTTCTTATATTCTTCTAAAAGTTTTCTTTTATAATTTTTATATATATATTTATATCATTATATCCTTTTTTATGCTCATGGTTTTTCTTCAAAGTTTTTTATATTTTTATTCTTTAATTTTATCCTCTTCCTTCATTTTCTCCTGCTTTTATATATTTTATTAAGTTTTTTCATTTGCTTTAAATAGACCTTTTTTTTACTTGACTTGTTTTCAAATTGTCATTTTATCCTTTTTGATTTTCATTCTTTTTCAAAGTCTTTTTTTGCTTTTATTCCTCCTTCTTAAATATGTTTTATCATTTTCCTTCCTTCTTTTTTAATTCTTTCTTTATTTATTTATTTATTTATTTATTTATTTTCCTCCTTTATTAAAAAAATCTATTTGTTTTCATTCAAATTCTCAAATGGCAATTATTTTATTGAAAATTTTTTTTCATTTTTTTCTTTCTTTCTTTTTTCAAAAAACTAATCTTTTTAATTGGATTTATTCTTTTCTCTTTATCTTCACAATTTCCTTTTTTTTTTTTTTTTTCTTAATTGCTGATTTTTATCTTTTTTCTTCCTTTTTTAAATTTTTATTAAGATTTTCTTTTTCTTTTTCTTTTTTTAATTCTTTTCATTTCTTTTTCCATTTTTTTTTTTTTTCATTCTTTTTCATTTTTTAAATTTCATTCTTTTTTTTTTTTTCTTTTTCATGGAACTTTTTTTTTTTTTTTTTTTTTTTCTTTTTTATTTTTTCTTTTTCATTCTTTTTTTTTTTTTTCTTTTTTTGACAGACCAGAGTTTTCTTTTCTTTTTTTTTTTCTTTTCTTTTTTCATTCTTTTTTTTTTCATTCTTTTTCAAAAATTTTTCTTTCATTCATTTTTTTCTTTATTAAAAATTCATTTTTTTCTTTTTTCTTTTTTTCTTCTTTTTTTTCTTTTTCCTTTTTTTTTTTTTTTTTTCATTGTTTTCTTTTTTTTTTTGCAAAAAAAATTATTTTTTTTCAATTCATTTTTTTTTTCTTTTTTTTTTTTTACATTCTTATTTTATTTCTTTTTTTTTTTCCTTCATTTTTCATTCTTTTTCCTTTTCTTTTTGTTTTTCTTTTTTTGATTTTAATTTTTTTCTTTTGTTTTTTTTCTTTTTTTGTTCAAAAATTCAACCAAAATCCCCTTAAATTTCTAATTTCTAAACTGAACATTTCAAAATAATTATTTAAAACATTCTTTTGATAATCTCTTTAAAGAGATCATGGTAGTATTTCTTTCCAAAAAATAATTCCTCTTTTGATAAAAAATATGGAGAATCAGGATTGACAGTTTTGTCAATTTCAATTTATTCAAATCTTTCCAAGTAACCCAACGATACAATGCCCTTTGAAGAAATGATAAAGGGGTAGAATTAACTATCAGAAAAACTGGACATTATGAATGAGAATTTTTAATTGTTACATAAGAATAATGTATTGTAATAAAGCAACAACACCATTTCCAAGACATTGAATATACATGTACGTTGAGGTAAAAAAAATGATTAAACGACTTACAGATTTACCTGGCGTTTTCAAGTTCATTTTCACAATTCCTTGTTAAATTGTGAACCAGTGTAGTAAACATTGTATGCTCTTTCTGGGCCACCTGATAAGGAAATGACAGGTAGGATTAGAAAATACACTTTCATATAGATTTTTTTTAATCATTTCATCCCAAACAAGGCAATAAAGCTACTAAGACACAAAGGGTTACTGAGTGTTATGAGGGAAAAAAAATTCTACCCCAGTGGATGAAATAAAGGGTTCAGTTTGAAATTCCAATCACCAGAAGATGGCTGGAGTGTACAACGGCCAATATATTGTGAATATGGCAGTAAAGAGGAGGACAGCCATCAGAAGAATGTAAATAATGTGAATAATCACAATGCTTCATCTCAGAAATATAGATAGATATAAGAAATTTCTGTCTAATCTCTGGGATGAGTTTTTATTATTTACATTCAGACTAATATCCTCGTCTTATTTGTTATTATCATAACGTTTCAGCAATTGTGACCTTCAGCCTTCATCAGGGGCTTGTCAATCTGGGTAAACTTCTCAGAATTTCAAATTGAACACTGAATCTACAGAGAAAGATTCTTTTTTTCCCACTGTCCTGGTCCAAAGATGACTTGTCTTGTTCATTTTTCGTACTGCCCAGTTATTGCTTGCCCTATTTCTGCTGTCCTGGGAATGATGATAAACTACATCCGGTAGTAAAACCTATGATCAGGAGGTATTGAGGATCATGGAAACACTTGCTGTTGTTCTCATGTCCATCCTGACCTTGGGGGGTCGTAGCACCTGTTAGACTCCCAGCTATGGGTAAATAGTAACCCCCCCAACTCAGATCAAAACACTATGAAAGTATAAAAATAGATTTTTATAGTTAAAAAACCCAGCAATACATTTTCAACAAAAAAAATATTATTAGCAAGATGTTGAAAGAAAAAAAAATATTAACATCAATACATTTGACTTCTTTACCAAAAACCTTTACAAAAATACGTCAATGAAACCTGATCTACAAACTGATTTCTTACAAAGAATAACATTATCTAGTCATAGAAATCTATCCTAAAAATCTTGTTGGTATTTGAGGTCGATATGCTGTAAAACGAAATAAACCAAACCAAAACCCTCTTCCCACTTAATCTAAATCAACCCGACTCATCCCAGTGATTTAACTCACAATGACTGTCATCAAATTTGCAAAATTTCACCTTGAGTTGAACAGATCAAAATTATTCTGCATCAATTTACTCAGACTAGTATCCTTATCTTAGTTGTGTGAGTCACGGTTTTTCAGTCATTGTATTCCCTAGCTTTCGAATGTCTGTCATAATCGGCAACCTTCTGAACATTTCAGACTGAACACTTTATTCACTCTATGCAGGTAGATTGTTCATATTCCGCTGTCCACGTTAAGTGTATATTGTTTAGCATTTTCCGTGAAAGAATGAGAAGAATTGACATCTTTGTGCCATGTTCCTTCAAGACATAGCTGATCATGTCTCTCCACAATTTCCTTGATCCCAAATGCAGACATAAGTCCAATTTACATTTGTTTCAAAACAAAACTGTAGGTTCAGTTTGCTCTTGAATCAAAAATGTAGAAAATCGAGTAAATTATGATATAATTAAGATATTTAACTTTCTACACCACTTCAAACAAAAGGTTAGAAAGGAAACCACAATCAATACTAGAAAGACTGATAACAGCAACTGGATTTAAGAAACCTGATTTTCTAAAAGTGTTTTAAGAGAAAGATTTTATAAATTTCAATTGAAAACAGTACTTGCTACTCGGTCAACGCATACCAAATATTTCCTTGTAGGGAAAGGGTTAATATTATCCCATTCGCTATACCATATCCTTGTCTAATTTTTTTTGTATGTTTTATGCTTTGCTATTTGTTGGTCATTCTTTTCTCATTTGAAGGTAGTAAAAACAAAAAAAATTAAAGATTATAAGGAATATTCAAAGTTTATCTCCAACTCTCAGACAAAAAGTACAGAATATCAAGTTTCGGTAAGTGGTAAATTTCTTTCTGCTGAGATGTGTGTAAATTTTAGAGAGAGAGAGAAACAAACAAACAAACAACTTTTTCTTTCACTGGATTAATCTACAAAAGTCACCTAATGAAAAATCGATCAAAACACTGAATTAAGCAATCATGCATCCAAAATTCCAGACTGCCATTCATTGTCTCCTGGGCATTGATGTATCAAATTACCCTGCTAAAATATTTTTTTGTGGTCGGGGGAGGGGGTTGTTAATTTCCTTTTTGTCTTAATGTAGCACATTATAGTATTATAAAGAACTAAAGCTAAAATACCTGAATGTTGTAAAAAAAAAAATTTTCTCGGCAGATTGTTTTTCTTCCATTTTTCAAGAATATCGACATCTCCAAACTTGTTTTTGCATATTAAAACTACTAAATTTCATCAGGTTACCATGAAAATATACCTCACTAATATGAAACCTGTAATGTGACAAACATAAAAAAAAAAATAGTAATAAATGGCCAAAACGTAAGAGCATTGATCTAAGTAAATTTAGTTACCTGGTGTTTAAGTGTTCAAACACTTGGATAGTAATATTAGTTGTTTCCTTATAAGGAAACATTCGACATTCATTGACAGAACAGCCAGTGCATTTAGAGTTGTGCTTTTCTTTATTCCCTGGTCATCAGGTTGGAATCTGTTCTCTTCATCTCTAATAGTAATGATAATATTAGCCGTTTCCTTATAAGGAAATATTCGGTATTCATTGACAGAGCTGCCAGTGCCATTCTTGCGTGAAATTCATAAAATCTTACTCTTAAACTAATTTTTCAGGGAAATAAGTTTCACAAGTCCAGTAATTATAATTGCTCTATAAAACATACTTAATTTTTTGTTAGAAGTAGTGAGGAACATCAACATCTTCATTATGTCCGTATTTTCTCTCCATGTTGCATGTGCTATCCAGTTTTGGCTTTTATTTACATTGAAAGTCCTCAAGTGATGTGCTTTCTTTTATCTGGTATTGTTATTTGATTGTCGTTCTGTAGTGCCATATTAAAAGAAGCCTGATCCTCACTTTGACCTACAGGTTTCATCTTCATTATGTCTTTATTTTCTCTCCATATTATATGTGCTATCCATTCTGGTTATTATTTACATTGAAAGTCCTCAAATGATGTGGTTTTCTTTTGTTAGGTATCATTCTTTCATTGTGGTTTTATGGCACCAGTTCATGCTGTTAAAAGAAGCCTGCTCCTCACTATGGACTACAGGCTTCATCCTCATCATGTCTTCATTTGTTCAAATCCATTCCTAATTATTGATGAATCATCAACCGACAATTTAGATATGTTGATATGTGGCACTATGCATGATATCCTTATGAAAGTCCTGATCAGAATATGTTATTTAAGAACCTGACTCAAGTTTTAAGTTAATGTTTTCATTTTGAAGCAACTTAGTGTATAAGTTGTAACCTATCCTACATTAAAATCCTTTATCTCCTATATTATATTTGCTCTATCCGGTCAATATGTGGAAGTAATTAAAATATTTAGTATTTACTAATTCCACATGCAGAATTTTTATGATGAAATCAGGATACACATGATCATGACTTTCATTCCAATTTATTTTCTATCAATATTTTCATGGTAATTGTTCTGATGAGCTTTCCTCTTTGATATGTCAATGCTACAAATTTAAGTGCAGTGCTAGATTGGCACTTAGGTCCCATCATTTTACATTTGAAATGGCCAGATGTAACCATAAGTTCTATGCTAACAATTTATTCTCTTGCACATCTTAATGTGGTACTTTCTTCTGGCTTCTTCCTTTCCAGATACCTTTGATTTTCAAAAGTTTAAAAGCCATGTCAATCGTTATCTTCTGTCTTCTTAATTCCTCTTCTTTTATTGTTCTCTCTCTTTCACACTCAGTAACTCCTTGCGTCCTAGTAGATTTCTTGCCTTGCTTGGGATGAAATGATTAAATGCAATGTCAATCGTTATCTTCTGTCTTCTTAATTCCTCTTCTTTTATTGTTCTCTCTCTTTCACACTCAGTAACTCCTTGCATCCTAGTAGATTTCTTGCCTTGCTTGGGATGAAATGATTAAATGCAATGTCAATCGTTATCTTCTGTCTTCTTAATTCCTCTTCTTTTGTTCTCTCTCTTTCCACTCAGTAACTCCTTGCGTCCTAGTAGATTTCTTCGCCTTGCTTGGGATGAAATGATTAAATGCAATGTCAATCGTTATCGTCTGTCTTCTTAATTCCTCTTCTTTTTATTGTTCTTCTCTTTCACACTCAAGTTCTAACTCCTTGCGTCCTAGTAGATTTCTTGCCTTGCTTGGATGAAATGATTAAATGCAATGTCAATCGTTATCTTCTGTCTTCTTAATTCCTCTTCTTTTATTGTTCTCTCTCTTTCACACTCAGTAACTCCTTGCATCTTAATAGATTTCTTGCCTTGCTTGGGATGAAATGATTAAATGCAATGTCAATCGTTATCTTCTGTCTTCTTAATTCCTCCTCTTTTATTGTTCTCGCCTATTAATAATGTCTTTTTTCTTTGTTTATTCTCTCAGAATCAGTAACAATATATTATTTCACACTCAGTAACTCCTTGTGTCTTAGTGGTTTAATGTCTTGCTTTGGGTGAAATGATATAAAAAATTTCAAGATCATAGTTTCTGTATTTACATTAGTCGGACTATTGTCCTCATCTTTATCTTCCCTAGAAGAATGGACTAGTATTCCAATAGATAATCTGATGGAGATGTTGACTTTCTGTACACAAACAACACACTTCGGAATGGGATCACATATATATTGACAGGATGAGGGCTTAGCAATGGGCTCACCATTATCACCAGCAATGGTGAATATATACATGGAATACTTTGAAGAAATGGCATTAGAATCTATATCGCTAAAGCCAACTATGTGGTTAAGGTACATAGATGACACCTTCATACTCTGGCCACACCAGGAAGATGTCCAGGTTCTACTGGACCATGTGAACTCAATAAGACCTTTGATACAGTTCACAATGGAGAAAGAGAGTAACAACACACTCCCATTCCTGGATGTACTAATATCTCGAACAGAGCATGGGTTCAGGCGACAAAGATGAGGACAATAGTCCGCCTAATGTAAATACTGTACATAATACCTCATCTCAGAACTATAGACAGAATCATAGTTTTTGTTTGGAAAGGTTTGTTTTGTGGCCTATTTCTTGGAACACTTGGTTTTTATTTTTTGTTTCAAATCATTCTTAGCCTAACTATGAATACCTGCATTATTTGCATAACACTGCTCATCATTAGTAGACTGGCCTTGGGAGAAAAACAAGAATGAATTCTTTTTTCTATTAGATTCATTTAAAATATGGTATTGAATGCTTAAATGATCAGTGCCCATCTCTACACATTGAGGAAAAGATTAAATAGATTTTCTTTAGTCATGGTTCTCCACAGCTTCCTGTATTTTGTTGCTCTCTTAAGCATGCTACTAGATTGGCAACTTGGTCTCACCATTTTATTCTTGGACTAGCTACATGCAACCAACACTTCTACTCTAACAGTTTCTTTTCTTGCACCTGCCACCTGTGGAACTTCCTTCTGATTTCTTGCTTCCCTGACAACTACAATCTCAAAAATGCAGCATCAATCACCATCTTCCATCTTTGTGAGACACTGTTCCTTTTTTGTTCTTTTCTCAATCCTTCCCATTTTCTCGTCCTCTTTCACTTACACCACTCTAATCCCCTCTGTTCTAGAAGCATTATTGCTTTGCTTAGGGTGAAATGATTGAAAAAAGATAATGTCATTCTCTTGAAGTAATTATACTGTTTGAATTTTAATATTTAGATTTCAGCATTAAATAACCCATAAATGTGTTGATATGCCTCAAAACAAAAACATCCAACAACCAATCTCTCCACAGGCATAGATTAACTAAAGGGTTCAGTTCAAAATTCCAAGAAGTTTACAGAGTTTAACAATAGATATTAGAAGAAGGCTGTAGAGCATAACAGCCAAAATGTGATAGTAAAAACAACAACAACATTTGTTTGAATATAAATAATGGAAATAATGATCTTTTCATTCCAGAAATTCATACTGAAAATTTGTCTTGTTTTTGACATCAGGGATATATAGATATCCCATGATTAATGTGCATAAAATAATAAACAAAAAAAAAATAACACTAGCCAAAAAAAAAAAAAAGGAAACAAAAAAAATTTATTTTGCTCAGTTTCATTAGTATTTACATTTTTTGAGTTTTTTTTTTTATCATTTCTTTCAGAAAATTTTGTTTTTAGTTTTTAAAATTTTTCTATGCAAATTTTTATTCATCAAGAAATTTATTTTTATTCTACATTGATTTTGTTTACCCTCATCTCTCTCACAGACATATTTAAATTTACTTGATATATTTTATTTATTGATTCTAATGTTAAATCTGTCACACACACACACACACACACACACATATATATATATATATATATAGACTTTATTTTACTTATCTTTCACATTTACATACTGTTCTTGATGTTTTTCTCCTCCACCTCCACACAAAACCAATGTACTTTGTCTTTACAAATTCCAAATAGTCCAATTTAAATTCTTCTGTATTTTATTAGTCTATTTATTTGGTTATTTTTACCCTGTTCTATATTCAAATATCATTTTCTGATTATTGTTAACCTTAAAACATAAAAAAGTTAAGAAAAAATATCGAATAAATAAATAGAATAAATAAATTGAAACAAACTTTGCCCAGAAGTTTTGATAGCTTAAAATAGTAGTTTTGAAGTTAAAAAATGCATACATATATATATATATATATATATATATATATATATATATATATATATATATATATATCTGGTAAAATGTCTGTCAGAAGTTTCGTGATAAAATATTCCTGTTCATGATATCTTGGCAGACTTAAAGCAGAAAGTTTGGCTTGGAATTTTTGGTTTTGCTTTTCATTCTGATGCTTTTACTTATCTCACATATATAATTCATTTGTGTTTCTTTAAATCTTGAAAGCAAACCACTGTTTGTCTGTTTATTTTTAATTTTGAAAATTTAAATATTGAAAAAAAAAATATATATTGAGAAAGTCTTGGACAATCTCAAGTAAAATTAGATTTCACAGGTCAACATTTAATGAAATATGTGTATCCATTTCACGATTTTATTCGAAAGTGGTTTTTGTAGGTCCGAACGAGAAAAGTTTTGATCTCATTATTGTTCCGTTTGTAAATGTAATCAGTTGAAGTCAACATGGATTGAATAAAATATTCCTTTGAGAATTTCTCAAGAGCTTACCGTTTGGTAAGGAAATAGAATTGTAGGAAACACCTGTAGAAAATTGAAAGATAGCTATGAGAACACAGGCTTATTTTCTGCCTTGTGGCACTAAGAAGAAGACTTCTTCTTTTTTTCTTTTTTTTTTTTTTTTTTGAATAAAGAGAGGGACTCCAATAGGTCCATGTTTTTATGGGAGCATTACAAAGTTTTTGATACAAAAAGGATGTCATTTTTTCCATAAATTTTTTGCCTATTTTTTTAAAAGAAGTTGTTTCATGAAATAATAATAATAAAAGAGGTGTAGTTCTACAGAAGTGGCTGAGACTGTTAGAAATCAGGAAGGAAAAAAAAGGACATTTATTCATTTTCTTTTAATAGAATTTATTCCAAGCAAGGCAGTAAAGCCACTAAGACACAAAGGGTTAGTTTGTAAAAATTCAAACATTGAAGATAGAAGTAAATGTGTTGATAAATGTAATTTTATTTACCAAAATGAAGTGAAAACGTTCTTCTATAGCCATTTTCAATGGTACATCTTACAGAAGCAAACATATATCTAGGGTTAAAATATTCTGATGCATTTGCCTCTTTGGTACATCAACTTTACAAACTTAAGCGCAGTAATAGATTGGCGGCTAGGTCTCACCGTTTTATAGTTGAAATGTCTAGATGTAATCCTAAATTCAATACTAATGTTTTCTTCTCATTTGTGGGTTGTCTTTTCAGGCTTCTTGCTTTCCAGTCAAATTTTACCTTCAAAAATTTAAATGCAATATCAATGGTTCTCATCTGTCACCTTAAATCCTATTCTTTTATTGGCCACTCCTTAATAAATTTTTTTTTTCACACATTCTTTCATGCCTTGTATCTTAGTGGCTTTATTGCCTTGCCTGGGGTGAATTTGTTTTTTTTCTAAAATGTTAGCAGTATATGTTAAATTCTTTCTTTGGTTATATCACAACAAATACTAGGTGTTAACTTCAATAATTAAATTATAATAAATAAATGACAAATTGATTCAAGATAAAATTTAAAGGCAGTACTAGATTGGCAGTTAGGTCTCACCATTTTATAGTTGAAATGGCTAGATGTAACAATAAGTTCAATGTTAATATTTTCTTCTCTCACACTTCTCACTTGTGGGACTCTCTTCCGGCTTCTTGCTTGTCAAATTTTATCTTCAAAAATTTAATCGCAATGTCAATCATTGTCATCTGTTTCCTTAATTCTTGTTCTTTTATTGGTATCTCTTCTTAGTATTTTTTTCTAAGATTCTTTTGCACTCAGTTACCCCTGTTGGCTTCGTGACTTTATTAACTTACTTGGAGTGAAATTATTTTATAAAAAGGTAGAAAGTAAATTTGTTAAATTCTTTCTTTGGTTATGTCTCAGAAAATGTCAGCTGTTAACTTAAATAATTAAATTATAATAAGTTCATGAAAAATTGATTCACAATAAAATTTCATCTTTAATATGTTCATAATTTTTGAAAGTATAATGAAATGTTTTTGTTTTGAATCAAGAAAAATTTAAACCTGTTATATTGGAATAAAGTGTCACTGCCAACATGTGAGTTTGAACATAGGTCACCAGAGAGTAAACACAGGTGATCCCATTTATTGAATTAAGTATACCATGTGACCATAAAGGAAATGCATAAGTAGGAAGTTGCGTGATGTCTAAATGCTCAGTGCTCAATCTTCTATACTATTAGGATTGTCATTTCTAGTCTATCTTCTATACTATTCAGAACATTATTCTCTACTCTATTCACTATACTATTTCTCTATTCGGATCACTAAGCAGATTACTATCCGAGCAAGTATCATCGAGCAAGTGCTATTGTTCAATGGTGTACTATAGTTTGTATCTTTGATTATGAAGTCTCTACTACATTGAGCATCACAAAAAGTGTTTGTTGATATCACAGAAAAAAATTCATTATTTTTGGTTTCAAATTGAGAACTTTCCATGGCTTCAATAAGGGATCACTTTGAAAATTTCCCAAATTACTAACTGCAGCAAACACTTCTAGATATTTTAAGAATATAATAGCTGATAATCTATGTCTAAAATGCTCAGGATGAGGACATTATTTCAAGTACAACCTTTTGCAGGTTGTTTAAAGCCAGAAAATGTTTTTAGACTGTAAGAATGTTTTGAGGCAATAATGATTTACTAATGTAAGTCCTATTAATTAACCCATAGTTGGAGAGAGAGGAGGTGGATTCATATAAAAAACCCAACAAAATAAAACTTGTCTGGTGTGATCTCAATTTCCAATGGATGTCATCATTCATTCTGTGCACATATATATGTATATATAATTATAACAAAGTTATTGGTCAGAGTTGAATTAGACCAGGAAACAGCTGTATTAAGATATACACATATAAAAAAAGAAAATAAAAACTTAACATGCAGAGCTTTTAAATTTAAAAAAAAATTAGATCAGTTGATCACACTACCTTGGTTTCAACCTTATGGCACACATGGAATGAGACATACAAAATCCGTTCATGAAACTGCAATGTTCTGCCACTGACTCTATTATAATTTTGAGTGGCGCCTTCTGTAGCATGTCTCTCATATGTAGCCATCTTCATCCACTGGTTCAACCATTGGTACAGTAGGGAATATAAGTATTTCATCCCTTGCTGATTTTCTGAGTTTGCCATCTTACAAAAATAGGAACAGTCTATAATTTTCATTTCAGTCTATAATTGTCTATTATTTACTTAATTTGTTTATTTATTCAAACTTTTTTAAATTTATTTTTTCTTGGATGTTGGTTCTTGTAATTGTATATAGTGTGTATATTTTCACTTATCATGAAAGTATCTTAGAAGTCATTCATTTTTAGTTTTTGATTTTTATATAACGTAGGAACAGTTCATGTCTGCATTTTGAGATTCCTGATCATTTATTTAATAATTTGTGGTGGTCTGGGAATGTAATTATAGCTATTTTCTCCTCTAGACAAAGTTTACAGTTTTTGAATTTATTATTTTAGGGTGATGCTGTTTTTCATTTTTTCCATGATATTTTTTGGTGTAATTTGATTTTGGTTTTTAATTTCTGATATATGTTTAGAAAAATTGTGCTGTTCATATATTTACTATTTGTAAAGAATGTTTTGTGTATATAGTTTCTCTGTTTCCAGGATTCTTCAGTTACTCCTATATATTTTCTTCATTATCTGTAGATTTTACAGTGGCTTGGTATAGTACATTGTTTTGTATGCAATTTTTATTTAAAATAACCCATTTGTTCTTTACTCTGCAGTTACAAGTAGGTTTAGTTCAATGAATATATTTCCTACATTTGCTTTTAGATTTTTGTAAATATCATATTTCTTTTTTTCTTTTTACTTAATATGTGGTGTGTGTGTGTGTGTTGACAAAAATCCACTATCATTTTCCCTACATTGAAGATGATTTTGTTGGAAGAATTGTCAGATAACCCATGGTTAATTGATTGTGACCTGCTTCATTATTGTTAGTAGGTGATTGAAAGATGTGTGTTTGTAAAATGGTTTGTCATTAGATTTCCTGTATGGTTGATATGTACCTATTTTAGGTTGAGTATGAAATCTAGGAGATATACTTCTTTTAGGTTTGTTTTTATTTTTGTGTTGGATCCCATAGTTTTGAAAATTGTTATGCTTATTTTTCTGGTTTGGTCCATTAAGTTTCTTAATATTATGAGTCCATTTTCCCTGTACATGCTTATATCATTTTTATTGATTATTTCACTTAGTTCATGTAGTAAATGTATGCCTATAAGCTCACAGGTGTTTGCACCATCAAAGCTTCCCTTTGCAATGTCAAAGTTTCTTTCTTTATTCACCCATCTCCTCTGTCAAACAATAGTGATTTTCAGGAGAGTTTAATGATTCTTATTTCATTTATGCTTAATTTTAATTCTTGAGATAAGGAGATAGTTTTATCTAGCATGGTTTTGGTTATATATTCATTACCACCTACCCAATAATCATTAGGATAATACAATAAAACCACAATCAACCACTGACCAGCATATATATATATATATATATATATATATATATATATATATATATACAAAAACTCAATACACATGGGCATGCATTCAAGAATAAAATCAGCTGCTTGGTGTTGACATCAATGTCCATTATATATATATATATATATATATATATATATATATATGTGATAACTTAGATTTTAAAGTATGCTATATTTTTTGGAGAAAACTGCTCAGTCTCAGAGACATAGGCATTAATACTGGGTGGCAACAATCTGTTTCATTTTTAAGCTCAACCATCAGTGTAATACTGATGCCCATACTTATTTACACACAAACACACATACACACACACACACACACACACACACATATATATATAATATATATATATATATATATATATAGCCATCCACAGACAGACTGTTTCTCTGTATCACAACTCTTCAGTGTGGCTAGACGTCCGGTTGCCTCTAGCAGTGCATGACAAGGACAAGGGTGAATTTTAGCATATTTATTTTTAGATAAACACAGTAACTGAGAGGATTTGATTCACTTTACCGAAGAGTCTTGCTATAATAATAGCCATAATTTGGTTTCTGCTTACAAACTCACACTTCCTCCCCCAGAGAGCTCAAATATATATATGTATTCACTGAATGTCACATTATTAGCCTATTCATGTTTAAAATTTTCTTTTTTAACAAGCAATTTTATAGAGTATTTTAAGAAGAGTAAAATATATATATATATATATATATATATATATATATATATATATAATCTTGAAGATTTTGAAATGTTAACTTCAAGTGTCAGTTTAAGTATGCATTTACAAGCAGAAATGCCAAGTCATACCAACAACTAATGTGTTCTTTTTTGTTGTTGTCATCGTTATTTTGGTGTTTAAATGCAATTCTGGGCTAAAAAGAAAAACAAGAAAAGATATAAAACACTGTTGCTTTTTATGTTCTTATGCCTCATCATTAAAAAAAAGAAAGAGATTTTACATGTCACAATATGTCATCTAATGTTCAGTCATGAGTTGGGAGCTGTACAAGATGATTATCATTGATATTTCTATTTTTCTTCCATAAACTTTACTCTTTTTATTTACCTATTTATTTGATTGGAGTCATCCAACCAAAATGTATTTAAAAAAGCGAAAAATTTCTTGTGTTTTTATATATATATATATATATATATATATGAGAGAGAGAAAGAGAGATACACATGCATGTATAATAGCTGTTGTAACCTTATCTGTACTTGCAAGCTTATATATATATATATATATATATATATATATCCTTGTCTTTACTTGACAAGTTACTGCTGTATATATTTTGTAAATAAAATGACCAATTTAGCACAACCTCAGTTTTTTTTAAATGTGTATATTGTAGTAAATAAAATGATAAATAATGGTAACAAGCTTTTTTTTTTAACCCTTTTTTTGAATTATATTTAATGGTCATTGATGTTAATTATCTATCAAAATATAATATATATATATATATATATATATATATAGTGAATTCTCAGTTTTGTTTTCCCATTTAAATGCTTGCTGTTTCATGCTGGATTATAGTCATGATGCAAATATATATTGCATCCAATATGAAACAGCCAGTTGATTCTGAGTGTTGACTTCAATTATATAATATATTTTACATACGCAGGATCTCTGATATTGAACACTTTATCCCATAAATATAGCACACCTTAAAACTATATCTCTTATATATATATATATTCTCAAATCAAGTTGAAGGCACTCAATTTAATTTCAGGGTCATCCCCATAATGATGTTAATTATCAACCAAAAAATAAACATGTCTATTTAAACAGTTTTGACATGTCATGTTTGCTTATTTTCAGTAATATCCTTTTTTAATAACGTATAAGTTCACCTAAATTTTAAAAATATAATATATACAACCATAGTATCTTTCTTGCTCACTTTAATCATGAAACAATGAAACTTAAATGTGAGTACAAAAGGATATTACTGAAAGTAAACAAACACGACATATCTAAATTCTTTAATCAGACATGCTTAAACGAAACTATGCTGTCAAAATATACAGAATTTATATATATATATATATATATATATATATATAAGCAAATATATGGATATAGATCCAATAGTATGAAGAAAATATATAAAAAAATAAACAAAATATTAATATAATTATGCTGTATTAATGTTAATATAAAGTCAACATCGGACAACATCGCCCATGTGACGAAACATGATCATATTTAAACAGAACGCTGATCTTATAAAAAATTTCAGTTATCTGTTTTGATTAGTTGTGCTCTTATGTCCATCGTCTTTTTCATGTTGAATTTTATATGTTCTAATGTTAATTATGTTTAATGAAAATGTCCTGAAGATGGTCTAAAATAGACCAAAACGTCCAACGTTGACTTTATATTAACATTAATACAGCATAATTGCATATTAAGATTTTTGTTTGTTTTTCTGTATATTTTTCATATATATATATATATATATATATATATATATATATATATATATATATATTGGTAAAATCATAATTTAACCCTTTTGCTGTATAACTTCATTTCATGATCAGTCCTAAAATTACATTAATTAATTACCCCAAAAAATATATTGCCAAATCAACTTGAAGGCACTCAATTTAAACCTTTTCAATGTGTAATTAAATCTCATGGTCATTCCCATAATGATGTTAATTAATTACAAAAAAAATTTATATATATATATATATATATATATATATATATATATATATATATATATATGATAGACTCTCCTGTCGAGTTCATATGAGGTTCTGACGACCACAAACTAATTATCTGCATGTCTATGACGGGCCATGACTTTTGAGGCGAGCTTGAGAATTGCATAAAAGACCACAAACAGTACAGGAGAATGTATTGTATGCAAGTGCAGCAGGAACACTGTTAGCTGTTTTATTTCACTTTCATGTTTCACATAATTGAATGATGCTTACTGCTTGATGGTGCATTATTCCTACATGCCTATGACAAACATGACTTTTGACCAGCTCGAGAATTGCACAAAAGACTACAAACAGTACAGGTTAAAGTATTGCATGCAAGTGCAGCAATTGTTGAATTTTGTGGAATAATTAGATATAGTTGTCAGAAAAGCAACACAATAATTTGTTTAAAATGGTGAAGGCTTTTGTAGGACCATCCACACTTTTTGGATATATATATATATATATATATATATATATAATTATGGCCACTTGTATTCAAGGATACCCTTCTACTGGGGTGGCTAGCCAATCCCTATTGCAGACTCTTGTTCAGGCACATTTGTGTTAGTTCAACACCCACAGAACCAACATGTGGCTTATACTGCAACTATGCTGAGGAGACCTTAGTTAAAGTTTCTGGGGGAGAGTGTGTTATCTAGAATGATCAACAATCTGAACAACACCAGCACACTCAAACTCTCGGTCACAATGACTTGTGACTTCATTCTAGCACAGCTATTGATGGTCCCAAGTTTTTTGTCTACCCAATTTCACTCACAAGCCTTGGGTCAACCTGTGGTATGGTTTCCAGGCACTTTTCAAAGGTGCATCATGCTGGGATCAAACTTTCTCCAACTGTTAAACATCAAAAATATATGATTCCTGACAAATCAACCATGGTGAGATTTGAACCTGGATCTCATGGTCAGAAACCAAATGTTTTAATCCTGTTGTTTACACCCCTATACATACATATATATATATATGAATATATATATATATATACAACTAACTATATGATTGGTGTATACGAATAAATTCCAATCACCAACAATTACTATTCTTAAAAGAGTGCTTTACAGAGTAGAATTTATAATTATTTATTTAAAAATTATAACATAAATATGTTATAAAATATATTTATATTATATATATTTATATGTATATTTATGTTATAATTTTTAAATAAATAATATATATATATATATATATATATATATATATTTTTTTTTTTTTCTTTTTTCCTCCCACAACTTCCTTTTTTTTGTACATTTTTCTGTGTCAATTATAAATACCCATTGAAGTATAGAAGAGCGGAGGAAAAACAGTTTTTTTTTTTGTTTTTTTAATATGTCTCATAATATTAAGTTTTATACTTTTTTATTTCTCAATCATTAAATTTTTGTACCTACAATAATATTCTTTAAATATATATATATATATATATAGTCAAATCATGTTGAAGGCAATCAATTTAACCATTTCACTGAATAATTAAATTTCATGGTTTTTTACATAATGATTTTAATTATCCACCAAAAAAATTAAAGATAGTATTTGCTTTTCATAGCATAAGGAGAGCTTCTTTTTTTTTTTTAAAAGCCATTGGGGAAATCCACCTTCCGCAGTTAGCAGTAATAAAATTCTGAGTGCTTATATCTGCTTCTACAGCTAAAGATTTAAAATAAATTAAAAAAAAAAAAAGGATCTTGATTTGACTTGAGGTCTTTGTTACATATTTTTAACTTTTATGGAATTTATTTTCAGTAACAAAATTTGTTCACTCAGTATCTGGGTATAGGTGTTGCTGTGCAATTGATTATAAAAATCCAGTATTTTTTCTCATCCTCTTTACCAAAACCGTGAAGATGCATATATTTTATGAATGACAGGGCAATTCTTACTTTGACTTGATATGATTCAATATATTTTCCTACTATTTTTTATTAAACTCTCCCTGCAACAGATAATACATTTTATATATTTATAAAATTATACAGATAATTTTATTGTCAATTAATGATAACCCCAAAATTTTAAATTGAAATGTTTCCTCAATATATATATATATATATAGAATGAATTCCAATAACCAACAATTACTATTCTTAAAAGAGTGTTCAATGCAGAATTTGAGCAGATATAATTATTTATTTAAAAATTATAACATAAATGTTATAAAATATATTTATGTTATAATTTTTAAATAAATAATATATATATATATATATATATATTTCAAATCATGTTGTAGGCAATCAATTTAACCCTTTCACTGAATAATTAAATTTCATGGTTTTTTCCATAATGATTTTAATTATCCACCAAAAAATTAAAGATAATATCTGCTTTTCACAGCATAAGGAGAGCTTCTTTTTTTTCAAAGCCATGGGGCGAGCATTTGTTTACAAGTAAAATCAGCATTTTATTAGCTTCTAAGTAGGTACAAGCATTGTTTTTGAGTTCTCATCTGAAAATATTTTGATATTAAACTTAGCTAAGGTTGGTATAAGGTCATGTACACGTAGCTAAGTTAGGTCCATAGCGTCTAAATGTAATCTTGAACTGATGCACGAGGAATGCCTTCAAAATATCCATCAACACTCTCTTATCATTTATAGAAACTGTCAGAAGATCATAATCTGGAAATGTTCTGATACAACTTTGTCAGTGGAATCTATTTTGAATTTTACTCTTGGAACTTTCTGATACCACCTTTGTTATGAAGACAGAAGTTCCTAGTCTTGGAAATTTCCAATTCCATCTTTTTTATGGAGTCTGCTAAGAGATCTTAATTCGAAAACATTTCTTAGTTACAGAATCTGCCATTTCTGATAATTTTCGTCAATCGAAGCTTGGTTAGAGTCTGGCAAGAGATTTTAGTCATGGATCTTTCTGATACCACTTGGATTATGAAGTCTACTACAAGATACTAGTTCTGTATATATTCAATAGTTTTTGGATAGGAAATTTACTAAAAGATTCTAGTCCGGGAATTTGTGGTTAACCAGGTGAAATTTTCTGTCCAATTCTTTTGTAATATATTAATAAAAAAAAAAAAACATTTCTGTTCAGGGATCATGACCACAAGTAAACAAAAACACATCTCACCTTTTACATCACCCAAGTCTATATAGGTATCCCACCCTGGCTAGTCTCAAAAATGTAGCTCACTGTCACTACATTGATGGGCTCTTGCTGAAAAAGCCACTGCTACTCTGCCTGAAAAATGCCTGAACAACATGACGATCAAGATGGATGGACATGTTCATCCCTAACATTCACCTAGCCATGATTGGCAGCAAGCATATTAGGTCAAGATGAATTGTCTCCATTTCGGGCATGGGATAAAGAAGGTTTTCATTAACAAGATTGGTCTCACTCACAAACTGAGCGGAACTTTCAGAAAGCTACAAACCATGCAATATGTCTTGTCATGCACAAATAACACTGTATAAAAAATATAGTTAAAATATTTTTAACATTAAAAGAAATATGCATCCTGAACCTTCAAGATGTGTATGATAAAAGGCTTTCAAGATCGTCCTAGCACACAAGCCAAAATGCACTTTCAAAGAACTACAAAATGTGCAAAATATTTTGTTGTAAGTGGAAATTAACTTGCATGTTAGCATGAATGAAGACAATTTTTTCAAAAGTGTTTACAGACCTGTAACATTGACATATGATTGTCTGAGATGCCTTTTGACACCGTTCTTTACACATGCATATACATGTCTGTGCCTGCCAGTGTCTTTATTCAAATGCCAAAAAAATATCCTCCCTGGAAAATAAATGAAACAAAGCAACCCGCATATATAGTATAAAGAAAAAAATGACATAATACATGGAAGAATGAAAATGCTTTGAAGGCTAGAGAGAATATCTTCCAAGACATAGTGACTAAAACAACAAAAGTATTGATGTTAAAATAACACATAGCAGAAAAATAAAATTCATCTGTAAACTTCCAAAAACAAAAAGAAGACTATTGTATAAACTAGTTGATGTACTTTAAACGAATCAACAAAGAAAGGATATTAGTTTAAAAAGTTAATAGAAATATGAAAATAATTCATCTCTGAAATACAGTCAGCACAAGGAAGGCTAGAGTTGATTTTTTTTTTAATAATTTCACCTCTAGCAAGGTGATAAAGCTACTAAGATCAAAGAGGTTACTGAGTGTGAAAGAATCTGAGAAACATTGTTGAATAGAAAAAGATAATATGATATTGGTATCACATATGGTCTGGTTGCCTGTGTAATTTACCTTGAACTGCTTGATAAAATCCTAAGAAGAATCGGCAATTATTTTTAGTTATAAAGTCCTGACCTAGCAGCTCAGCTTCAGTAACTATCCCACCACCAAAAGCTTGACTCTCTGTGTCTTCTCTATAAATAATTTCATGACACTTATTTTGGGGATGAGCTATTTGCTATGGTCCCTAGATTTTATTGAATTTAAGCACAGTACTACAGGGTGGTCCAAAAGTTTTTCTCCTCATTTATATAATTTTGTATTTCAACGCTTCTGGGGTATTATCAATGAGAGAGTTTCACATGAATGGTTCCAAAATATCCAACAGTTGAAATGGACTGAACATTTGGAGAGAAAATTGCAACAATCAACAAAGTAATTTCTTAAAAATATTTTGGGACATGACGCCACACAGTTTTGTGAACCATGAAAAAATGGAGGTGTTGATACAGAAGTTCTCGATGTGAAAAGGTCAATTTTTTTGAATAAAACTGAATCCAGTCCATGTGCTTTGTATTACTGTATTAGTTGTTCTTCTATTGTTCTCATTACTTTTTGGCTTTTTTGTTCTTTCTGTAGATTGGAAATCAAGATCTTATCAATTTTGTTGAGCAGGGATAAAGCCTTTTTTTGTCTAACAGTTTCTTTTTCAAAGAATTCTCACTTGTGAACTCCATACTTTCCAGCCAACTTTAATCTTTTGAAAATTTAAATGCAATGTCAATTGCAATCGACTGTCATGATTACACTTTTTGTTCCAGCTCACTAGTAATGTTTCTGTTTCTAATTCTTCAACACCCTGTAACCCCTTTTGTCTTAGTGGCTTTAATGCCTTGCATGGCGTGAAATTGATTAAAAAAAAAAAGAAGTGGATTCAAAAAAGAAAAAACACTGATTGACATTGCATTTAGATTTTTGAAGATCAAAACGGATTGGAAAATCAGAAGCTAAAAGAAAATCAGCAATATTACTGGACCTGATCTTGCATCTCAGCTTCAGTCATTTACCCACCACCATAAGGTTGCCTCTCCTCTGCCTTTTTTTATAAATGTTTTCATAATAATAAGATCAAAGCTGACTGGAAAGCCGGAAGAAAATGGGGATAAACTACTTACATTATTTACATTATTCAGACTGTTATCCTCATCTTCATTGTCATATTCACAACATTCCAGCTGTTGTATGCTCCGGCCTTCTTCAATACCAGGCTACAGCAGTGGTGAACCCAAAACTTGGAGAGTTGATTTAAAGAGAAATAAATGAAATATCCAGAAGAGGCATGGCATGTGGAACAAGAACAATCTACTTCGGTGGACAAAATAAAGGGTTTGATTCAAAATTCCAGTCATCTGAAGAAGGTCAGAGTATACAACGACTGAAACGTTGTGAATATGGCAATAAAGATGAGGATAACAGTCCAAATAATGTAAATAAGATAATCATATCAGAGATATAGACATATATTGGAGGATAAACTATTCGAATAAAACTTTGTAACTACAGTTACATCTACCTATTGCAACATTAAAATGAGACTCAACTGCCAATCTAGTATTACATTTATACTACAATAATAAAAGAACAGGAATTAAGAAGACAGAAGATAAGGATTAACATTGCATTTAATTTTTTGAAGATCAAAGCGGGCTGGAAAGGAAGAAACTAAAAGAGAGTTCCACAGTACAAGGAAAGAACCTGTTAGCAGAGAACTTACGGTTACATCAAGCAATTTCAACTGTAAAATGATGAGACCTAACTGCCAGTCATTTAAGTAACATGCATGAAATCATATTTTTACATTCATGTACCATGCACTTTTAATAAATTTATTAATGAGGCAGGAGATTTTACTGGTAGGTTGCCATTTTTAATGACAAGTTATGAGACCTTTTAATATCAAAGCGATAAAAAACCCAATGTTCTATTATTTATCCATAGCTAACTTTTTAAGAGTTTTCCATAATTTTTCCCAAGGGTAAAAGTGTTAATTTAATATAATTTTTATTGAATTTTATCCAAATTAGTATCCATTTCTTAAAATATGAGCCACAGTCCATTAAAATACCATGCTTAAATTCATATTGAATACCAAAGAAAAATGTCATCAGAAAATTACTTCTGAAAATATTTATAGAACCAAAGCAGGAAGCTGCATTTAGTAGTTTTAAAATATTATATATTGCTAAACCATGAACATTAATGGGTATGGACCAATCCTCATAAATACGTTGGACACTATTGTAAATGGGGAATATGTTGTCTATAGTCCACCACTAGCAGTAGTTTACCTACTTCATGCTACTGGCGAGTATTGTATTTTGTTGATGTTATAAAGATTACCATTTCATTTCCAACCTCCGTTTTGGTTATTTCTCATTCAGTAACCCTCTCTAGGTTACAACAGAAAGTGGCTGAAGCCAAGATGCCAGGACAAACCCAATAACATTGCAGATTCTATGGACTTTATCAGGCATCTTGAAATACATAGCAGAAGCATTTCTCTGTTTTCATTGGTAACTGCAGTGAATCAACTTTCTTTTAATGTTGGATTTTTTTAAGAACTAAAACAGCACAGAGAAGCTATGTTATGTAGTGGGAAAGTTACTGAAGCTGTGATGCTAGGACCTGACCAATAAAATTGAAAATTCTTTTGGATTTTATCAAGAATCTTGAAATACATAGCAGAAGCATTTCTCTGTGTTCATCAGTAATTGCAGGGAATCAACTTTATTTTAATGTTGTTGGATTTTTTAAAAACTAATTTTTTTTTTGAAAGGCCTGACTAACAGGGAAACTGACCATAATCTGAGAGGGTCAGGTGTTCCTACTTGTCACAGGGGATGCTCGACAAACATGGCTGGATAAAATACAATTTAAAAGCTAGAGAGATCATAAATATTTTATCAAGTAATGAATAAATTAATAATGAGAAAGAATGAAAAAAGAAACCCACGACAAACAACTCTGGTGTAATTTGAATGAACCCTGAAAAATAAACAGTATATAGCTAAACCCTTCACACAAGCAACAAAGAAAAATATAGACAAGCTTAAATACAATTTCTCTGTTTGATGGCAATCAAGTTCAAAGGTGGAAGCTAAGAATAATATATTAAAATGGTAGGCACTTTATGTAATCTGAGATGAAGGCTGTCTGGATTAAGGTGATCACTTCATTCTAAATGAGGAGTTGCAGCAAAGTTCTTGGTCTGAAAAAGAACGGATTTTTACAAAAAATTAATGTCTGCCAGGACTTGCTTTTCAATGTTTTTGAATTTAGAATTTTTTTCTCCCAGACTGGCTTCCAAGCAAGGCTAGAGAGCAGATCCTACCGTACTATTTAATCTGAATCTGGAGAGAGAGAAGAGATCTATTCATGACTTTCACACTAGCTTTTTGGAAAGATAATGGATTTCTGTTCTTATCTTCACAGTTTTGAATTTAATGTCACCTTTCTCCTAGATTAGCTTCCATCCAAGGCTAGAGAACTCATTCTATCCAACCATTTAACCTGTATCTGGAAGAAGATTTATGCTTTTCTCAGGGCCATTTGGGAAAGATAATGAAGTGGTTTTCTCTTCCTTTCTACACAGTTTTAAATCCAGTGTTGTCTTTCTCCTAGAGTGACTTTAAACCAAGGTTAGACAACTCATTATATCCTACTATTTAATCCGTATCTGGAGGGAGAAGAGATCCACTCATCTTTCTGAAGGTCATTTTGGAGTGATAATAAAGTTCTTTTCTGTTCCCTACTTCACAATTTTTTAATTCAGTGTTGTCTTTTCCTAGATTTGACTGTTAAAAAAGTTACATAAAAAAACCTCAACCTTGAATCATAAATTTGGGATATGAAAAAAAAAATGGATTCATGCCTTTCCCAAGTGTTAAGTGAGGACAACAGCTTCCAGTACCACTAACTGTTATGCTTTATTTACAGGAATACAGGAACTAATGATCGCAAACCAAAAAACTGATGCTTTTTCAATCTGCCCAATTAAAAACCATAAAAAATAAGACTTTTTACCATTTGGTCAATTTTAGAACTTTTCAACATCTCATAAATTGTATCACTAAATAAAATAAAGTAAAGTACATTAAATGGTTTTAAGATTTTTATTATTATTTTTTTTTTTAAATGGCTAAATCTTCTTTTCAATGTGCCATTTCCCTTCAGTCTCCAGGTTTTCATGTTTCTTCCACAATTTTCAAATTTTTTTTTTCCCAGTAAATTGTCTTTTTGCTATCCATTTACATGAGATAATGAGATAGATCTATATCCTGTGTGTATCATATTTTCCAAGCCCTCTTTCTTCATTATGTGCCCTAGAAATTTCAATTCTCACTTTCTGATGTAAAATATAAGTGTCCTTTTTGTTTCCATTTTTTCCCAAAACTTCATCATTGCTCACATGTTCAGTCCATGGTATTCTCTGCATCCTTCTGTAAAACCATATTTTTGTTGCTTGAAGTTTCTTCTTCATTCGTGAGGAGATTGTCCAGCATTCACGGCCATATAGGAGGACAGATATCACATAACAGTTCAGTACTCTTTTCTTTGTTTCTAACAAAATTTTTCTCTGTCTTAATACTTTGCTTAACTTTTGCAAGGCATTATTTACTATTCCAGTGTACCTTCGAACTTTAGTGTTGCACTTGCCATCCTCTGTTAAAATACTTCAGAGATAATTAAATTGTTGTACTTTGATTTTGGTGTTTCTAATTTGTAATGTGCATGTTGTGCTGACAATCATAGATTCCATATTCTTGCAACTGATAGTCCTTTTGTCTCCCTTTCCTTTGCCACCTTCTGTAGGAATACTTGGAGTTTATTTTCTGTGTCTGCTATCAACATTGTGTCATTTGCATATCTTATGTCATTAAGATTGTGGCTGCCAATAATGAATTTTAGAAAGACATCTAATTCTCTCAGAATATCCTCGCAGTTTAAGTTGAATAAGTCCAGTGAGAAAACATATCCTTGTCTTAAAAGAAAAAATTTATTAAGATCTACAAAAACAGAAAATTGTGGAGAACGATGATTGCCTACATCACATCGAAGAAGCTATTTGCACAGTGAAATGAAAGATAATGAAAATGTGACATAGAAAAGTGAAAGTTACTATTCTGTGGGTGAAAGTGAATGGGAATTGCTTGATTTTGTTTAGATGGATTTGGAGGAAGTGTGAAGATAAAATGAGAGTTTGTAACCAGTTGGAGGTTTGGAGTTGTATCATTTTTCTCATCTTTTCCATCTTCACTGTTCTTTTCTCGATTCTTTGTCCTATTCTCCACCTTGCTTTTTCGTTTCCTCTTTCTTGGCTTTTCCAGTTTTTTTCCTTGTCTCTACTTTCCGTTTCTGTACTTCTTTCTTCACATAACCTTTAATCTTTCCCTTTATCTGTTTTCCCATTTTTCTTTTATGTTTCATTTTTATTTTTCTTTCTTTTCACTTTATTCCCTTTCTTTTCTCCTTACTATGTCTTTCTCCCTTTTTCTTTTCTCCTTATTAGTTTTTCTCCCTTTTCTTTTTCCTCTTTCTTTTCCTCCTTTTCTCTCCTTATTCTGCTTTCCATTTACTTTTTCCATTTCTTTGCTTTCCTTTTTCTCTTCTCCTTTCTCTGCTTTACCTTTTTTCTTCCCCTTTCTCTGCTTTACCTTTTTTCTTCCCCTTTCTCTGCTTTACCTTTTTTCTTCTCCTTTCTCTGCTTTACCTTTTCTCTCACTCTGCTTTCCCTTTTCCTCTTTCTCTGCTCTCTCTTTTCTTTTCCTCTTTCTCTGCTCTCCCTTTTCTTTTCCTCTTTCTCTGCTCTCCCTTTTCTTTTCCTCTTTCTCTGCTCTCCCTTTTCTTTTCCTCTTTCTCTGCTCTCCCTTTTCTTTCCCTCTTCCTTTCTCCTTTTCCCTTGTTTTATCTTTTCCTGCAGTTTTCTCTTTTTTTTCTCTGCTCTCGGTTTTTTTTTTTCCTCTTTTCTGCCTTTGTTAATTTTCCCTCTTTCTCTGCTCTCCCTTTTCTTTTCCTCTTTCTCTCCTTTTTCTTTTCCTCTTTCTCTGCTTTACCTTTTCTCTCCCTCTGCTTTCCTCTTTCCTCTTTCTATGCTTTCCCTTTTCTCTTCTCCTTTCTCTGATTTCCCATTTTCTTTTTCCACTTCTCCACATTAACTTCTATCTTCTTTCACTATTCATTCCCATTTCTCTTTTTCTTCATTTCTTTCCCCCTCTTTCCTTTGCTTTCTCTTTTTTCTTCTTCTGCCTTTCCTTTTTTTTCCTCCTTTCCATTATCTCTTCTCCTTTCTTGTCTTTCCCATTTCTCTTTCCCTTTCTCTTCTTTCCTTTTTCTCTTCCTCTTTTTCCTCTTTTCTTTCCCTTTTCTCTTCCTCCTCTTTTCCCTTTCTCTGCTTTTTCTTTTCTCTTCCCTTTTCCCTGTTTTCCCTTTTCTCTTCTTATTCTGTTTCCCTTTTCTTTTTCCATTTATCTGCTTTCCCTTTTCTCTTTCCTTTTCTTTTCCCTTTTCTCTTCTTTCCCTTTTTTCTTCTCTTTTCTCTGCTTGCTCTTTTCTCTTCCACATTCTCTGCTTTCTCTTTTCTCTTAAATCTTTTTTTCCACTTTCCCATTTTTTTCCTCCCAAAAATCTCTTTCTTTTGAATAAACTAGTTTCACCTCCTTTTCATTTTTCGTTGGCCTTTTTTCTCCTGCCCTTTCCTATCTTTTTTTTTCTTTGCTCCTCCTACCTTCCTCACATTTCATTTCTCTTTCCACTCCTCTTCTTCTCTTTCATTGTTGTCGTTTTACCCCTTGAATTTTTCCTTATTTATTTAACCCTTTCTTTCCTGTTTTCTCTCTCCTCCCCTTTTTTATCATCCTTTACTTGACATTTTTACTAATTTTCTATCCTCTCTTTTAGTTCCTCTTCCCAAACAAAATTGTCCTCTTACACAAAAGTTTCACTCTTTTAATTGGATGTAAAGCATCTTTTTTACCTCATTAAACTTGCCTTTTTTTTTTTTTTAACCCTTTCTTTCTTATTTTCTCTTTTTCATTCATCTTTTTTTTAATCCTTGTAAAGATTCAATAAACAATAAAAAAACATGCATCACATCTTTTATGCAAATGTTTCTATCTTGTGGTTATCGGACACAAGTCTTTTATCCAAAATTTCTGACCTTTGTTATTTATTGTTTGATCCTACTGGATTATTTTTTTTGGCCTCATCCTTTTGTTCCTGTCTCACATAACATACTTTTCCAAATTTCATTCCTTTTAATGCCTTTTCTTCCTTTATTCCTTTTCTTTCATTTTCTTTTTGTTTTGTCTCTTTATTTTTCTATCCTTTTATCATTCCTTCTTTTTATCATTCCTATTATTTATCATTCATTTTATTTATTATTCCTTCTTTTTATCTTGTTTATTCATTAATTCATTTTTGTTATTCTGTTTTTTCATATGTTCTTCCATTTCTTTCCTTTTTCTTCCTTTCTGAACAACTTATTTTTGTCTTCATTTGTTCTTTCTTTTGTTTAAATATTTTTCTTTTTCTTAAAATTTATTTTATAAAAAATACAATTTTTTTTTTTCTTTTTATATATATATATATATATATATATATAATAATAATTGAATAAATGAATGAAAGAAAAAAATGTTTTTTGAAAGGTTTTAAACAAATGTCAGATAAAAAATAAGTATTTCTATATATATATATATATATATATTTATATTTATATATTTCATTTTTTTCCTTTCTCTTTTTTTTTTTCAATTTCGTTTTTAATTTTTGCATTTCATTCTTTTGTCTTTCTTTTCAAATTTTTCTTTCCTGTATTCATTTCTTCTTCTGTTTTAATTTTTCTTCCTTTTCTTCACATTTACTTTCTTTTTTTCCTTTACCTTTTCTCAGTTTCTTTTTCCTTCTTCTACATTTTTCATTTCTTTATTTTTCTTTTCCATCTTCATTCACTTCTCCATACTTCTTTCCTTTGTTTGTTTGATTGATTCTTTCTTCTTTAGAAACTGTAGATCCTGTTTCCTCTTCTCCACAGTTATTTCTTTCATTTTTTTCTTTCTTCCATTTTTATGTCGGTCTTTTTTTCTTTCTTTCTTCTTTTTTGTCTTTGGCTTTTGTTTTCTCTTTTCCATCATTCTTTTTTTCCGTTCTTTCATCTTTCTTTTTTTTTTAAAATTCTCCTTCTTTTTTTTTTCTTTCTTTTTTTTCTTTCTTCATTTTTTGTAAAGTTTCTTTTATTTCCTTTTTTTTTCTTAATTTCTTTTTGACAGTGAATTTTATTTTCTTTCTTTCCTTATTTCTTCTTTTTCCTTTTCTCTTTCTTTATTTCATTCATATTTGTACCTCTGTTCTTACTTCTCCCTCTTCTCCACAGTTGTTTTCTTTCTTTTTTTTTTTTTTTCCAAATTCTTTCTTTTTTCTTCTTTATTTTTTCTTCTTTATTTATTCTTTCTCTTTTACCTTTGGGCTTCTGTTCTTTCATTCTTTCTTTTCTTTCTTTCTTTCTAATTTCTAGCTTTCTTTGGCATTTCTTCTTCCAACACCTCACAGAAACACTTCCATCTCATTTTTTCTTCTTCTTTTCAGTTGGTCAGGCTTCTATTCTAAAGCTTCTTCTTTTTTTCACAGAAAAAATTAACGTCTTTTCTTTCTTATGGTTGCTTCTTTATTTTTTTTTTCTTTCAATTCTTGATTTTTTATTTGCCAAGCTTTATTTCCTCCCTTTTCTTTTTCACGGACAATTGCTTTTCTCTTTCTTTAACCGCCCTTTTTTCTATATATTTGTGTCTCAATTCTTTAAAAAAAAACAGTCGTTTTTATTTTTTTCAATCATTTGCTTTTATTTTTTCATTTATTCTTTCTCTATTCTTTTTTATTCCTCTTTTTTTTCTAATCTTCTTTTCTTTTTCCTCGTTTATTCTATCTTTCATTCCTTCATTTTCCTCACTTCATCTTCAAAAGAGATCAAGACTTTTTGTATTGAGAGACAGAAATTTTTTTTTTTTTTTGTGAAATTGGAGTTTTTGCAAATTTTATTTTTCCATTTTGTTCGGATTTTTAAAATTATAAACAAACATCCTCAATATTGATTTAAGATCCTTAGGGAACTGCATATTTTTAAACTTTTATTTTGTTAAATTCCAGCAATTCTTTTTATTTTTGTCCTGTCTATGCTATTTTTTTTTTTTTTTTTATTATGCTGGACTCTTGCCTTTCATCTTGTGTATCAGTATTTGATAATTTTTTAGAATGAACAATTCAAATAAAAAATGAATTTTTTTGATTGGAGATACAAAGAATGATGATATTTAAATTTCTGGACAGAGTCTTTCATCAGTGAAATAATTTTGCAAAACTGGATGGAAAAAAGACAAAATTTTCATTTGGGGCAATTAAACTTTGATAGGCAGGAAAAAGTCAATAATTAACACTCAAGAAAATTCAAGTTTATAATCACATTATCCCTAATCCAAATCTTGGCCTTTTGGTGGAACCCTTCTCTGATTGATCATATTTCAAGGAGAGAAAATTGAGGAATTCATTCACGCACCAAACACTGTTGGGAAATTTAAGAAGAAGAATAGTTTGGGGGATGTCTGTTGGCTTTGAAGAGTTCAAGAAGTTTGTTACTTTTTGTCAGAATGGAGTTCTGATTAAGAAGGTTTTGATCAAATAGGTGGTTTATACTTCAAAAATATTTACAATTTATTATAAAAAAGAAGAAGAAAAATATATTAGAAATTAGAATGGATAAATTAAAAATTTAGAAAAAATTTTTTAAAAATTCATATGCCAAAAATAATATAAAAATTTCAAAATTTAAAATATTATTATGGAATATTAATTGTATGCATGAGTCCCAGTATAAATAGTTAAAAATAATTATTGACTGAATTTATGATTTTTTTTTTTTATATATCAAGTATTAAGAATATAGTAACTAGGGTCCACAAATTAGAGGAGATAGTTATCAATGATGATGTTTGAAAAATCCAAATTTTTCCCTTTAATCCTATTTTTTTTTATTTTTTAATGTACTTTTTTCATAATAATGTTTTTCGATTTTAACAAAAATTTTAATTCTGAAAATAAAGAATGTAAAGGCCTAAAAAACTTGGGAACTTTATGTTAGGGATTTGGTGTAGCCAATGGCAGGTTTTTAAAATCATATTTCTCCTTTAGCTAGAGATACCCAATGATGAAAAACACAGTCTAGCAAAAATTCGAAATTATTTTTGGAGGGAAAAAAAAGATTTCTAAAAAAAATTTTCCCATATGTGGAGATAGAAAATATATAATGAACTAAACTCTGATTCCTGAATCTGAAATTGCTATTCATTATTCCTTTATCTTCATTATAGTCGGAAGAATTGATTAAAAAAATTAAAACGGCCATATATAAAAAAATTAATTTATATGTTGCTTTTGTATCCTTATTCTATTATCTTTCAATAGGAATTTATGTAAGAGAACATGGATTTTATCATTCTGTGACTTTTTTATATTAGGCAATTTAATTGAGGAAATATTATACTGAGAGATTTGCAGTCCTTCACAATTGTCTCATTTCATCTATAGATGGTTCATATTTGACTATATAGAAATCAGCACAAACCAAATATTCTAATAATGGAAATCAAAATAAATTTATTCTAATGTATGCATGTGTCAAAAATTAATGGTTAGAATAAAAATAGATATGAGAATATGAAAAAAGGAGAAAAATTAAGAATTATATTAAATAATTTGTTTATCCCAAAAATATATTATTAAGATGATTTCCAGAGGTTCCATCTATGAAAAAAAGTAAATATTGAAGGTAACATCAATCCTTGTTCCAAAACTTATTCAGAATATGATATATATATATATGTATTATATATATTGTATTCAGACAGCCCTATTTTATTTATAAATGTTTCATTAAAAATGACATTTGTCCTAAAAAATAAAAGATTTAATTTAAGGTGTTCGAATATTTCTTTGTTTTCTTTTTTTTTTTTTTTTAAAACTAAAACATTTTATTGATGAATATAATTTATTTGTGAAATTTTTTTTTAAAATAAATCATTCAAGCCAATGTAAAAGAGTAAGAAACGCAAATGGTTAAAGTAAATTTGAAACAAAATCAGTACGTAAACGTTTAGAAAAAAGGATTTAAATTTCGTTACTAATGGATAGATCAAGGCAACTTTGATATGTATATATGACTGTTAAATTTAATAAAACAGACCACTTTAAGGTTCCATGGCTACAAATAATTTTTCGACAGTGAAAATAAGAGCGAGATGCCAGAATAAAAAGGCTATCCTTGAACTCATGAAATCTGGGAACCAAAATACAACTCCTTTGAGCAATTCAATGAAATTATTTGTGGCAGACAGAGGCTCTCAAGGAGTGGGAAAAAAGTGACTGGGAGATGAGATGGGAAAACAGGGCCAATTATATTGCATCCACCATCTGGAGCCTATCAAGAATTTTATCGAGGAAAACAGAAGGGGTCTAGAAACATATATGGCATTAATAAATGAGGATGCAAAAATTTTGATTTAAGAATCTGGAATTTTCGATTCGGGAAAAAAGTTTTGAGAAGTTTTTTGGCTCTATTTTTTAGCCATTATCAAAAGATGATTTTATTTATTCAATTAATTGACTTTTTTTATGTTTTGTATTTTAAATATATAGGATTTTTTACATTTAGGATCCGGTTCATCCTTTGGGTTTAATGTACGGATAGTTAATATTTTATATTTTTTTTATACTATTAAATATTCCATATATATATGGAAAATTTATATATTAGGCAAACAAATAAAAAAGATTAAATTGAGGAAAAAAGACAGAGCTTAATATAAAAAAAAAAAAAAAAAGCCAAATTTAATATTAACTATGAACATGGCTGGTGTGCCAACTGTTTTTGGAAAAGTAAAACATCTCTATAACATAAAAATACACAGATGTCAAAAAATATGAAAAACGCTTTTAGAAACCAAAATAAATTATAAAAGGTGCAGGAAATGATCGGACCTTGTCTTTTTTTTTTTAAAAAAAAGGTATAAATATATATATATATATATATATATATATATATATATATAGTCATTTAAAATTTGTTTCTCTGGTCTCAAAGATATAGTAACGCCCCGGGGCATCTGATTGGAATAAGAAAATCAAAATTAAAAGAATTTATATAATAAAAGAGGAATTTAAACTTGCTTCCAGCATTTTAAGATGAAGGTGAAATTTTCATATTTATTTTTAAATAAATAAACATTCCAATGATCAATAGAACTCAATTCATTAGTAGAGTTTTGCATTATCAATTTAGTCACTGTTTACATATTTGCGCCTTCTTGAATCAAAGGGCTCAAATGAATTAATTTTTCAGGGACATATATCATTATCCACGTCTGCACACTGTTTTGAACTCTAGCATAACTTAAAGAGTTTATATGGTGTTTATATATATATATATATATATATATATATATATATATATATATATAAAATGACAAAGTGAAAATGTTTTTGTGTGTGTGTGTGTTTACATACTTATGGATGCATCTGTTCAAATTTTACATTTTTTAACTGTATAATAGGGAATGATTGAAAATGGTAAGGGAAAGACATATTTCATTTGACATTCAATAAGAATGGGTAACTATTGTTTAGCCTTGTAGCTGTTGACAAAGCCAAACTTATCAGATGAAATTTGTTAAAGAATCATTTTTTCCTCTTTATTGTTTTAGAGCTTGAGTGAAGCTGATCATGATGTTTTAAACTGTTGTCTTTTTTAAAATGAATAACTTAAACTGAAACATGTCTTATGACAAATAGGGTCCTTTTGGCTTGATGTCAGATCAAAGTTGATACATTTAAGTTGTCTTTCAATTTGTTTTGATAGATTTTATATTATTATATATATATATAATTATCCATTTAAACATCTTATTTTTTTGAAATTTTCTCTAATGCTCATATCTGCTCAAAATATATATCTTAATATATATATTATGCATCATATATTGTGAAATGGACTTAAGTATTGACATTTATTTAATATATTTTCTGTTTATGCATTATTTTTATAGATACAAATATTATTTACTGAATTCTCTGTTTATAAAAACAGTCTTAACCTTATTTTAATAATATCAAATGTAATAAAATTTTAAAAATGTTTTAAAAAATTGAAAAACCACATATATCAAAACGCAAAGTTGAAATTCTAAATCCAAAAAATTTTTTAAAACATTCAATATCAGATTTTTTATGAAATTTTATATGAAAAATTCATGATTCCTAATTATTTCTTTTTATATTAAAAAATGTGACATTCCTTGGTTTGACCAATTTTTAAAATTGAATACTTGGAAAGAACTCTTTTTTTGATTCACTTCAACAGGGGTAGCTTTATTTACCAATTGGACGAGGCCGTTAACCATTTTCAGCAAGAGTGGAAAGAAATGTTGCTTGGAATTTTTGGGTACCCTGGTGTACTAGTGAGCCAGCCAAAATGAGCTGACTCATTTTATAGTTCACCAATAGAAGGGTTAACCAATCAGAAGGCTCAAAATATTCAATGCGACGTGTATAAAGGCGGCCATGTTTTTCCCGAATATTCACTGCCAGCCTTTGATATCGAAGACTGAAGAATTACAGAACAGCTGCTGGTGGTATTGGCGATATAGTCAGATTCAGTAGAGTGTCTGACTCGTGAGTGTTAATCTTTAACGTTGTTTCATTGAACAGATTACGTACTGCGCTGTATTCTATATTCATAGACTATGGTGAACATGGTCAACAAAAGGTTATGAGCCCAGCACTTCCACTGATTTAGCTGTATTCTTCAATATTCATAGACTTCCATGGTGAACATGGTCAAAAAGGTTATCAAAAGTTTTCATTTCCACTGCGCTGTATTCTATATTCATAGACTATGGTGAACATGGTCAACACTCTTTTCAGATCTGCTCAACAGTGATAGCCATGTGAAGCAATCTGCTCTTAACCATCTTCAGCAAAAGCCCATAGTGGGATCTATGAATGATCCTCTTGCCTTGGGCAAAGTAAAACATCACTTAGGAAGCTGAACATGTGGTTGGCTGCTAGAAAATAACAGCATTTTTGGTGATATCTTTTGGTATGGTGGTGATCAAAATACTGGAGTGGTTTCTCCACAGTTTGAAACTCAAAGTTTTCCTTCATTTATGCTTATTGTCAACAAAGGCTAGACAGCCCAATCTACACTGCTATATAACCTAAGACTTGTTACAGGAAAGTTAGATTCATGCCTTTCATAAAGGTACTTGTGCAGAACTGGAAACAAATGGCTCAGCTAGAATTTTAACTTGTCCTTCTGGTTTCCCTTTCTGAATCTGCAAATTACAGATTTTGGTACTGAAATCAAATCGGTGCAACTATTTAGATATTTGAGAGGGAAGTGTATAAACAAAACACAGAAAATACGACTGAAATCCGAAGGTGCATTTGGATAGTGAAAGATGACTTCCAAAAAGTTGAGTAAAGTATTAAGAAACCAAAAAATATCATTAGAAGCAAAGAAAAGAGTACCAAACTATTATGCAATATCGGTCCTCCTATGTGGCAATGAATGCTGGACAATCTCCTCATAGATAAAGAGACTTGGAGCAACAGAAAGAAATAAAATACTACTGAACTGTTACGTAATATCATTCCTCCTATATGTCAGAGAATGCTGGACAATCTCCTCACAGATAAAGAAGAGGCATGAAGCAACAGAAAAAATGTAAATTTTTACTTTTTGTTTTTTTGTAAATATCCTTTTGTTTTTATGACAGATAATGCTGGATAATCTCCTCACAGACGAAAGAAGAGACTTTAACCAACAGAAACAAAGAAAAAGTACTGAACTGTTATGTAATATCAGTCCTCCTATATGACAGAGAATGCTGGATAATCTTCTCATGGATAAAGAAGAGACTTGAAATTTTGAGAGAAACAAAGCCAAGAATACTGAACTGATGTAATATCAGTCCTCCTATATGGCAGACTGAATGCTGGGCAATCTTCACAGACGAAACAAAAAGAACTTAACCAACAGAAACAAAGAAAAGAGTACTGAGCTTTTATTTCATATCAGTCCTGATATATGACAATGAATGCTGGACAATCTCTTCATAGATGAAGAAGAAACTTGAATCAACAGAAACAAAGAAATGAGTACTGAACTGTTATATAGTATCAGTTTTCCTATATGGCAGTAAATGCTAAATAATCTCCTCAAAGAGACTTGAAGCAACAGAAATGTGGTTCTACAGAAGGATGCTGAGAATACCATAGACAGAACATGTTAGGACACTTATGCTTAACACCAGGAAAAGACAGGTGAAATTTCTTGAGCACATAGTGAGGAAAGAGGGCTTGAAAAATTTGATACTCACAGGACAGATTAAAAGTAAGAAGATCAGAAGAAAGCAACACCCACCCTACCTGGTGAACTTGAGTGAATGGAGGGTGGAGCAAGGTTTCAGGGAGGTGGTAAAAAGACAAAAGTTATTAATGGGGACAAAGTACAAGAAATTGTGGAGCGCCATGATTGCAAACATTCTGAATTACATGGCACATTGGAGAAGAAGAGAGATAAAATGGTTTTTGCTTTGTTAAGATATATTAAATCTAAAATAAAGATAGTACTTATTTTATGAAAAAAATATTCCATATTTTAAATATTACTTATTTTCTCAATGATTTTTCCCATTATAGTATTTTCTGCAAATATTTTTTAAATGCTATATCCCTTCAGCATATAGTTGGCTCTCCACAGCTTCCTTTTTCCTTATTATCTGTTAATTGCCATGAATTTCTGACAACCATATAGTTGATCTCCAAGTTTAACAATTTTGCAGAAAAGTAAAATCAACGAGATCAGGACAGAAAATAAAATAGCCAGAAAAATTTCTCCAGCTAAAAAAAAACAAAAAAAAAACAAAAAAAAAAAACAATATTTGTCTTTTATTCATTATGTTTGTTTTTGAAAAATTCCGTTTTAAAAGTCTGATAATAAATTGCAATTGAGAAATAGCAAAAATAGCAAAAAGACTCAGATGTGAAAGCCAAAAAGAAACAAATAAAAAAAAAAAGTTCCAGCATTTAAAAATTCTTTTCCTTCCATTTTTCTTCCGTTGCTATTCATTTTATAAAGCCGTTGTCAAATCTGAATTCTTGAGAAGTGGTTTTCTGGTGCTTCATGTATTTTTTACTCTTGAAAAATGTCCCTCTTCACACACACACACACACACACATGCAAGAAGAAACAAAAAAAAAAGAACCGTAAAATTTTTAAAAAAATTAAGGAATAAAATGACTAACTAAAAATATCATAATTACTGATTAGGTGGAATGATAAGTCCACTTACAATCACAATTCAGAAAAATATTCTGCCTGTAGGGGGTGTTATTGCAATAGCAATCATAGCTGTAATATTGATCACATTGTGGGCTAGGATGGGGTGTAAAAATTGCAATATAGAGGAAGTGAAGGATTTTTGATGATGATGATGGGAGGGGGAAAACTTGTACTCGAGAGTTTGATTGAGTAAATGTCATAGTATTTGTTCCTGTTCTCTTATATTTGTGGCAAAAAAACAAAATGAAGGAAAAGGGTATCTCCTATCTTTTGCTAAGGATAAACGTATAAATATGTATGGACATGTGTTCACATTCCTTTTTTGATAGTTAGAAAGGAAGAATAAATTTAAAAAAAAAAATGGCATGGAATAAATAAATGAAAAACAAATGTAAAAAGAAGTAAAAATCAAAGTTAAAAACATGGATAAAAATGGAAATAAAAAGAAGAAAATAGGAAAAAGAAAAAGCTTAAAAAAAAGAAAGTGAAAAAGTAAAAGAAAGAGAAGGAAAGGTTAAAAAGAAATCGAAAATATAAAAGAAGAAAAGGAAAGTGAAAAGAAAGAAAAACAAAAGAAAGAAAGAGAAAAAGTAAACGAAAAGAAGAAAAGGTAAAAAGAAATCAAAAATATGAAAGAAAAGTGAAAAGAAACAAAAAACAAAGAAAAACAAAATTAAAAAGAAAACGAAAAAGTAAAAGAAAATGAAGAAAAGGTAAAAAAAAAACTAAAAATATAAAAGAAGAAAAGTGAAAAGAAAGAAAGATGAACGAAAAACAAAAGTAAAAAGAAATAGAAAAATTAAAAGAAAGAAAATAAAAAATAAAAACAAAACTTTGATAGAAACAATAAAATAAAATAAACAGAAATTAAAACAAATTTAAAATCAAATAAAATTTATAAGCTAAAGGAAATTAAAAAGCCGATAACAGAAAACTGCAACCCTGAATTCCAAACTGTGAACAAGTCAATGGGAAAGTATTCCTCTTTCTCTAGAATTCATGGTAATTTACAAATGAGAAAGAAAAGGAAGCTATGGAGAGACATGATCATTTACGTCCTCCTGAAAGGAGATGGCATTTAAAACATTATAACTAATATCTTTAATATTTCTTTAATATATATATCTTTAATATTAAAAAGAATAAGGAAAACAAATTAGGAGTTTCACCAATCTTACTCTTTTCAAAAAGACTTATTTGAGGCGATGACAAAAAAAGACAAGATATGAAATCTGCAAAGAAATAAGCGTTTATTAAAATGACAGAAAGTATTTTTACAATACTAAATTGTACAGAATAAAAATGACTTTGCCCCGAACTTCCAACAATCTTGGCCCTTCGTTCCCACAAAAAACAGTGTCAAAATAATCAATGGTGTATCCCTTGATACTTCTATTACTTTAATTAACTTCACTTCTATTAAACAATCTAATAAATAAATAGGGTTTAATATTTTTGTTGTAAATTCTCAAGAACAAAAAAAATGTATAAATTCATTTTCAGAGTCTGTCTATATTTCTGAGATGAGGTATTATGTACATTATTTACATTATTCGGACTATTGTCCTCATCTTTGTCGCCATATTTATCACTGTTAAAAATGGTTGCTGAAGACATTAGGTTTATAATACCCAGAAATTCATACCCAGATGTTCTCAAGGACACATTGCACAGTGGATAAAGGCGTTGGTTAGATCCAGTGACAGGACCCAAAGAGTGTGAGTTCAATAACCGGTTAAGGCAGTGGAGAACTTTCAGAGGGAAATTAACAGGAGATAACTGATAACTGACATCCATTAAACAGTCTACCCCAGTGAGTGAAATAAAGGGTTCAGCTTGACATTTCAACCACCTGAAGAAGGCCGGAGCGTACAACGGCCAAAACTTTGTGATAAATATGGCGACAAAGATGAGGACAATAGTCTGAATAATAAATTCATTTTCATCGGTACTACCTTGAGTTTTTTGAGATATGAGTTGGAATTGAATTTTTGCCTCTGTGATACACACTGAAATTTGAGATACGAACAAGTTTCAGTTAAGTGTCTGCAGTACACATGTTCACCTCTGCTCTTGAAGGATCTCTGCTGTGTTGTATTGTGTCTTTTTTTGCCATTATTTGGCAAAATTTCTTTACTGACACCATAGGTCAGAAGAAAGTAAGTGTAAAGAGCAGTGACGAATTTTTAGGGGCTTGGAATGGATTGGAAATATTCCCATTAGTTTCAATAGGGAAAATTTTTTTGAAATATGAGTCTTTTGTGTTAAGAGCTCAGTTTTGAAACAAATTAAACTTGTATCTCAAGGCATTACTACGTCTTGGGTATGACAATAAACTACATCCATGTCCTGGGTATGATGATAAACTACATCCATGTCCTGGGTAAGATGATAAACTATGTCCAGCAGCAAGGCCTCTGATCAGGTGGTTTTGAGGAGTGTGAAACCACCTCTTAATTGCTGGTGTTCCCAGGTCCACTCTGACCTGTGGTGGTAGCACCTGTTAGGGTCCCAAATATGAGCAAATAGTTAACCACGAAACTGGGGTCAAAACACTATGAAAGTGTAAAAATAGGTTTTAATACCAAAAATACTTTGTAAAAAATTATTATACATTTTACCAACAATAGGTTTTTGAAAAAAAACATTACCAGCAATACATTTCGAAAAACTATTACCAGCAATACAGTTTTGAAGGAAAAAATTTATTTACCAGAAATAGATTTTTCACAAAACAAAATATTACCAGCAATAAAAATTTTGTTGGCATTAAATAACCCATTAAGGTTGATATGCCGTAAAACAAACCAAACGAAGACATTACTTTATATGAGATAAAATCCCATGTCTTCAAGGATTCTTCTTCTTTTTCTTCAGCAGCAGCAGTAGTAGTAGCAGCAGCATTAGTAGTAGTAGTAGTAGTATTTCTTATCCCAAATAGCAAGCTCTTCTTACTTGAGTGTTTGTCAATGATTTCTATGCTTGTCAGTTATCCTTTATATAGCAAATAAGTAGCTCCAACTGAGTCAAATTTTGCTTTTTGGGGACTGTAGATCTTCTTTTATCACCATTGTCTAAAACCTCATAATTAACTATCCAAGTGTTCTGATTAAGCTTCCTCTTTGATGCCTTGCCTTCTTGAATTTAAGCATACTACTAGATTGGCAATTAGGTCTCACCATTTTACTGTTGAACTCACAAGATGCAACTGTAAGTTCTATTCTAATAGTTTCTTTTCTTGCACTTCTCGCCTGTGGAACTCTCCTCTGGTTTCTTGTTTCCTGCCGACTCTGATCTTCAAAGGTTAAAATTCAATGTCAATCGCCATCTTCTTTCTTTCTGAAAGCTGTTCTTTTATTGTCCTTTCTCTTCACTAAAGTCTTCTCATTCTCTTTCACACCCAGTAACCCTTTGAGCCCTAGTGTCATTATCACCTTGCTTGGCGTGAAATAATTAAAAGCTAAAAAAAAAACCTGCCTGTTTGCAGTTTAAACTTGGCAGGTTTTTGACAACATTGAATTGTAGCCTCCTTTCTGAAAAAATATCAACTAATAAAATAGAACAATTTAAAAGTTATGTGACAGAAGATTTGACCTTACTATTGGATCTTATTAGGGGCAATAAAAAATTAACTTGTAGTGACACTAAGAGCAGAAACAAGAAGTTATCTCTTTCATAGCTTAAAACATAATGACATATTTCGTGCTTTGCACAACAGGCTCCTTGCATAACTTCCGGTTGAAGTTGATTGAATACAGTCCTAAATAAATATATGTTGACCAATAAGAAATGAGCGCGCCTGAAATAATCAACAACTTAATTGGTGCCTCTTTCAACTTTGCTAACAATATAAATAGATCCCTGTCTAAAAGAAAAAAAGGGGAAATTCCAACAGGAGACACACAGAGAAGACAAACACTTACTGTGAGTGGATACATCAAAGGCATCTTGGCTTCAACAACCACTACCACTCCTCATACCTCTCTCGTCATTTTCACCCCCTTTACTTCTCTCATGCATTCAACCTCCATTTTCTTATTCTTGGGACATATTACCAAATGAAACTACCATCTCTCAAAAACACTCAAGTACTTTTACAAACTCTTGTGTTCATTGAAACGTACTAAAAAATATAAAAAAAACATTTTACTTAATCTTACTTAAAAACCAACCTTGTGCCATCTATGAACATTACTACTGTTTTGTACAATAAGAAACTATTTATTAACGTTTATATAAATTTTGTTATACTCCAGACTTGATTGGTCTTAAGATATAGTTTATCATGTTATACTTACTCATTCATACATCCCTTATGGTGAGCTAATCCTAACAAGGTCCAAATCAAACGTCACAAATAACCCACTATAAACTACAATAACTAATAATAAAATGTCATGAGAATTCTTTCGGTAGCTGATACAAAATGTAGGATGCAAACCCTACATCCAGGCAAGTTTGTTGAGATACCATCGCTAGAAAGATTGACACCCAAAGCAAAAGACTTATTTCAAGCCATGAAGTAATTTATTCCATGCCAGACACCAACTTGGAATAATACGTCCATCAAAAGAGTTGAAGACTTCAAATATCTCACAAAAAAAGACTTCAACATCTGCAAAACTCTTTCATGGGCTGCATGTAACAAACTTCACAAAATTTGGCACTCGAACCTTCCATCCTCCTGAAAAGTCCAAATATTTCAAACATTGATTGAGTCAGTCCTACTGTATGGATCAGAAACTTGGGCATTATGTGCTCATCTTGAAAGACGACAGCATGGAACATATATAAATCTGCTTAGAAAAATCCAGAACATCAGTTGGAGATGCCATGCAACACTTATTTATCATCATCATCATCATCCTTTGACTTCCCTTTGGTTGGTCATAACTCGATTGACAATCTCTTTCCACACTGTTAGGCACTCTATTGCTGTCCCCAGATCCCCAATGTCGATCTCTGTGTCCTGAGCTATGGCATCTGAGAAATTCAATTTTTGTGAAACGACACTTCCAGAAGGATGCTATAAGAGTAAAGATAAGAAAATTTCACTGTCCGCTTGGTGGCAGTGGCTGGTAAATTGTAATCATTTTTGTTTGACCTTAAAAGACATTGGTCTCAGTTCTCCATAAATTTCATGTCATCTCCAACTGATGTTCTGGATTTTTTCTAAGCAGATTTGTATATATTCCATCTAGTTGTCTTTCAAGATGAGCAGATAATATCAAAGTTTCTGATCCATACAACAGGACTGGTTCAATCAATGTTCAAAAGGTTTAGACTTTTAAGGAGGATGAAAGATCCGAGCACCAAATCTTGTGAAGTTTGTTATACGCATCCCATGCAAGAGCTTTGTGGATGTTGAACTCTTTTGATAATCTTATATAAATCTTATAATAATGTATTATTAAAAAAAAATGTCTTATTATTGATGTACATTGTTAACATTTTTTTTTTGCTTATATTCCAGGCCTCCCCTTACAGTCCAGATTCTGCCATGAACAGTCATCACATGAGTTCCCCCACACTGAATACAGTCAATATGCACCCACCTACAACCCAGGGTAATCAAATACAGGTATGTAAATATTATTGTTTGACAATTTATAAACCAGAGGATGGCACCTTTCTTCTTGTGTCTCCAGTTAATTAAAAAACGGGTAAAAAATTACAGGTAAAAATCTTTTTGATTATTTGTCTTTGACTCGTTTACCTACAAAGTTGTTTTTTTGTTTTAATTCTGAATGATCTGCAATGTTATCAACTCCACTATTTCCCAAGAAATCATGACAATTCACAGATAATAAAGAAAAGGTATCTGTGGAGAAGCCAACGGGAAACTACTTCACCATATTTCATGGCAATTCACAGATAATAAGGAAAAGGAATTTGTGGAGAAGGCAACGGGAAACCACTCAACTATCTTTCCCAAGAAGTCATGGCAATTCAGATTCCCAGAAAAGGAATCTGTGGAGAAGGCAATGGGGAAACCATTCCACTTCTTTCCCAAGAATAAAGCAAAGAATAACTGTGGAGAAGGCAACAGGAAACCACTCCAATATCTTTCCCCAAGAAGTCATGGCAATTCACAGATAATAAAGAAAAAGGAATCTGTGGAGATGGCAACGGGGAAACCACTCCACTATCTTTCCCAAGAAGTCATGGCAATTCACATAATAAAGAAAAGGAATCTTTGGAGAAGGCAACAGGAAACCACTCCAATATCTTTCCCAAGAAGTCATGACAATTCACAGATAATAAAGAAAAGCAATCTGTGGAGATGGCAACGGGAAACCACTCCACTATCTTTCCCAAGAAGTCATGGCAATTCACAGATAATAAAGAAAAGGAATCTTTGGAGAAGGCAACGGGAAACCACTCCAATATCTTTCCCAAGAAGTCATGACATTTCACAGATAATAAAGAAAAGCAATCTGTGGAGAAGGCAACGGGAAACCACTCAACTATCTTTCCCAAGAAGTCATGACAATTCACAGATAATAAAGAAAAGGAATCTGTGGAGAAGGCACTGTCTTATCTATATTTTGGAATATAGTTTTCCTTCATTTAGATAGATTGCTGCTCACGAGGAGAGAACACTGTTATTTAAACATCTGTGCATTGGATATTGCTGCCCTATCTGGTCTAGTGCTCCCATTATATATCTCAAGATACTTGACAAGATTTAAAGAAGTGTCTGTCATGTAATTCATCCTGACCTGGCATCTCGACATCAGTCACTTTCTCACAGGCATGACATGGCTTTCTTCTCTGTTTTTTAAAAATATTTTCTTTTCTCGCACAAGTAATCCCTTGTGTCTTAGTGACATTATCACCTTGCTCGGAGTGAAATGTTAATAAAGGAATAATAGATTGTCTGTGATCAGTACAGTAATTCTTGTCAAAGGTCCCAATGAGTGATGCGAATATTGCATCACACTATTTGACATTCCATAAGTACTAAACATTTTTACCTAAATATATATATATATATATATATATACACACACACACACACACAGAGGCATGGATGCATATATATATATATATATATATATATATATTTACTTGTGTATAGGAATAAAGGTGCATTAAAATTATAGACATCTTTTATCTTTCTGATAAATTGTAATATTTGTAACTGACACTGGCTTGAATGATTTTTTTGTTTTCTAAACTGCCCAAGGAATTCTCAGTATTTTATGAGAGGAATGTCGTTTACATTTTTTTATTTTTTTATTTTCGAACAACCTTAATATTTTATCTTGAAGTGTAAACAAAGAATGTTTCCTAAATTATAGAGTTAGATTTCTTTCCTGCTGAAATACTTATCAATACAAGAATTAAATTCCAATTCTTTTCACAACACAAGCATACTCACGAGGGTATTCTTAAAAGTTCTTAACCAACCCTATTTTCTAAAATCTGACCAAATGACTGCATATCAGATTTTGGGGGAAAAGGGCTTCTTGGTTGGGTCAAGAACTTTCAAAAAGCACTGATATATATATATATATATATATATATATATATATATATATATATATATATAATAGTCATCCACAGACAGACTGTTTCACTGTATCACAGCTCATCAGTATGGCTAGACGTCTGGTTGCCTCTTGCTAGGATCGAAACCCTGCTGAATTTGGAGATTCTAGCCCTAATCATTTAGCACACAGCAGGGATGAAGTTGAATTTAAGCATATTTATTTTTAGATAAACACACAGTGACTGAGAGAACTCGATTCGTTTTACCGAAGAGTCTTGCATTATTAGTCATAATAGTCACTGTCTACAAACTCACACTTCCTCCCCAGAGAGCTCAACCGAAATAAATTTTTCAGGAGCACATATTGTCATCTACAGACTGTTTCGCTGTATCACAGCTCATTAGTGTGGCTAGACGTCTGGCTGCCTCTAGCTAGGATTGAAACCCAACTGAATTCAGAGATTCTACCCCTAAGCCTTTGATGCACGACAAGGATGAAGGTGAATTTAAGTGTATTTATTTTTAGATAAACACACAGTGACTAAGAGAACTCGATTCGATTTACCAAAGAGTCTTAATTGATCTGCATTTAATCTTTAACGTGAGTAATTGGTTACAAAGTCCTGATATGAGGGATTATATTTAGATTAAAATAAAAGAACAGATATCAGGTTTAACATTTTTTTTCAGTGTTTTATAGTAAACAAATAAGCTCATGGTAAGTGAAATATAATGGAATTAATTTTAAGGAAAAAATTATGTAATGTTAATGAAAATTCATTAAATTAAGTATGAATAATGTAATGAGGATTTTTTTAATTGCTATTGCATGATGATTCTTTCTCTCTTGTTCTCATTCTCAACTTTTTCCATATTTCGTTTTGCTTTTGTTCTTGAAATTTTTTAAAGAAAAGACACTGCTGAATGCTGGCTTTCTTTCCATAAAACTGACAACCTTTTCAATAGCTTTTTAATTTTCAGTCCAGGTTTCTTAATCATGTTTTTTTATTTCCTTGTTCATTGTGACAGTGTGAATGCTGGGGAATAATTTCTTTGGAAGACTTTATATCATACAATGTTGACTTTCCTATGTTGAAGTCAGCCATTAGTTAAAATGAACTTTCATCAGTGTCTAGTCTGTTTAAAATTTCCATTTTTTGCGATAACCCCAAAGTTGTTCTTTTCCTCTTATTCCCATCATCTTTTGCACCAATACAAGACATTAGGGTGAAATAAGCATAATCAATTATCCAAAGTAAATTTCTTGAAAAAAAGAAATTTCAAATCAGTTATATATCACCCAAATAGTTCAAATATACACATCAAAATCAAGTCCAGATATGTGGGATTCCAGATATGAGGCACTCCGGATAGGAGGGATTCTACTTTAATATATATATATATATATATATATATATATATATATATATATATATATATAATAGTCATCCAAAGACACTGTTTCACTGTATCACAGCTCATCATATATATAAATGTATATGTGTGTGCAAGTATTTATCTCTGAAAAATAATTCTCATAAAAATACAATATCTTAATAAATAGGTTTATATGAAGATACAGTCCTATATATGAACAAACACACACATATATATTTATTTATTATGATTATTTTCTTTTTTAAAAATATGAGCCCATTGCAATGCAGAAATTTCTATGTTTTGAAACTGAAACTAAAATTGTAAATTTAATTATAAAAATTAAACTTAAAATTCTTAGTTTGTTCCATTGTCAAGCAATTGTTAAGGTTAAGGAAAATTCAGTCTATTTTGAATAGGAGTGGTTGAGTTTTAATTTCCATATATATATATATATATATATATATATAAAAACATTAGGCAGCATATAATTTACATACAAAGAAATAATCACACATAGAATCAATCAGAAGTATTAATGCGATTATTGGCGACATCCATCGCTAGAAGCATAATATATGCATTAAAATACTGTTAATCCATAGTGCGAGTTGATCCTCGTCGATCGTTGAATAAGATCAATTTGATGTAAGATCTTGGAACGTGCAAAGACGCAACGCTAAGTTTTTCAAAATTTTAAGTGAGATCTTACAAAACCGTCAATAATAGCAGATATTCAAAAAAACATCTTTATATGAATACATACAAGTATATCGTCTCCAAGTTTTTTTATTTTATAAAAAAAAACAACACATGCCTGATGATGAATAGAGGACTATTTGTAAGTACTAAACTTTTAACATCAAATAAACTGAAAAACAGACTTCAAGTTTATGTTCGAGGATCAACTCATGGATTAACAGTATTTTAATGCATATATTATGCTTCTAGCGATGGATGTCGTCAATAATCGCATTAATACTTCTGATTGATTCTATGTGTGTTTATTTCTTTGTATATATATATATATATATATATATGGTGCAAAAGTAAAAAAGTAATTTAGCAAAGTTAATGATATAAAATGGCAAAATCCCTTCGCTAACAAAACTTTAAAAATGCATTAACCTAATCACTCGATGAATGTTGTTATCCTTGTTTTTTTAAAATTATAAGCTGTATAAAGTCATTCTTAAGGATGCAGGTACTTTTGACAGCACATTCAGTCATCTTCACGCATGGAAATTAGTTTTTGTGACTGCATGCTCCAGAAGTTTGTAATCCATTATCAATAACACATTTAAAAAAACACATTTTGATTTGCATTATATTTTTCATCTCGAATACTACCTGAATTTTACCAAAAACAAAATAATTTCCATGCCTGAAGATGACTAAATGTGCAGTTGAAAGTACTTGCATATTTAAGAAAGACCTCATACAGCTTATATATATATATACACACACATTCTCATCTAAAATAACTATCAAGATACTGCAATTACGTTTTTTATTTAATTTACCATGTTCATAATTTATGTCCAGAAATGAAAAAACTTATAAGTTTTTTCATTTCTGGACATAAATTATGTAGAAATTGTCCAAATGTTTTGCATGTCCAAGCACTTTTGGCTATACTTTTAACCATTATCAAGTATAAATTTTAATTTTACTTTTAACTGAATGTATGGATTGTTTTATATATGTATCTAGAGTTATAGGAATATTTTATTTTCTAAACACAGTCAGCAGATTGTGGCCATATTCATAGTTGATATAATTGAGTTTTGGTTTTTAAAAACGCTTCTATTATTTTTAACCATTTTTTTGCATATGGATGCAGCTATTGTATCTGTATTATCAATGAGTATATTGTGAAGTTTGGTAGGTCTCTATCTATCTATCTATCTATCTATCTATCTATCTATCTATACTATATATATATATATATATATATATATATATATATATATATATATATATATAAAAATTCAAATCCAAAAATAAAATTAAATAGCAAACGTAACCATGGTACATTGTCAGTTGTTTTAAGGAAAATTGTATAAAAGGAGATTGCTACCCAAATACACAATTTCATATATATATATATATATATATATATATATAAAAAATGTGTATGCTTTTGTAATTAAGCATGCACTCAAATATATAGAAACACATATACAGCATATATATATATATATATATATATATATATATATATATATATATATATATAATGTGTGTGTGTGTGTGTACCTAAGATTATTTTAAATGTACAAATGACATTAAAATAACAGTGAAAATCTAAAACTGAGACCATTTTTTTCTTTTTTTCAAGAACCATTTTTGAATCAAATTTGTCTTCTAATACACTTTTTCTTCTTTGTTTTTTATATTTAAAATGTTAACTATTTTTTCTATTGGAGAATTACCTACAAGGGCATGCTGAAGAATTCTCTATTCAACCCACATTCAAAAATCAGTATTTCCATTACCAAACATTAGAATTTCTTTTGGTATAGTTAAAGCAACTTGAGAAAAAGAACGTGCCAAGTGTTGGATTTGCTGATAGAACATTTAGAATAGCATGTATATTTCATAGCTGTCAGTCATTCATTTTGGTTAGGTTGAGAACTTTTTAGTCCCCTCATTATAAAACTGGGATAACATATGAAAAAAAAAGAAGAAAAACCTCAAATGTAATAATTCATTACCAGCCTCTGTCTGATTTTTGGTTGAGGAGTTAGAGCAGTAAACTGGTGGCAGAAAAAAAATCTAAGATGAAATTCTTTTCTTAAGACTGCTTAGAGTATGACAGAGGACTATGCCAAGAGTGTACAAAGAGTATGAAAGAAGAGTATGTCAGGAGTATGAGAGAGTATACAAAAAGAGTATGCACAGAGTATGGCAGAAGCCTATGCCAAGAGTATGTAAGTGGAAGATGCCAAGAGTATACTAAGAGTTTGGTGGAAGAGTATGCAAGAGGTGTATGCCACAAATTTGCTATAGGAGTCAGCTAAGAGTGTGGAAGTGTACTATGCTAAGTGTATAAGAAGAGTATGAAAGAGGATTATGCCAAGAGTATGGAATAGGTGTATGCCAAAAGTTTAGTTGAGGACTATGCCAAGGGTTTCAGTAGAGGAGTATGGCAGAGGACTGTTGCTGAGTGTATGGAATGGGAGTATCCAAAGGGATTGGTAGAGAAGTATGCTAAGTGTATGACAAAAGACTGTGCCAAAAGTATGCAAAGAGTCGGTCAGTTATGTGCCATATGTGATACATGCTTAGGTGATCATCTATCTTTCAATATATGATCGACGAGGCAGATTTTTTTTTCCCGCAGTAGGTTGCCATTTCTTTTTACAGTAGACCAAGGGTATTAGCATGCAAGTGAATGTAATAGATTCAACTGGAATTCAAACTTGGCTCTCCAATTCCTCAATCCGAGCTGCTATCTATTACTCCACCATGTCTCCTATACAAAGAGTATGGAGGTGAAATATGTAAGAGTATGGCAGGAGAGTATGCCACGGCTATTTTATGAGTATGGCAGAAGTGTTTAATTTCTCTGGATTTGTAAGTTACCATGAAGGCTGATAGCACTTTCATACTGATCTGGAGTGTGTTCATGTGGAATGATTTGGTTTTTTTTTGTCTGGCTGAAAATACTGCTTGGTGATTGCTACCTTGTACTGCTCCACGAAAATTTGCACCCATCTATAGAATCTACATACCCTAACAATGATGTGTTATTTAAATACAGGCTGACATTAATATAAGAACAAACTTGACCCTAGCTGATTTGTATTTTTGGCAAAATTATCCAACAGGATAATGTATTGTGTTATCATGTCCAAGTTGAACTGAATTAGTTTCAAGAGCATTTTGGAGATGTTTGATGAATTATGTGTCCATCATGTTTGTCTGGCATGAGCCCAGATAAGAATTTACAAGTTCCTGCAACTAGAAATATCAGAGAGTTGTGGACAGTTATTGAGATGGCATAACTTTTAGGAATTGAAGCTATCATGAGCTGTTGAACTTTATCATGTCAGAGGGTGTCATACACATTACTAGGCACCTATATCATGACTTTTGATACGGCAGTGTATATCTATCTTCACTTCTATCTATCTCTTTTCATTTATGTCATAAGCATTAATTTCCCTTGATTTGGTCTCTTCTGGAATTTTTCACTATACTGTATATATATATATATATATACATATCCTCATTTACTTGTATTTTATGTATTCATATTTTCTCTTAGCCCCATCGTGAACTACACTGTTTATTAAATCCTTTCTCAAGGTAGTTCTTTAGTTCTGTTTTGTATTACAGCTTATATCTATCTTCGTTTGTATCTACCTCTTTTCATTTGTTGTATATATTCACGTATTGTGCAACCTTTGAAGACCTAATTTTAAAGCTTATTTGACTACAGTAAATGAATATATAGTTTGGTCAGGTCCAGCAGTACATATGCAAATTTTATAACCCATGTATGATACAACCCTCTTAAAATTATCTTCAAAATTATGTCTTCAAAAGTCGCATGATACACAAATGTATACAGTATATCTATCTACATTTCCGTCTATCTCTTTTCATTTATATCTTTATCTGTTTCTTTTCCTTTATATCTATCTTCATTCATATATATATATATATATATATATAATGGACTCTCCTGTTGGTTTCAATATATATATATATATATATATATATATATATAGTGTATCTTTTCCTTTATATGTATGTCTTTCTTATATCATTTCTATCTCTTTTCCTTTATATCTATTTTCATTTCTATCTCTTTTCATTTATCTCTCTCTCTCTCTCTATATATATATATATATATATATATATTCCTTTATATCTATCTCTTTTCCTTTTTAGCTATCCATTTGTATCTATATAACCATCTCTTTTCACTTCTATCTCTTTTCCTTTATATCTATCTTCATTCATATATATATATATATATATATATATATCTTTTTCCTTTATATGTACTTATTTTCATTTCTATCTCTTTTTCCTTTTTATTTATCTTCATTTCTTTTCTATCTCTTTTCATTTATCTCTCTCTCTCTCTATATATATATATATATATATATACCTTTTATATCTCTTTTTTGAAATTCAATATATCTGTTTATATCTATATATCTCTTTTCCTTTATATCTATCCATTTATATGTATATAACTATCTCTTTTTCTTTATATCTATTTATCCATCTCTATCTCTTTTCATTTCTATCTCTATTCCTTTATATCTATCTACTTATTTATATCTATATATATCTCTTTTCATTTTTATCTATCCATTTATATCTAACTTGTTCACCATTAAGTTGAACAATCATCTTTTCTATTAAATGTTGACAAATCAAAAGAAATTGATTAACTCTCTTGTTCTATTATTTAACAAAATTTAACTTCAATTTAAAAGGTAGAATTTACATTAAATTACATATAGGTCGACCCCCAATTATATAGTAGGCTACTAGTGACTAAAGAGATTTTTTTAGTATCTGTCTATATTTCTGAGAAGAGGTATTATGTACAATATTTACATTATTCAGACTATTGTCCTCATCTTTGTTGCCATATTTAACACAACATTTTGGCAGTTGTACGCTTCGGCCTTCTTCAGGTCGTTGGAATGTTGAACTGAACCCTTTATTTCGCTCACTGGGGTAGACTGCTCTAGTTCCATGTGCCATGTCTAATGGATGTAGGAGATAACTGACATCCATTAGACATGGCACGTGGAACTAGAACAGTCTACCCCAGTGAGCAAAATAAAGGATTCATTTTGACATTCCAACCACCTGAAGAAGGCCAGAGTGTACAACGGTCGAAATGTGATAAATATGGCAACAAAAATGAGGACAATAGTCTGGATAATGTAAAGATTTTTTTAGGTTTTAAAAAATTAACTTGTACACCACAATTTATGTTCGATATAAAATGCAATGTTCAGGTCATCCAGATATATATATATCTATATATATATATATATGAATATGTTAGAGGAGGCACGGGGGAGTAGTAGATAGCGGCTCAGATTGAAGAATCGGAGAGCTGAGTTCAAATTCCAATTGAATCCATTACATTCACTTATATGCAGAGGGTCGTTTGGGGACCCTGTGGCATGTAGTACACCAGGTCTCTGTATTTGGCCCTTAAAAAAGTGTGGTTGGTTGTGCACAAAGCCTTCACCACTATAATCAAATCATGTGCTGGTGTCTGGGCTGTCGGTTCGCAGGAACTGAGCTGCTTGACCCTCATACATCAAATGTCTATTCAACTCTTTTGTTAATTGCTATTAATTACCACTATTGAGTGGGTGTGTGACTTTAGGATTTTCTCTAAACATGAATTCTACATTCTCATGAAGATGTAAAAGACTCTTTTCGTCTCAGGTGGGTGCATATATTGCTACTTGTCATTCAGTTTGTCTCACATGTACGCATCCTAAATGCAGCTGGATTTGTTTACATTTTGAGAGCAGCCATACACTGATAAAGAGTTTAAGTTTTACCATTTTTCATTATTCAGACTATTGTCCTCATCTTTGTCGCCATATTTATTACACGGACACATGGCACAGTGGATAAAGGCATTGGTTAGATCCACTGACAGGACCCAAAGAGTGTGAATTCAGTACCCGTTTAGGGCAGTGGAGAACTTGGAGAGGCGAATTAACAGGAGATAACTGATAACTGACATCCATTAGACATGGCACGTGGAACTAGAACAGTCTACCCCAGTGAGTGAAATAAAGGGTTCAGTTCAACATTTCAACCACCTGAAGAAGGCCGGAGCATACAACGGTCGAAACGGTGTAATAAATATGGTGACAAAGATGAGGACAATAGTCCGAACAATGTAAATAGTGTACATAATACCTCATCTCAGAAATATAGACGGATACCATTTTTCATCTTTAACTTTTTGAGGATTAAGTGAAAGAATATATTAAATGAAATGAACCGAATTTCAGAAAAGGTCCATTTTCATGGAACTGATGGTTGATGATTAAATCCTTGCTGAGAAGTTCAGCAACTCAGCTGCTTGGTCTTCAGTTGTTTTTCTGAATTAAATTAGACAGAGATAGAAAGAGAAATAGAGAAAGAAATAAAACAGACTATCAATTATGGTTTGAGCCATCCATCTGTGACAAACCTACTCCCTGGAAGCACTGGTCAAACTGGGCTGTTAGTGACAATTTTCCCCAACCTCCAACAGAGTTTTCTTTCTTTCTTTTTTTTTTTACAACATATGCTTTGAGGATACTAAACAAGTTAAGACATGTTTTTCTCTGCGTACAACAGCCAACTCTTTATAATAGGCTTGTTGACTGGATAAAATCTTTTTGTTAAGTGGGTGAGACAGGATCATGTTTAGAGATGATTATTATTTCTATTTATAGAGTGTTAATGCAAATAGGAATATTTTCTGCATTACTGTCCTTATTTCAAGGAACAGCTGTATACACAGCACTCAGTTCTTCATTGGATTGTTTAGGAAAAATGTATGAAGGGTACTTCACTAAAAAAAGAAAAAGTGTGGATTATTTTGTAATAATTTTAAAGTTTCTGCATATCATTTTCTGTAAAATACGAATGTGTATAAATTTTGAGGATTTGCAAAAAAAAATTAGGATAAAAATTAATTTTGAGTCATTTTATTTACTTATAAAAAAATATTAACGGAGAGCTATGCTTTGTGCTCAGAGAGAGTTTTATACTGCAAAGTCATACACAAAACTATATATACGCATATACATTCGTCCCACACAGAAAATATAAAACATGTCTACACAACAAGCTGTGTGAAAAGAGAATGAAGTGATAGGTTACAAAACACAATTGCTTGGTTTGATTCCTGGAAGCTGACTGTCACTTTCATCACTGACTTCATCTCAATCAAAGAGAGATAATCACCTTTTATATGTATACAATTTGATTGAGTATAATTTTTAGAGATTTTAAAGAAATTGCACCTCATGCTTGAGATGAAATTGCAAATATTTTATTTTATTTTCTCACACTTCTCACTTGCAAATCTCCCTTCCAGTTTCTTGCTTTCCTGCCACCTACAATCTTCTAAATTTAAATGCAATGTCAATTGCTGTGTTCTGTCTTACTGAATCTTGTTCCTTTAGTGTCCATTTCTTCACATCTCTTCACTAAAGTCTAGTGGCATTATTGCTCTGTTCTGTTTTTCCAGATCCTCTTCTTTTATTGTCCTTTCTCTTCACTAAAGTCTTCTTATTCTCTTTCATTCCCAGTAACCCCTTGTGTCTTAGTGGCATTATCACCATCTTCTGTCTTTCTGAATCCTCTTCTTTTATTGTCCTCTCTCCTCACTAAGGTCTTCTCATTCTCTTTCATTCCCTGTAACCCTTTGTGTCCTAGGTGTATTATCACTGTGCTTGGGGTGAAACAATTTTAAGAAAAAACTAAACTGAAGAAGGTATGAATCTTAATAGTTATTAAATCTCGTGTGGGTTGGGGCTAAAAATTTTGGCTGATAGTATAACATCATCGTAATATTTGTCTGCCTTGATTTTCTCTTGCATCTCCTTTTTCTTTTGACTTTTCGTTCTGCTATTTCTGCTCATCATTGTTACCTGATCGGTAACAAACATTAATTGGTAGCATGAGTCACGTGAGTGTTGGAGAAGGGAAGCTCTTTCAAGCTTTTAATTTATATTCCATGTTACACTGCTCTCGGTCTCGTTAATTGGATTGTTTGCTTCTTGTTTTTTCATGATGGACATTCGACAAATGTATGTAGAAAAGGTGTAATTTCCAAAACCTGGTTTTCAGTTGAACGAAACAAACCAAACAAATGAAGACAGATAACTGCCATATGCAGGTAATAAAAGACTGAAGAAAGTAAAAGAATATTTATAGAACAAAACCAAATCTATCTATCCCACATTGTTCATATCTATCTATCAATCTGTCTATCATAGGTTGTACATATCTCTGTCTGTTCATTGTCTACCTCTCTATGTCTGTTCATTATCTAGCTACCTTTTTTTGTCTGTTCATCGTCTACCTCTCTGTCTGTATCTGTTCATTATCTAGCTACCTCTCTATGACTGTTCATCGTCTACCTCTCTATCTATATCTGTTCATTATCTATCTACCTCTATATCTGTTTATTATCTAGCTACCTCTTTTTGTCTGTTCATCGTCTACCTCTCTATCTGTATCTGTTCATTATCTATCTACCTCTATATCTGTTTATTATCTAGCTACCTCTTTTTGTCTGTTCATCGTCTACCTCTCTATCTGTATCTGTTCATTATCTAGCTACCTCTCTATGACTTCATCGTCTACCTCTCTATCTATATCTGTTCATTATCTATCTACCTCTATATCTGTTTATTATCTAGCTACCTCTTTTTGTCTGTTCATCGTCTACCTCTCTATCTGTATCTGTTCATTATCTATCTACCTCTATATCTGTTTATTATCTAGCTACCTCTTTTTGTCTGTTCATCGTCTACCTCTCTATCTGTATCTGTTCATTATCTAGCTACCTCTCTATGACTTCATCGTCTACCTCTCTATCTATATATGTTCATTATCTATCTACCTCTATATCTGTTTATTATCTAGCTACCTCTTTTTGTCTGTTCATCGTCTACCTCTCTATCTGTATCTGTTCATTATCTATCTACCTCTATATCTGTTTTATTATCTAGCTACCTCTTTTTATCTGTTCTATCGTCTACCTCTCTATCTGTATCTGTTCATTATCTAGCTATTCTCTCTATGACTTCATCGTCTACCTCTCTATCTATATATGTTCATTATCTATCTACCTCTATATCTGTTTATTATCTAGCTACCTCTTTTTGTCTGTTCATTCTCTACCTCTCTATCTGTATCTGTTCATTATCTAGCCACCTCTCTATGTTTGTTCATTGTCTACCTCTCTGTATCTGTTCATTATCTAGCTACCTCTCTATATATGTTTATTATCTAGCTACCTTTTGTCTGTTCATCCTCTACCTCTCTATCTGTATCTGTTAATTACTTAGCTACCTCTCTATGTCTGTTCATTATCTAGCTACCTCTTTTTGTCTGTTTATCGTCTACCTCTCTATCTGTTTGTTCATTATCTAGCTATCAGTGTTTGTTCATTATCTATTTATATATCTATCCATCAAAGTCTGTTCATTATCTATCTATCTCTATATATATATATACATACATACATACATACATACATACATATATATATATATATATATATATATATGCCTACATCTCTATTTATGTCAATTCATTATCTATTTATCTATCAATGTCTCTTTATTATCTATGTCTTTAATAATCTATTTATCTATGTCTGTTCACATCTATTTATCTATATTATTCTGTTCATACCAATCTATTTATCTCAGTCTGTTCATATCTATCTCTGTTCATTATCTGCCTATCTATCTGTCTGTTCATTAGTTATCTAAGACTGTTCAAAACTAAGTCTGTTCATATGTATCTATCTTCATTTATTTTGGCATCAGTTGGAGATTTTTTCTCCTAAGCTATTAGCTCCCAGCAGAGAGGAAGGTGAATTTTTACGTATTTATTTTCGAATAAACATGCCACTGACTCAGAGTGCTCAATTCATAGAAGAGCTTTGCATTATCAGCAGAAGCAGTCACTGTTTACAAAGTCGCGCTAACCTTCTAAAGTGCTCGACTGAATTTTATTTTTGCAGGGTCATATATATTGTCATCCAGAGACAGACTGTATCACAGTGTATAGTGTGGCTAGATATTAGAGGGCCTCAAGCCAGGATTGAAACCTGATTGATTTGGCTTTGAGACTACCCTCTGGATTTTGATGAATAACATAAAAATGAAAGTTTCATGTCTTTTTCAGAACTAACGTACTCACTTTTGGTTAGATGATAAGTGGGTGATGTAATGGTTAATGGCTTGGAATGAGAAACCAAAGAGTTGAGTTCGAATTCCATATGCAAATACCCTTGGAAAAAGTATGAATCAATCTCCTCCCCCAGCTATGGGTTAAATAGTATGACTGGAAAAATTATTGTTATTCTTAAAAATTTGTTAATGTAATGTTTACTCGCAAAGAAAATATTCTTACAATCTAAAATATGTTCTGGCTTTAAATAAGCCGCAAATGATTGATAAGCCATAAAAAAAAATCAATCAACAATTGGACCAAAGGGACTTTCTCTTCATGAAGAGTTTTATATATTCACTAATAATAAAATAACTAACCCATTTAATTTAACTACATAAAGTATCTCAGAAATTTTTGTAACTCCTAAAGTTTTGGACCTTGTGTGTGTATATATGTTTGAAGTGTGAATGTATATTTATTAAGATAGATTTCTTAGCTCTCTCTAACCACACTGAGTGCTGTTTTTTTTTTTTAAACATTAAAGTAAATTTAATAAATCTTTATTTGCTTAACTCTGTATGCACGCTAAGGCACACGTATACAGTTGCTAATATCTAATTATTTGATTTATCCACCTCTATACCTATATATATATATATATATATATATATATATATAAAGAAATATAGTCTTAAGGTGTGCTATCTTTATGGGATAAAGTGCTTGATATCAGAGATAGAGCGTGTGTAAATCTAAAAGTGAACATAAAGTCAACATAGGGCGACAGTCTGTTTCATGCTATATGCAATCACGATTGCATATAACATAAAACATGTTCACTTTTAGATTTATATATATATATGTGTGTATATAAAAGTGTGCATTAGGTTTGGCTTTCTTTACGTTGGAATATGTCAAGGAGAGTGCCTTTGGAGTTTAGAAACGTGGAGGGCAATAAATTACCTGAACAAATCTGATGATCAGAAACCAGAAAATTTTTTTTTTTTAATTTTTCATCTTTATTAGAGCCACGTGTGTCTTCTATGTGCCATGTTCCTTCATGATGTGGACAATCATCGTTCTCCCCAGTTTCCTGCCCTTTGTAACTCTCGGTTAATTTTGTATTTTTACTATCTCACCTAAACCCTTTTCTGCCATCCATTTACAAAAGCTCATTAGGTTGGTTATACATTTCTCAACTTCAATGTCCCGTGAGTGTCAAACTTTCCAAGCCCTCTTTCCTCCTCATATGCCCTAGAAATTTCAACTACTTTTTCTGATGCTAAGTATAAGACTCTCTTTTTGTTTCCATTTTCTCTAAAACATCATCACTGGGTTTGAATGAAAAACAAAACTGTGTGGAATGAAAATGCATTGGGGTTTTAGATGATAAGAGTGGCAATAAATTATATAAACATATCAGATCCAATGACTAGAAACCAGAATATATTTTTTTCTGTTTGATATTTTTTTTTATCTGTATTAGAGCTATATTGGTGTCTGTTGGATATTTAATCAGTCCATTCTGATTTTTTCTATACTAAATTGTATATCACACTGTGCTATTATTGCTTTTGCAATGATCAATGATATTATGTAAGGTCCTGGTCTTAAAATTATTATCAAGAATTAGGAGATTAGCACACTTTCAATGGATTTTCTTCTTAGTTAATCCTTTTCTTTCCCGATTAGTGCAAAACCAGTGCATTTAAAATATTGTTATGCAGCATATCTCTGTGATGTTCATATAGTTTCTGTTATGGAGTAAATAGTACACCCCCAGTGACTATATGAACTAGTCCATAGCTATAAAGAGCTCCAAGTCAGAGGTAAGAGAAGGCATTTGGAATCAGTCTTCAGACTAATTAATACAGGTGTTACAGCAAGTTGCTAAAGCATTACTTATATTACTTATGGCCCTTATCAAGTTGAAACACCTGATGGTGAGAGGAAAAACAATCTCTCAGGCCTTGACTAATGGTACCAACATTCATACGCTGGCTTCCATCTTCAAAGTCTGTTTAAGAACCATCAAGAGAACGGTGAATAAGTTTAAAAAAGAGGGAACAGTAGAGATGAAAACTGGGTCAGGATGTCACAACAGCAAGAGGGGTCATCATTTCAACTTAGAGCTAAAGCGATCAATTAGAAAAGATTCAACTCAATTCATAAGATGTTTGGGACATGAGAGAGGATTTTCAGCTACAACAGTCCAAAGAGCTATGAAGTGTGATATAACAATGGCAATGTGGTATTCAAAATTTAGGCTATTTATAACCGTGTGATGAGGATTTGGAACTCTTGTGACTTATAGCAGCAACAAGGCTTCAGGAAGTCATACGCATTGTATTTGGAGTTCCAAGGATTTTGGAAACTCATACTGGGGGAACAAGTACGAAAAAATAAAATATATACTTGTTGCTTCGAGAACAAGGATATGGGTAAATATTTTCAAAGCTAGATCTTCCTGAAGCATATTTACAAATTCAGATTGAAAATGAATATTCAGAATTAAACATAAATATGTGCAAAGGATTTTATAAGTTTAACTGACTTCCTTTTGGTATAAAGGTGGCACCAGATGTTTTTCAGCAAGCTATGGATACCATGTGTGTGGATTGATATTTTGCAGTGACTTATCTGGAAGGCAATTTAATCAAAAGTATATCTAAAGAACAACATTTTGGACATGTGAAAACAATTTTGGAAAATCTCAGAAAGCATGGATTTAAGCTCAGTGAAGAAAAATACGAATTGTTTGTGCTGAAAATTAAATACCTTTGTCAAGTTATTGATAAAAATGGTTGTCAACCAGATCTGTCGAGTACAATTAATTATGCCTCCACCAACAAACATGACTGCGTTAAAAGCTTTTCTAGGACTGGGTAATTATTATCAAATATATGTAAATAATATGCATAATCTGGGAGCTTCACTGAACAATCTACTTAAAAAAGGAGTAAAGTAGAACTGGAATGGTAATTGTCAAAAGGTGCTTGACAAAATAAAAAAAAACTTACATCAGATTTATCATTAGCGCATTACAATCCAAAAGCAGAAATCATAGTGGCGTCAGATGCTAGTGAGTACAGTATTGGAGTGGTGATTTTACACAAATATGATGGTGGTAAAATGAAAGCTTTCACTCATGCTTCACGCTCATTTCTACCAGCAGAGAAAAATTAAAGCCAGATAGAAAAAAGAAACTCTGACAATTATATTTGCTGCAAAGAAATTTCATAAATTTATGCATGAAAGAAATTTTAGGTTGCAAACATACCACATACTGATATGAACAATGCATGGTTCAAAGAAAGGAATGCTTACATATACAGCTAATAGACTAGAACACTGGAGTACTATCTTACTCAAAAGGATTTTATTTTTAAATTTATGATTTTATGATGGGGTACCAACTGTCTAAAAAATTAGGATATGCGAATTGATTATCAAAATTAATGCCTAAAAAAGTGGAACCATTTAAGGATACAGTCATTGCCACACTAAAAAGTGAAATGGAAATAAAAAAAACATTTTGTGCAACGTAGTTTGAGAGTTACCGGTTACCCTGAAAGAAATAAAAGAAAAAGTGGAAAATGACGTCTTTATTGTGAAAATAAAAAAGCAATTGTAAGAAAGTAACAAAGAAAGAAATCCAGATTTAAATGCTTACTCGTGATACAACGCTGTAGTAGTGTTAAGACAAAGGGTTGTAATATCTAGTGTGTTACAGTAGCGAATATTGAAGGATTTTCATAGTGGACATCCTGCTATTTCAAGAAAGAAATCTCTGATGTGAAGTTTTGTATATTAGACCAGAATGGACCAAGATATTGAAAAAATTGTGAAATTTTACAGAGGTTGTATTCTAGCAGCAAAACTATCTATCACAAAGACAGAAACTTGGCCAAAGACAGACATGCCGTTGTCAAGAATGCACATAGATTTTGCTGGTGCTATGAATGGATCACATTATCTTGTGGGAGTTAATAGTTTCACTAAATGGCTGGAAATTTTAAAACTGCAAAACTCCAGCAGCTTCATTGACAGTGAATTTCTGACATAAAATGTTTGTGAGTTATGTCATGCCAGATACCATAGTCTCTGATAACGGAACACAATTCACAGGTAAAGAATTCGAAGACATTTTTAAGATGTTCTCCATTGAGCATATTATGACCCCACCATATCACCCAGGGTTGAACGGACAAGCGGAATGGTTTGTGGCAATGTTCAAAAGAGCGTTGAAGAAAGCATGTCTGGAGAAAGTAAATGAGGAAACACTTCAAAATTTTCTGAAAGTTTACCATGTAACACCTAATCCAAATACATCAGACATGTTGCCAGCAGAATTAATATTTGCTAGAAAATTAAAATCAGTGTTTGACAAGTTATTACCAAGTCAAAAAACGCAGATAACAAAAATGACACCAAAAATTTCAAGGTCAGTGATAAAGTGTTCTTTAGAGCATATAAGTATGGCAAAGAAACATGGGTAGATGGCATAATATCAGCAAGAATTGTAAAAGGGATAAGATTTGAACATAAAAGGCATCATAAACAGCTGAAAAAAGATTCATTGATGAAAGACCTGAAAACAATAAGAATACTATATGATTTTTTTGATGTGCCATTACCACAACAAGTCATGGAAACTACAAGGACAAATTTGAGAAATAGAAAACATACTGAAGAATTAGATCTGAGATAGAAATGCTACAAAGTCAAGTACATTGTTGAACTCTTCAGAAAGAGGAGGTGGAGATACTAATGTTAATAAAAAAAAAAAGGAAGCTGACTGTGGTTCTGCAAGCATGAAGACACAAATCATCATGGCCGAGGGTTTAATCATGCTGGCCTTGTTCAGATGTTGATCATACTAAATAAATGTGCTCTCTCTCAGAAACTAAGGTCTGCTCAGAATAGTTGCAGTATAAATCACAGGTGGGTTCTGTGGGTGTTGGACAAATACAAATGTGCTTGAGTAGGTGTCTGCAATGGGGGATTAGCTAGCCATCCTAATAGACTAGCATCCTTGGATACAAGTGGTTGCCTCATTTTAAATATATATAGATGTAACTTCTATTCTTATAAGGCTTATGACCCTATCAAGTTGAAACACCTGATGGTGAGAGGAAAAACGATCTCTCAGGCCTTCACTAATGGTACCAACATTCATACTCTGGCTTCCATCTTCAAAGTCTGTTTAAGAACCATCAAGAGAACGGTGAATAAGTTTAAAAAAGAGGGAACAGTAGAGATGAAAACTGGGTCAGGAGGTCACAACAGCAAGAGGGGTCATCATTTCAACTTAAGAGCTAAAGTGATCAATTAGAAAAGATCCAACTCAATTCATAAGATGTTTGGGACATGAGAGAGTATTTTCAGCTACAACAGTCCAAAGAGCAGTGAAAAAAGACTTGCAAATTAAATCATACGGGAAATGTTAGAGAGGATGAAGATAATGTTTGAATAAGTTGAAAAATGATCCTGGAATAATATATATATATATATATATATATATATATATAAACTTTATTTCAATCCTACATGAGTTTCCAATCTTTAGCGATGATTAATCAATTATGAATAAGTCATTTTTGTTTATGATTGATTTCAACATGATTCTTCTGTTAAGCATGGGGAAAAATTACACATTCTTACTGCACAAAGTGTTAGAAAATTCTCAGAGAATTCCAGTAAGAAATCTTTAATCATTTCTAAGATACAATGGTTCAGAGCTTGATCTAACAAATGGACGGTTTTGTTTTTACATGATTTAGACAATTTTGCTCTGATACCAGGTATGTGCAAATACCATTCGAAAGGTATGAACCTGCCACTTCTTCCCTATCGTAGTTATGAGTGAATTACTAGGACTTGTATCAGTAAATCATAGTTATTCCCCCCTCTCCTGCCAAAAAAGAATTCTGACAGTCTAAGAATATTTTCTGGCTTTAAGTAACCCCAAAAAGGTTGAGAATCTGTAAAACAATTCAATCAAAAAATCAATATTCTAATAGTTTTTTTCTCACACTTCTCACCTGTGGAACTCCTACTATATATCTCAATATTCTTGACAAAGTTCAATGAAGTCTCTGTAATCTAATCTGTACTGGCATCTCGGTTTCAGATACTTTCTCACTGCCATGATGTGGCTTCTCTCTGTCTTTTTAATAAATATTTTTATAGCAATTGTTCTGACGAGCTTTCATCTTCGATATCTCGACCTCATGAATTTGAGCCAACTAGTAGATTGCCAATTTAGGTCTCATTGTTTTACTGTTGAAATAACTCAAGGCAACCATAAGTTCTATTCTGATAGTAACTTTTCTTGGACTTCTTACCTTGAAATTTCCTTAGGATTTCTTGCATCCCTGCCATCTACAATCTTCAAAAATTTGAATGCAACCTCAGTCTCCATCTTCTCTCTTCCTGAATACCTGTTCTTTTATTGTCCTTTCTACTGGCTAAAGTCATTCACTTTTGCTATCGATAACTAGTTTATCTTCACTTGTAAGAGAATCAATTTCACTAGCTTTCTTGTCGGTTGTTTGAGCTTTACTTTGCTAGCAATAAATCTCTTCTTTCCTCTTCCTCTTCCCCTTTCCTCTTCTTCTTTTTTCCACCTTTCCTCTTCTTCTCTTTTCCTTTCCTCTTCTTGTTCAAGAATTTTTCCTCTTGTTCACTTTTTCCTCTTCTTGTTTTCTTCTTTCCTCTTCTTGTTCTCTTTCCTCTTCTTCTTGTTCACTTCTTCTTTCCTCTTCTTGTTCTCTTTCCTCTTCTTGTTCTCTTTCCTCTTCTTGTTCTCTTCTTTCCTTTTCTTGTTCTCTTTCCTCTTCTTCTTGTTCTCTTTCCTCTTATTCTTCTCTTTTTCTTTCCTCTTCTTCTTGTTCACTTCTTTCCTCTTCTTCTTGTTCTATTCTTTTTTCCTCTTTTCTTGTTCTCTACTTCTTTCTTTTTCTTCTTATTCTTCTTTTCTCTTCTTCTTGTTCTATTCTTCTTTTCTCTTCTTCTTCTTCTCTTTCCTCTTCTTCTTGTTCTCTCGTTCTTTCCTCTTTTTGTTCTCTACTCCTTTTCTCTTATTCTTCTCTTTTTCTTTTCTCTTCTTCTTGTTCTCTTCTTCTGTCCTCTTTTCTCCTCTTCATCTTTCCTCCTCTTGTTCTCTTCTCCTCCTCCTCTTCTTTTCATTCTCTTTTTTTCCTCTTCTTCTTCTTGTTCTCTTCTCATTTTCTCATCCTCTTAGCATTCATCAGTTGCAGAAAACCCATACTTGACAATGCAACAATCGTAGAATCTAAAACAATTTTCCCCTTCCCCTATCAGTAATGAAATTTTTATATTCTTTTTGACGGTCAGAAATTTGCATGTTACCAGTGAAATCTTGTATTTGTGAGAATGTAACATTCTTAAATTATTCGCCTTATGAGTGGCTATCTTTTTTTTTTTCTCTCGATTTCTTTACATTCAATGCACGTGTGAATCTTTTTGCCAGCTGTAAGTCATTTTTTTTTTCTTTAATTGCTTTTTCCTTCAGTTCTCCAGCCATTGTATCTTAGTGGCATTATCATCTTGTTTGGGTGAAATGATGAAAAGAAAAAAAAAGAATTATTGAAATATGCAGTTGTTTGGTAGAAGATATCAAAAAGTGCATGATACAATGATTTTATATTTTCGGTTATTGGCTGCTAACACCTTTATGAAAATCATGAATCCAGATCACTTTATCATAACCATCTCCAAATTAGATTCTCTCTTATTGATAAAACTTTGGAAAATATATGCTTAGTCAACCATTTAGCACTGCTTTTTGGCTATAAAATGTTATTGTATGCCCCAAATCCTTTGTGTACCTAATTTCATTACAAGAGTAAACAGTTTAGCAGCGTCTCGGATTAAAATATGAAAAAAAAATAGAAATATGCATTCTGTCTCATACTCTTAAGGCAGTGTAAAGTCCTGTTCTTACCCCTTCAGCAATAGCCCTTCTTTAGCCTAGCCCCTGCCGTTCCTGAACCATTCCAGCCTATCTTTATTTTCTCATCATTTCATCTCTAACAAGTTCTCTCACACGTCACTGACTGTCAGAGGTGGAAGTGAAATAAGATGGCCACTGGCCAAAAATACCTTAGATAGTCTTGGACTGTATTCAGCTACAAAATTACCTACCAAAACTACTATCCGGTCTGTAATTATGAACTGTAGGAGGCAAGAAGGAAAAGCCTTGCCATTCAGTATTTAGTTTTCTGGGAGGCAGACATTCTTGCCATCAAAATCTACCTCTATTCAAAAATGTGGTCATTTTCTTCACTAATTTATCTTATAATAAAATCCAAAAGGTTCTGCTCTGGGTTGGCACCTTCTTCTTCCATGTGGTGTGTACCTTCAGGATGTTGGCGATCATGTCTCTCCACTATTTCCTGTCCATTGTAGCTCTTAGTAAACTTTGTCTTTTTGCTATCTCTCTTAATCCCCATTCTGACAACCATTTAACAATCTCATTCTTCTATGTGCTGTCTCTCTTCAGGACATGTACGATCATGGCTCTCTACAATTTCCTGTCCTCTGTAGCTCGTAATAAATTTTGTCTTTTTGCTATCTCTTCTAAACCCTGTTCTGCCATCAATTTATGCAAGTTCCTTTTTCTTGTATGTGCCGTGTTCATCCAGGACATTGCGAATCATGGCTCTCCACTATTTCCTGCCTGTCCTTTGTAGCACTTAATAAATTTCATCTTTTTTGTTGACTTTCCTAAACCTTGTTCCATCATCCAGTTACACAAAATCATCCTTCTTCTTCTATGTGCCATGTCCCTTCAGCATGTGGAGCAATCATGTGTCTCCACAACTTCCTCCCCTTTGTAGCTCTTAATAAATTATATCTTTTTGTTATCTCTCCTAAACCCTGTTCTGCCATCCATTTACTCAAGCTCACTAAATATGCTATGCGTTGTTTTCCTCTGTCACTCTCGTCTTCAATCCGTCCTGTGAGTACCAGATTTTCCAAACCCTCATTATGTGCTCTTTTTGCTATCTCTCCCAATCCCTCTTCTTCCAAACACTTACACAAGCTTGTTGGGTAGTTTATCAGCTGATTTTCTCTGTCCATCTTGCCTATAATATCTCCTGTGAGTTTCCAATTTTCCAAACCTTCTTTCCTTGTTATGTGCCCTTGAAATTTCAACTCTTTCTTTCTAAGTTTCTATTTTGTTTCAGACTTCATCGTTGCTAACATGTTCAGTCCATGGTATTCTCAGTATCCTTCTGTAGAACTACATTTCTGTTACTTCAAGTCTCTTCTTCATCTGTCATTTGTCCAGCATTCACTGCCATATAGAAGGACCGATATTATGTAACAGTGCAGCACACTTTTTGTTGTTTCTAATGAAATTTTCCTGTTTCTTATTACTTTGTTTAGCTTTTGGAAGGCATCTTTTGGATTTTGGAGTTGCATTTCTGTTCTCCATTAAAACACTTCCCAGATATTTAAATTGTATTTGCTTTATTTTGGTATCTCCAATTTGTAATTCACATGTTGGTCTGCTCTTACAAAGTAATAAACTATCTTTTTTTTTTTTTTTTAAAACAATGTTCATCTTATACAAGGCCTAAGAGCCACTGTAGATAGAGTGTTACTGAGGCCATTACTGCACCTCTTACCTTTTGTTTTTAACACTCCCATGAGTGTTAAAAAAAGCAAGAGGTGCAGTTTATGAAAATATGTTGAGAAGATAATGATTAACTCTAGACTTGAACAGATTAAGAGTGTTGTGATTTGGAAAGCATCCTCTTGGGAGTTGGTTCCATAAAAAGTTGCTTGCGGCAAGAAGTTGATTGAGTAGAATTCTCACTAATGGATTATAAAGGGAATGCGGCTGGTTTGATTCGGTGTATTTTGTTTTGAAGCTCTGAGAAGGTTAGAGTTGGTAGGCTGAAGAAATGTAGCTTGTTCGGACAATTTTCATGGAAATAGAGACAGAGTAGTGGGAAGTTTGCTATATCTTGTCTTTAAGAAAGAGAATGTTGAGTGGAAATTAATTCATCTCTTACGTGATGTCAATGAATACTCATTGCCACTTTTGTGATGATCATTGTAGTAGAGACTTTGTAATCGCAGATACAACTATAGTATGCCGTTGAACAATACTGGTGTCAGATGCTTTTGAATAGCACTCGCACTAATAGTATTTGATCGATAATATTCACTCGAAAAGTAATCCATATTCACTCGAAAAGTAATCCATATAATAATAATCTGAATAGAGAAATAGTATAGTAAATAGAGTAGAGAATAGTGGTCTGTATAGTATAGTGGATAGAATAGAATGATGATCTGAATAGTAATAGAGGATAGAGTAGAAATAGCGATCCGTATAGTATAGAGGATAGAATAGAATGATCTGAATAGTAATAGAGTATAGACTAGAATAGATGATCACTTAGATGTCATGCAACCTCCTACATATGCGTTTCATCTATGGTTATGTGGTCTACTTAATTCAATAATGTGATCGCCTGTGTTTGCTCACTAGTGATCTGTGTTCAATCTCAAGTTTCAGCAGCGACACTTTATTCATATATAACAATTTATTTATTAACTACAATTTTTACAAGAAAACAAGGAAAGTGTTTAGCATGAGGTTTTATTTAAAAAAAAAAAAGATTACACTACCAGCTTCTTAAGCTGCCCAGGAATTGTGTCAACTGATTTCACCAGGAACTCTTGTAGTATGGAAGACAACACCTTGCTTGAATAGTTATCCATAAAGAGAAATAATTTAATGAATAGAGTAGAGTATAGTGGTCCATATAGTAATAGAGGACAGAATAGGAAAAGCAATCGATTTGACACAAACTACTTCCCATATATGTGTTTCCTCTATAGTCATGTGGTCTACTTAATTCAATAATGGGATCACTTGTGTTTGCTCACTGGTAATCTATGTTCAAGCTCAAGTGTCAGCAGCAACACTTTATTCTTATATAACGATTCCCCACAAAGCTGCTTAGGCATTTCGGACTTTATCAAGACTAGAAAGTATCTCCAACCCGGCTATGGCTGTAGTACTTCGTTATTGGCCAGATAAGACACTTGTAAAGATAGAGCATATCAGAAGGAGTCAGATACTTATTTGAGTGACCTGACCATTTTTCCAGCATTGTATAATGATGGGTTGTATACATGAGTTCCACTTGAGGTCCAAGGAGTGCTTAAGTCCCAGCAGACATTCAAGGAATGGGGTCTACTTGTGAGAACGCCATTCATTGTAGTAGACAAAAATTCAGAGTATGCTTGGTGATGATAGAGCATTACTAGTTTAGTTTTTGACGACTATGGCTCTCCACAACTTCCTATCTGTTGTAGTTCATAGTAACATTTGTCTTTCTAATGTCTTTCCCACACCCTGTTCTATTTATACAAGCTCATTAGATAGGATACTTCTTGTTTCTCTCCATCACTATGTCCTGTGAGTGCCCAATTTTCCAAGCCTTGTTTCCTTATTACATATCCAAGAAATTTCTACAGTACCATTCTAAGTGTGAGTGTCCTTTATGTTTTCATTTTCCTTAAATCTTCCCCATTGCTTGTATGTTAAGTCCATGGTATTCTCAACATTGTTTTGTAGAATCACATCTCTGTTGCTTCCAGTTTCCTCTTCATAGAAAATTGTCCAACACTTGCTGCCATATAGGAGGACTGATATCATGTTGGATTTCAGCACTGTTTTCTTCATTTCACTTCTTATAAAATTTTCCTGTTTCTTAAATCTTAGGGATCGATAAAATGGATCAATTTTTCTTTTGCAATAATGGCACATAAAAAACTTGAAATTCCATAAGAATGGCAGAAATCATCCTACTTTTAACAGACTGCAAAAACTGAAGACGTCAATTGTCTGTGTCACTTACAAACAGAATTGGAAGTGATCTTAGAAGTTGTATTGGACACAATTTGATTCTTTTGCTAATTACCAAGTCTTGTCATGCCAGATAATTTCAAAACTGACAGATCAATCAGAAGAATTTCCTGTATTTTTTGTTTTTGCTTTTGTTTTTTTGGTTTTTTTTTGTCTAGAAACATTTTTTTCTTTTTTTGTATAGAAAGTTTTATTCTTTTTTTTTATATCATAATGATCTCTTGTCATTTCCAATTTCCGAACAAACAATATATCAGGTGTAAGATCTTTTAAGGAGGAAGGGAACATAAATACAATCAAAGGTCATATTTCTTAACTCTTCTGATACTAAATGGAATACTAAATGTTTCCTTATAAGGAAACAGCTAATATTACCATTACCGATATAATAACAACAACAATAATAATAATAATGAAAACACATTTTAAAAACCTTCTAATAATACTGATAATATTCTGTCAGTTTTATAGCATGGCTAAACTCGTCTCTCTCTCTCTCTATATATATATACATATATATATATATATATATATATATATATCCTTGGCTCTCCTGTCGAATTTGACATATGAGGGTCAAGCAGATCAGTTCAAAGGAACCAACAGCCTGACACCAGCACATGAGAATTGATTATAGTGGTGAAGGTTTTGTACAGAAACATCCATACTTTTTGAAGGGCTGAATACAGAGACCTGGTGCACTACGTGCCACAAGGTCCCCAAACGACCCTCCGCTGGTTTTGAACTCAAAGTTGTTCTTCTCTTAGTCCAGTTGCTATCCAAGGCTATAGAACTCAGTTTGTCCTGCTATTTACCCATAGCTGGAGGAAGAAGAGGATTCATACCTTTCCCAAGGGTATTAGCACTTAAGTGAATGTAATGGATTTAACTGGAATTCGAACTTGTCTCTCTGTTTCCTTAATCCAAGCCGTTATCCATTACTCTACCATGCCTCCATATATATATATATATATATATATATATATATATATATTTTTTTTTGTGTCGAACAATTGAGGGTCAGCATGCAAAATTTTGACATGAGGTGCACAGAAGTCATGACCCCCATTCATGTCCACGTGCAAAAAATTCAGGTGATAAGTCCAATTCTGGACAAAAGACCGATTTTGGCTGAAATTCCAATTCAGGTCGAAAATTGAATTCTTCAAATCACAAACTGTACGGAACTTCAAAATCTCAAGTCACGAAACCTCTCACTTCAACTCTGATTCCTTGGCATTTTGAAGAAATAAAATTGATTTCCTCAATTCACAAAGTTTTGGAGATATTTTAAACTGAATTTAAAGCAAAAATGTTTAAATTCACAAAGTTTTTGTGTTACTTTAAGATTAAAGTAACACAAAAATTAAAATTAAAAACTTTTAAATTAAAATTAAAAACTTTTAAAATTACTTTTCAGTTATCTTAAAATATGAATTTTTAAAAGTTTCCTCCTCATCCGGAGACAAATCCCAATGCTGGATGTGTAAGTACCAGATGAAGGGCAAATTTTAAATCCCAGGATCATCCTGATTCCAAAAAGGTATAATATTTCTATATAGAGCAAGTGCAGCCTCAGATAGAGGGGTTTTAGATACATGGAGACAGACAGAATTTGCTGTTTATTTATTTAGATGGTTATGCTCATATTAACTGTTTCCTTATAAGGAAACATTTGACATTCATTTTGGCAGCTATTACTTTTGGTTGAAATTTATAAAATCCTTCTGTTAAAACAACTTTTTTTTTTATATTGTTGGGGTTTTCCCCGGTTGCATGTCTGTTTGTTCTTGGCAATGTGAGTGGAATGAAAACAACACCCAAAGCTTGAAAATATCTTTTTAACAGCTTTTGTTTGGTTGAAAAAGGGGGACAAAATAGTCGTAATTTGCATGGAAACATGGGGTTTTCCTTGTTGAAAATGTTCTTGAGTATAATAATTGCTTTTGCTTAGAGAGGTTTCTCTGCTAGTTCACATGGGAGGAACAAGAAATCCAAGTGTGAAACTGCTAGGATAGGCCTTATTTTTTGCAGCAAGAATTGAGTGTTGTTCTCTTTGGAGAGTGTTTTGAAGGGAGATTTTTCTGACAGTTCCTGCAGGAGGAATGAGAAATCTAATGTCAAGATACCAAGACAGGCCATGTCTTTTGCTGCAAGGTTTGAACGTAGTATCCTTTAGAGGGTGTTTCGAAGGGAGAGTTCCCTGGCAGTTCCTGCAGGAGGAATGAGAAATCTAATGTCAAGATACCAAGACAGGCCATGTCTTTTGCTGCATGGTTTGAATGTAGTATCCTTTAGAGGGTGTTTCGAAGGGAGAGTTCTCTGGCAGTTCCTGCAGGAGGAATAAGAAATCTAATGTCAAGATACCAAGACAGGCCATGTCTTTTGCTGCAAGGTTTGAATGTAGTATCCTTTAGAGGGTGTTTCGAAGGGAGAGTTCTCTGGCAGTTCCTGCAGGAGGAATAAGAAATCTAATGTCAAGATACCAAGACAGGCCATGTCTTTTTTGCTGCAAGGTTTGAATGTAGTATCCTTTAGAGGGTGTTTCGAAGGAGAGTTCCCTGGCAGTTCCTGCAGGAGGAATAAGAAATCTAATGTCAAGATACCAAGACAGGCCATGTCTTTTTGCTGCAAGATTTTGAATGTAGTATCCTTTAGAGGGTGTTTCGAAGGGAGAGTTCTCTGGCAGTTCCTGCAGGAGGAATAAGAAATCTAATGTCAAGATACCAAGACAGGCCATGTCTTTTGCTGCAAGGTTTGAATGTAGTATCCTTTAGAGGGTGTTTCGAAGGGAGAGTTCCCTGGCAGTTCCTGCAGGAGGAATAAGAAATCTAATGTCAAGATACCAAGACAGGCCATGTCTTTTGCTGCAAGGTTTGAACGTAGTATCCTTTAGAGGGTGTTTCGAAGGGAGAGTTCTCTGGCAGTTCCTGCAGGAGGAATGAGAAATCTAACGTCAAGCTGCCAAGATAGGCCTCATCATTTGCAGCAAGGATTGTGTGTATCCCTTTGGTAGGAGTCTCAAAGTGAGAAATGAAAAAGAGAGATGGCCATGAGCTAGAGGCTGCTGAAATGCAAGATGAAAAGGAGGCCAAATAGGACTTGGCCTCGGCTTTTATAACCTCGGGAACTTCTGGTTGTACCCTGCTGATTACTTCCGTTGTTGCTGCTGCTGATCAAGCAAAGTATGGAAGCCTCCATATGCCACAATAATCAACAAGTGAGATAGTTTTTTTACAAAATAAGTTTCTCAAATGCAGTAACCATTATTGCTCTTTCCAATATCAGTGGGAGTTTCCTTCCTAACCTTTTATTTGAAGTCATGTGGAATGTCAACATCTTAGTTAAGCCGTTATTTTCACTTCAAGTTAAACATACTATCTGTTTTAGTTGGTGCTGCTGTGGAAAGTCCTCAAGTGTTGTGGTTCCTGATATTTGGTAGAGTTCTTTATTTGGGATTCTGTCAGTTCATTAGATTTGAAGATTCAAATGGCTCTTGCTAAAATCTACAGGCTTCACTCAAAGCCATTTTTAATCATTACTCTAGGGTGGTAGCACCTGTTAGGGTCCCAGCTATAGACAGCTAATGAAATCCCCAAACAAAAACAAAACACTATGAAAACATAAAAATATATTTTTATAGTAAAATTATCAGCAATACATTTTTCTATTGTAAAATGACTAACAAAACCTATTTATAGTAAAATTATCAATAATATAATTTTATAGAAAAATGACCAATTATACATTTTATCTGTAGTTGAAGGCATACACTTATGTTTAGCATATATTTAGTTGAAGCCATAAAATGCGTTAAAAATATTTAGATTATGGCATTAAATAACCCATAGAGGTTGATATACCGCTAAACTAAATCAACCCTAATCATTGATCTGCGTGGTTGTATATAGCTGACAGTTTAGACATTCCTGAATAACTTTGGCACCAGGCATGGTGATTTTCTAAGCATTGCTTAGTTGTGGCACAAAGCCAAAAGTATGGGGCACCCAGTGAGGATCAAACTCACTATTCAGTAAATTTAGAAAGTCAAGCTTGTTAACCATTACACCACATAGAAGCACCATGCATGACATTCAAATGAAAGTCATGATCTGATGAGATATTTAAGAAAATAAATCGAGATACCTAGCCATTATTATATGTCTATATTTTTATATATTCTTGATTGGTGGGTGCAGCATGATCTAACTGTTACAATTAGCCTGTCATTAGATAATGCATTTGAAGTCACGGTCGAGGTGAGGGCGTCTTATCTTCAGAAGCAGCTCAGGAATTGCTGGTAGACATTTTGGTTTTGCAGTAAATGTTTTGTATTTACTAATTTGATATTGGTATAAAATGACAATTGGAAAAAAAAATCTTATATTTTGTTGACGTGTTTCGTCTTCCGACTTTTTCAAGGCAAAAATGAAATCTAAATGTTTTTGTTGTTATAGTTACATTAAAAAATCCAAATTTAAAAAATAGACACTTCTGTCTAAGCCTTTTTTTTTCTGATTAATGTAAATTACCTTTGTAGTAAGGGATTTTTTTTTTTTCCATGTCGACAATATAGTTCAATTCCCAGATCAATTCTGCGGACAAGACAGATTGGTATGAAATGACAATTTGATATTCTGAATTTTTATGATGGATTTAGGTGGCATCGCTGTTTTCATTTCCATGAATATGGTGTGATGATAATATCAACCATTTCCCTATAAGGAAACATTTGCTATTTATTGATGGAGCAACCAATACTATTTTCAGTTTAAATTTATAAAATATTTCTCTTAAAACATTTTTAGGAACAAAGGTTTTTTAAGTTCAGTAGCTTTTATCACTCTTCCCAGTACTGATGGGGGTTTACTTCCAAACTTCCTATTTGAAGTGGTATGAAATGTTAACATCTTGATTATGCTATTATTTTCTCTTTGATTTGCATGTGCTATCCATTTTAGTTGTTGCTGTTGTTGGTAGTCCTCAGGTGATGTTTTTTAGTGATTCTGTGGTGCCAGTATACAAAGAAGGATGATTTTTGCCAAAGCCCTCAGGCTTCACTCACTTAAATCCTTTTTTGCCATTGATCTTAGGAAGTATTTATATACAGGTGACAGTTCAGGTGTTTTTAAATGGGTTTGGTATCATGCATAACATCCAAATGAAAGCCTGATCTGATGAGTCTTTTTGAGAACATGACTAGTTTTCAGGTTAATGTTTTGGTTTTGTAGCAATTGGCAGTATTGGGTGAAACTATCTCTTGTGCAGCCTATTCTATGTTCACTTTCCTTTTCTCCTATACTAAATTTGTTATAATTGATCTATACACCAAAGTATCTCCACATCTTAAATTTTTATGATGGATTCAGTGTAGGTGACATCACTGTCAATTCCAATTCCAAATCATAATTTCTGTTTTGGACAGGTTTATCTTGAGTCCTATTTATTGGAACACTTGGTAGAGTATGTTGATGCTCTCTTCAAGTTGTATATGGAGATGTCCTTTTTGTATATATGTTTGTGCAAAGTTCATATGAAACATTTTGAGAAGATTTTTTTTGTTATTTTGATAGAATTGGCTGCTATGTTTTTATGTAGTCAAAAAATTATCAGCAATACATTTTCATAAAAGAAATTACTAAAGCTCCCAAGAAAATTAAATTTCAGTATTAAATGTCCCATGTCGCTAAACAAACCCAAGCTCTATCTTTTAATACTTTGCTTAGTTTTCTGAAGGCATCTTCCACTAATCCTATCCTCCCTCAGATATCTATGTTAAACTTTCTGTCATCTGTTACTATGTTAGCCAGAAAGTTATATTTCTGTGTCTGCTTGACCAATCCCCAATATCTAGCTTGTACTTTGACCTGTCTCATTTACTGACAACTATGCACTTTATCTTCTTACAGCTGATAGTTTGTCCTTTCTTCTGTCTTTCCTTTGCTACCTTGTCAGAGATCTATGCATTGTTTATTTCATTTTTTCTGTAATGATTGTCGAATATCTTTCACCTAATTTTGCCCTCCTCAAAAAAAATTACCAGCAGTATATTTTTGTAAAAGAAATTACGAATGCTCCCAAGAAAATAAAATTTTGGCATTAAATGACCCATAAGGTGTTGATATGTCATGAAACAAACAAAACAAACATTCATTTGTTCATCATTTTCTTTGTCTGTTACACTCAACCAACTCAACATGTTTAATTTTTGTTTGTCAAGTCACCTCATGACGCAATCTCAACCTCAAAGGCTACCCTAAAATAACATCGGTGACCCTGATATGATAATTCTACAAAAAAGATATTTGAATGTCCGAACAATGTTGTATATGTAAATGACTCTTTGCAAAGTTTTGGTGCGAGCAACAGCAAGAAAACATTTGTGTGTCCAATGAGTATTGGACTGTGTCATAGATTGCTTACTTAGCTAAAAATTTGACAGTTCGAAAAAAAAGCTTTCAACTGAAAGTCTTTGCTAGTGTCTGTCATCATAATTGTAATTGCGAAAATGAGTAATGGAAAAAAAAAATCAAAATCAGAAGATGCAAAAAATTGAAGAAAACAAATAAAAAGGGAAGAAAAAGAAAATAGACAAAAAGAAGACATGACTTTGGAGAAGAAACTCTCAAAAAAATTCTAAAAAGCTGTGTCAGGTAAAAAGAAAGATTTTGAAACATAGTCAAAAAAAAAAAATATATTCCAGATCTCTCCTCTGATTTGGCTCTAACAGCTCAGCGGGGAAAAAAAATTATTTTAACTTTCAGTACCTTTAAAACCAAGCAAGCTATGCTTATGACCACATCACATTGAAACATCGGTTTTCAAACGATCGCCAAAGTTAAGCAACATCGATCCTGGTCGGTACCTAGATGGCTGACCACATAGGTGTGCAGGTGTTATAATGGATAATGATTCTAAATTGTTAATTCGAGAGCTGAGTTCCAATTCCCATTTAGTTCATTATATTCACTTACATGCAAATACCCTTGGGAAAGGTATGAATGCACCTCTTCTCTCCCCAACTATGGGTTAATTAATATGACCTTGTATCGCTAATACCTTCATTTATTCAGTTACTGCATTTTGCACTACTGTGGTCACCACTTCCCACCATCTCACAACTTTGGTTCATGATTACATTCAAGGCAAAGTAACAATGGCTTTCCGGTTCCTTTTGCAATGTGTATATTGAGGTTATCCCATCCCTCCTCTCAGAAGATAAGGAGGCAGGACCTAAAAGTCAGCAGGTGGCTTGAATTCAGCATTTTCCTTATTGACTGATTGCCAGCCTAGGTTCTAGAGCTGAGTCTGTCCTGCTGTTTACCTATAGCTTGGGAGGAGATGGATTCATGCCTTTCCCAAGAGTATTAGCACATTAGTAAATGCAATGAACTCGACTGGAATTCAAACTCGGCTCTCCAGTTCCTCAATCCAATCTTATATTATATAGACTTATAGCTATATTACATTCCCGTATGAACACCGAAGTTAAGCAACATTGAACCTGGTCAATATTTAGGTGACTGCTTAGGAATACCAGGTACTGTAAGTGTCATGTAATGGATAATGGCTCAGAATTGTTAATTGGAAAGCTGAGTTTCAATTCAAGTTGGTTTTTTTATATTCACTGATGTTCAAATACCCTTGGGGTAGGTATGAATCCACCTCTTCTCCTCCCAGCTATGGGTTGCTTAGTAAAACTTGTATCATTAAAGCATTATTATCTCTGAAAAAATCTATATAATAAATATAAATATCAGTGTGTCACTGTGTCACATTTTTTCAACTTCTCTCCTAGAGGCCGTAGCCCAACATATCATACTATTTTTGGAATCAGGCCGACTCTGTGAGAAAATTAAAAACACTCTCAGCCAGATCTGGATCCACAATCCTGAAATTTCAGATTCCCAAATTTTAATTACTGTGATTATTTTTGGATTCTGCCATTTTGGTTTATACTGGTAAGAACAATTAAAGAGACACAACTTTCTATCTTTCAATAGCTCATGTTAAAATGAAAAAAAATACTATTCTCAAATTATAGTGTTTCAAAATAAAACTGTCCATATTTTCAACTTTACTGCTAGAGGTTATAGCCTAACGTATCATACCATTTTGGAATCAGGACAACTCCATGAGCAAATTAACGACATTCTGGGCTAGGTTTGAACCTGCATTTCTGAGATTTTGAATTCCTAAGTTTTCATTACTGGGATTGTTTTTGATGACTTTTTGCAACAGACTTTTTTGTACAATAACAAGAATTATAGAGTTGAAGTCGACTTTAGAAGGAACTGGAAACCCAATCTTAAACAGGAACCAATTGATAAATATCTACGCCTTTTCAAAAGAGCAGGGAGGAGTATAAACAGAGCATTAGGTGAATCTATATTCTCCTACTGGGAGAGGAAGAAAATAAATAAATAATTAGTGAAAAACAACTCAGATTTCAGGTAGAGTTGTTAGAATTATAGAGTTGAAGTCGACTTTAGAAGGAACTGGAAACACAAATCCTAAACAGGAAACAAGTGATAAAAGGAAGTGCTGCTTTGTGGAACAGGCTCCCACATGGATACTTCCCCAAATGCTATACTATTAACCTCTTCAAGTAAAGGGTCAATCGTTACTTATCCTTCATATCTTCATACACCACACTTACTAATTCTTACTCTTATTTTCATATGGTACACCTCATTTAGTAATCTTTCAACAGAAACAACCAATGAACCAAGCTAGTCTCATTTCTTCATCACTGATCAGACCTGGAATTTTTTTCCTGTCATAATCTCGATTCCAATCGTCCAGATCTTTACAGCTAAGAATTGTCATGTCACGTATACAGGGTTGAATTCTTATTCTCATTGTATTGTTTTGGTATGAAAGAATTTCCACTCAGACACCTCATTTTAAAGAACTGCTACTTTATGAAAGAGACTCCCAAGCAGATGCTTCCCCTATCACTACAATCTTAACCTAATCAAGTATAGAGTAAACTGTTATCTGCCCTACATATTCTCTTAATCTACACTTATTTTCTCTAAAATCTTCCTGTCCTGCTCTGTCTTAACCTTCCAGCCTTCAGAGACTTTAAAAACGTTTATGTGGATGACGAATTATATTCCATCCTACCCCCCACCGATCCCAGAGATGAAATTTCTCACTACTGTATTGCTATTTTCATCAGTAATATTCAGATTAACTATATTTGTTAGATCTGCCAGTTCAGACCTTCACAGCCAGGACCCACCATGACATATGAACAGAGTTGACTTATATTCATTCCATTCATATTTCATTAGTAAGGAAGAGGTTCCACTCAGCCAATTTCTTTCCCAGAAGAGAGGATACTTCCTCAATCTTAACCTCATCTTGTATAGGGTCAGCCATTATTTATCCTACATATCCTCCACCTACTTTCTCTTCTTACATCCATACAAAAATTTCATTAACCCTCTACCTTGAGTAAGTCTTGGGCCTTGCATTGGGTGAGTATTTAGGAAGAAAAATGTAATACTACTACTACTAATAATGATGATGGAGACAAGAATACTTATGAAGACAGTGCTGAGTGACAATAGTACTGATTAGTCATTTTCTGACTTTCGTATTCAATTATGGCATTGATCTCTTGTGTATGATTATTTTCATGGTCTGAATAAGGTGGTCTGTTAGAATAAATGTTCCAGGCAAACTTACAATGCCAACGGCTTTGGATTGTCTGCCACAATCTGAAAATCACTGAAGAAAATCCACAGACTTTGTAACTTATGTTGCCAGACAATTGAATGGTCTGGTTTTGTTTTCTTCTTTTTCTGTTATCATCACTCTTTGAAAATTTTGAAAGAAGGAAGGAATGTGCCATCCTTTGAAAGTGGTAATTTTGTTCCGTTTCTAACAAGCTCACATTTGTGGTCTTAATTCCATCCAAATGTTGAGTCAGCAGCTCAGAATCTTTCTCTGATTTTCCGTTATTTTCCTCTTATCCCATTTTGATAATCGGTAATTGTGTTTGGTATTAAAATTTGATCACAATCAAGTCTCTTTTTCTTTGTTCACTGCAGTCATCCCAACCCACAATTTATTCCATCTTTGCTAAATCATTTATTCCCTTATCTTCATCTCCTTTCATTAACCTTTGTTGTTTTCCTTTTTCTATTATGTACTATGATCATGGCTCTCCACTTCTTATCCTACATAGCTCTAAGCCAGGGGTCAGCAACCTATGGCAAGTGTACCACACATAGCACGCCAATCAATTTCCAATGGCATACAGCCGCAAATGACATCACAAAGCCTGAACCAATAACTACTACAATGCAAAGATATTTATCTGTTTCAATTTTAATATATACTAAAGTATACATTCTATATATTACTATATAAAATATATTGTAGATCAGGTATATTGACATTATTTATATTATTTGGACTATTGTCCTCATCTTTGTCACCATATTTATCACAAAGTTTCAGCTGTTGTATACTCCAGCCTTCTTCAGTTAGTTGGAATGTTGAACTGAACCCTTTATTTCACTCACTGGGGTAGACTGTTCTAGTTCCACATGCCATGTTTTTTTAATGGATGTCAGTTATCAGTTATCTCCTGTTAATTTCCCTCTGAAAGTTCTCCACTGCCTTAACCGAGTATTGAACTCACACTCTTTGGGTCCTGTTACTGGATCTAACTAACGCCTTTATCCATTGTATATTGACCTTGACTTGCACAAAAATATGTATGCTGTTGGCACAATGAATAATTTTAAAACCTTAAGTTGGCACATAGCAAAAGATTGCCGACCCCTGCCTTAAGCAATGTTTGTCTTTTCATTACTCCTCCCAATCCATGTTCTGTCATCTATTTACATAAGATCGTTAGGTAGGTGTCCGTAGCTCTCCACAACTTCCTATTCTTTGTAGCTGTTACTTGATGTTTTCCTCTGCCCCTCATTATACCCCGGCTTATCCTGTTGAGACATCAGTTCCCATATGATGTTTTCCTCTGCCCCTCATTATATCCCGGTTAAACATCAAGCCTGGTCAGTACCTAGGTATGAATCCACCTCTCCTCCCCTCATCTATGGGTTAATTAGTAAGACTTTTATCATTAAATATATGATCCATTGTTAAAGATGCAGGGAATATGGTTGGTTCTCTGTACCACTTTAGTAAGTACCTCATGTTCTCCTCTACCTTTAGAAGAGCCAGATTTCATTTTCCAGTCTTGATAGAATTCAAAATTGTCCCCCGAGTCCTTTTGAGTAACAATTTATCTCCCATCCTCCACCCTCTCTCTCACAGGCAGAATGTCGCAAGACTGTCACTGCTCTATCGCTACTTCCATGGCTAGGACCCCCCCCCTGTAGCAAACCACCAACATTCTCTCTGTATTCCATCAGTGAGAATTCAGTTCCACTTGAACAGTTTCATATCAGATTAGTTTTTGTGAATGATGGGGGAATCTAGGGGGTTGAAAAAAGACATCTATATACTCCATTCCTTCATGACATTCACGATCATGGCTCTCCACAACTTACTATACTTTGTGGCCCTTAGCAAAATTTCTTCCTTTGCTGATCTGCCTGACACCCCTATTCCTCCATTACACAAGCCCATCAAATAGGTGACAGACTGCCTTCTCCTATATCTCTTGCCCCTGATATATCCTGTGAGTATTAAGTTTTCCAAGCCTTCCTTCCTCATTATGTATCTGAGAAATTTCTGTTATTCTCTTTCTGTAAAAGAGATATTACTAAGAGCTAAAAAGGATATAAAGCTGTGGAGAGCCATGATTGTCAATGTCATCAATGAACACGGAACATGGAAGAAAAAGACTGACTTTTGCCAGTGACAAGTCAGTGTAGAAATTGCGGAATCTGCATTTGAAATTTAACAAGGTTCCTGTTATCATCAAGATTATTTTCAAGATAAGAGACTGTGGAAGAAGAAAACTAGAAAATTTCTAAACTTTGGCCTTTTTTTTTTTATTTCTTCTGATCATCAGATCTGTTGACAGAATTAAAAACAAATATTAAGCATTTGTAAAATTGTGTCAAAAATATCCATTTTAAATCCCAAATCATTTACTACACTTATATAATAATACATGAACTCAAGTGATGCTCAAGAGTTTTGTCTACCTCCATTCAGAAAATGATCCCTCATGGATCTTTATAACTTCCTGTTTTTTTTTTAATATTCCTAGTAATTCTTGGTCCTTTAGAACCAAAATTTGTAGCAATATATGATTACACTCATTGTACATATTGGAATTAGAAGAATGACCCCTTAATTTTCTGGATAGGAAAACTTCAGAATTCTTAACTTTGCTTTTTTAAAAAAACATTCTAATTGACAGAAATTTAAAAAATAAACATCTATCTATCTATCTATCTCTGTTCATACCTATATATTTATCTACCTGAACCTGTTCATATCTATCTGTCTGTCTTTTCATATCTATCTATCTATCTAAGTTTGTCCATATCTATCTTAGTATGTAGCACTTTTTTTTAAAGGGAACGTATATACTACACTCTGCTCAGTCCTAGGGAAATACCAGAGAGCAATACTTTGGTAATTGGTAGAGAATGCAGATACTACACTTTTCATCCTTGGCAGTGGGTCATGTAGGGTCATTTTCATGAGTGCACATACTGGTTTCATTATAGACATGAGTATTAATCCATACATAAACAAACTCCTAATCTCTAATGGATACCATGCTTTTAAATGTATCTCTCTCTCTCTCTCTCTATATATATATATATATATATATATTGGCTCCTGGAAAATTAATTTCAGTTGAGATCTCTGGGGAGGAGGTGTGGGTCGGTAAACAGTTACTATTTATAGAGAAATAGCGAGACTCTTCGCAAAAGCGAATTGAGTCACTGTCGGTCACTGGGCGTGTTTCTAAAAATAAATACGCTAAAATTCCACCTTCATCCCTACCATGCGTCGACGGTTTAATGATTAGAATCTCCGACTGACACCAAGTCAGTCGGGTTTCGATCCTAGCTAGAGGCAACCGGATGTCGAGCCGCACTGATGAGCTGTGAAACAGTCTGTCTGTGGATGACGTTATATATATATATATATATATATATATATAAAATAAGTAAAGCAATCCTTAAAAATCCATTCCAGTTATAATTTATTTCAAGAATATATTTATTTAAATATTCATCTCTTCAGACCGAAGGTTTTTTTTAGAAATGAAATCATTTTTCCAGACAAAAAGAAAAGTGAGAGGAAATATTTTTATAATGAAAGAAGAAGAAAGAAAAAATTCAATATAAAATTTTTTTTTTTCAAATTTAGGAAACTCAGAAAGGGGGAGAGAGAGGGGAAAAAAAGAAAGGAAAGAAAGAATATAAATATGAGCCGATAGGTTAACTGAGAAATAATTTTTTCCTGAAAGGGCTGAACAAGTTAATATATAGGGTGAGGGAGGAAGGGGGTTTGATAAGCATTAAAATAGATACAGTAAAATCCTCTATATATTATATATATATATATATATATATATATATATATATATATGGAGGAACAATGGAGTAGTAAATAGTGGCTGAGATTGAGGAATCAGAGAGCCAATTTCAAATTCCAGTCAAATCTATTACACTCACTCATGTGCTAATACCCTTGGGAAAGGTATTAATCCTCTTCTTCCCTCCAGATATGGGTAAATAGCAGGACAGACTGGGTTGTATAGCCTTGGATGGCAACTGGTCTAGAAGGACAACTCTGAATTCAAAATCTGCGGAGGGTTTTTTGGTGACCTTTTTTGTACGTAGTGCACCAAGTCTCTGTATTCAGCCCTTCAAAAAGTGTGATTGGTTCTGCACAAAGCCTTCACCACTATAATCAAATCATATATACTGGTGTTTGGGCTGTCGGTTTCTTGGAACTGAGCTGCTTGACCCTCGAATACAATGAGAGAGTCCACTATATATATATATATATATATATATATATATATATATATATATATATATATATATATATGGTATAAAATGACAATTTGAAAAAATTTCGTCTTCCTAAACAATTTTCAAGGCAAAATGAAATCAAAAGATTTTTTGTTGTTAAAGCATTAAAAAAATCCAAATTTAAGAAGATTTTTTCCAATTGTCATTTTATACCAATCTGTCTTGTCCACAGAGTTGATCTGGGAATTTAACTATATATATATATATATATATATATCACATTGCTCATATAGTGCTGGTGTTAATCAAACAGTGCTTGATGTAATACAAGAATGCTATTAAGTACATATTAACAAATATACATATTATCCCTCACCAATAGCACAACTTGGAGTTTCACGCACAATGCAATCTTCAGGTTTATTACTTATATATATATATATATATATATATATATATATATATATTCAATACCACCTATAGGGTTGTTTGGGGACCTTCTGGCACATGGTGCACCATGTCTCTTTATTCGTCTCTTCAAAAAATATGCATGGTTCTTCACAAAACCATCATCACTACAATAAAATCACACATGCAGGTTATCTCGCTGTTGGAAAACTGAATTGCCTGAGCCTCATACGGCGTAAAATGGGTCCCTGGTAGCTGCAGGTTAACAGTCTGCATTGATCAACAATGGGAGAGTCCACAAATACATATATGTGTATATATGCTACATATATGTATATTATAAATATATATAGTGGTTAGAATGTTCAATTTGTGATCATGAGACCCAGGTTCAAATAACACCATGTTCGATTTGTCAGGAAGGAGACTTACTGATGTAATCAGTCTAGAGGTGGATGATCCCAGCGGGCGGCATCTTTGGAAAGTGCCTGGAAACCATACCACAAGTTAACTCAAGCCTTATGAGGGAAATTGGGTAGGCAGAACACTTGGAGGACTGTCGATAGCTGTGCTAGCACAAAGTCACAAGTCATCGTGGCCGAGAGCTTGAGTGTGCTGGCCCTGTTCAGGTTGTTGATCTTGCTAAATAACACGCTCTCTCCCAGAAACTGTAACGAAGGTCTGCTCAGCATAGTTGCAGTATAAACTACAGGTTGGCTTTGTGGGTGTTGTACAATCACAAATGTGCCTGAGTAAGCATCTGAATTAGGGATTGGCTAGCCACCCTAATAGATGGGTATCCTCAAATATGAGTGTCCACCTATCATATATATATATATATATATATATATATATATATATATATATGTGTGTGTGTGTGTATATATACATGTATATATTATATGTATATTATATATGATAGAAATTATTAGGAGGATTTGATAATTATATTTAAGTAATTCATTGAGTCTGATAGAAATCTCAACAGAATGCAGAAAGCACTGAACGGCCGTGTTTTGTCCTATATTTGGGACTCATCAGCAGTGCACATCCACTACCAAGAATTGAAACCCTGAGAGTTAGGTTGCCAAGCAGACATCATACCAACTGTTCCACTGGGCCTCGGTGATCAAAGAAGAGATTGCAAATCAGATGCGCACTGCTGATGTGTGTGTATATATATATATATATATATATATATATATATATATATATATATATATATGTGTGTGTGTGTGTGTGTGTGTGTTTTTCTAGGAAGACATCTGTGGCAACTTTTCCACAGTTGCCACTCTTTGTTTAAGGAAATATATAGGCATCAAGTTTCTTCACAAAATCTGATTATTTACCCCACCCCCATAACCTGGTGTCAGTGCCTACCTTTAATGCACCAAAACATTTTTTTAGCAAGAAAATAACCTGACAGATTGGCAAACCTACAAGAATAAGAAAACCTGAAAATTTACTGATATATATTTGAGAGAATATGATAAATAATTTTTTTTTTTAAATTGTTTCTTCTGAACCAGGGCCGCTTAGATGCGAATGGTTACTGAGAAAATGTGAAAACATTAGTAAGGAAAAAGGACAATAAAAGAACAGGATTCAGGAAGACAGAAGATGGCGATTAATGTTGTATTTGTACTTTTGAAGATTGTAGATGATAAGAAAGCAAGAAGCTTGAAGAGAATTCCACAAGCGAGAAGTGTGAGAAAAAAAACTGTTAGAATAAAACTTATGGTTACATCTAACTATTTCAACAATAAAATGGGGATACATAGTCTCATGTGGATTAATAGATTACAAGATTAATAGACATAGTCTCATGTGGATTAATAGATTATTAATAGACATAGTCTCATGTGGATTAATAGATTATTTATAGACATTTTATCATGCAAATTAATAAATTATTAGATCAATAGATATAGTCTTGTGCAGATTAATAGATTAATAGACATAGTCTCATGTGGATTAATAGATTATTAGATTAATAGACATAGTCTCATGTGGATTAATAGATTATTTATAGACATTTTATCATGCAAATTAATAAATTATTAGATTAATAGATATAGTCTCATGCAGATTAATAGATTAATAGACATAGTCTCATGTGGATTAATAGATTATTAGATTAATAGACATAGTCTCATGTGAATTAATTACGAAGGAGGAAAACTCATCGGAATGATTGGCAATTTGAAAGTGACTGAAGTCAAGATATCTGAACTGATAACATTACAGACCCCCTTTTTTGAATTTTATCAATAATCTCATGATATATAGCAGGAGCACCATCCAGATATGGCAGCAATATTCAATGCTCGGTCAAAAAATGGTAGATTTATAAACATGCAAGTGATATTCGGACAAGAAAAAAAATGTCTCGTACAGTGCTTCTTAAACTATGTGACACAGCCCCAAATGAAGATGTGAAGTGAAATGCTGGTACTGCAAAAATTAAATTCAAACAATTGAATTTCAGTTTATATGTATACTTGCAGTATAACCCGTCTGTGACCGGGTCTTTCATTACTGGGAATTTTTGCCGTTCATTTAGAGCAGTTTAAGTTTAAAGTCAGCCCACCCAAAAACCAATATTACTAACACTTGAATTTCATTCTGTATGTTATTTCACAAATGTACAATATTTAATGTTATGTGCCATGCAAGTGCTGTGGTAATAAAATGCACATGCAGCACCGTTGAGACTAGTGCAGTAACAACAGATGTATTTTCAGTGTAGTTGGTTAATACCCTGGGGTTTCAGAAAATCTTATGATGAAAAATGGGGTCATGAATGAAAGACGTTTAAGAAGTGCTCAGACCTAGCAGTTTAATTAATATAATCCATGTCTGTGGAAAATGTGAGATCAAGAAGGCACAATAAGTTACTCACCTGGGGGTTGGTGGAAAATATCAGACAAATGATGGAAATTAAATTGCATAAGTTATTGTCTGAAGAAGTCCTTTTGAAGAATGAAACACATCACATAAGGTTTTTATTTTCTAGTTACACCCTTGTGCAAATTAATTGAAACAAGTGCTTTAGTTTCCTGTCTTTCACCATTTGGTCACTGGAATGACAGGGTGTAATCAATTTCTATTTTTTTCTCAGATTAGATCATTTGCAATGCTGTGCAATAATATGAATCTATTTTCAGGGTGTATGATGAAATTTGTTTGACCTTGAAAAATATTGCATTGTCTGTGATTGCATCAGATTTTCATCACACCCAAACACTATTGTCTTGACTGTCGATTAGTTGTCCTACAGCCATTGTCTGTGATGGATGTTACTCTAAAGATGCATATGAAAATTGTAACACTACACAAACACACTGGCAAGCCTTACCAGTGAGCAAATCAAAGTACCATAGACTGGCCTTTTCTCTTCTGATTTAAATACCATTGAGAATCTGTGGTCAATCTGCAAGCAACGACTTCATGGAATGGACATACAAAGTACTAATATGTGCACTGGGTCATGTTTCATTGGAAAAATATGAAAAAAAAGGAAATCATAATAGAATTATTCATTTTGTTTCAATTTCAAATATTAACAAATTCATTTTCTTTGCAAAAACTTTGCTCACAAAAAATTAAAATATTAACTTCTTTTTGGATATGGAAGTGTAACATAGTTTTACTCTATCAGATTATAATATCAGATAACTAATTGTCTGAAGAAGTCTTTTTAAAGAATGAAACACATTACATAAAGGTTTTTTTCAGTTAGTTTACTTTATCAGATTTGGAATATCCAACTCATGGCATAATATCAGAGAAACATTTCCAAGACAAAAACAGACATCTCTAATTTCAAATGACAGTCTTCAAGAATATTTTATGATGCAAATTAAAATTTAGTGGACTTGCCGTTCACACATTGTTATGGTTTAAATCTATCAAATCAATTATCTTCTCTTGTGGAATATTTATCTAGACTGCACTAAAAATGGTGGTCAGAAAATTCAACCTCAACATTTTGTTTATACACATGGCTGCTGTTTTAAGCAACATATGCAGCTACTTAAAATTGAATTCCAGCGGAGTTTGTTATATTTTCTTACACACAATACCCTTAAGAAAGGTATGAATTCATCACGTCTCCCTCCAACTATGGGTTGAATAGCAGGACAGACTGGGTTCTATAGCCTTGGTTGGCAACCTACTGTGAGAAAATCTTCTGTCATGGATAGAAAGGCATTATTACTGAAGCATGTATCATGTATGGCACTTAGCTGTCAGACTGATCACTTTACCAAATTCAAGTTAATGCAGTGTGTGTCCCACCTCAGATAACAAGTGAGTTTACAAGAAAGGGTTGTGTTTGTATATCCTATATAAGTTTTTTTTTTTTATCTATTTATTTTCAGGGATACTATATCCAATAGGGCAAGGGAAATGTGTAGAGAGCATTAGTGTTAAGGGATTTTGATTGTACCAAGGTTTTATTGTTGATTACTATATTCAGTTTTAAAGTTTTTATAACAGATAATAATGATAGATTTTATTAATCTCTGTAGTTTTTATGTATTTATAAATTTAGCTTTTTATAGCTATTACATCTTGTTTATAGTTTGAGTGCATCTGGTTAAATAAAATTATATTTCTCATAATACTCTAAATCAGTGGTTCCTAACCGATTTTGGGCCATGTCTCACTTTGGTATTTCTAAAATTCTGGTGCCCCCTCTAATATTTAAGTGTTACATATTCAAAATTTTACTGCAATTCACATGATGAAAGCTTAAAAGGCCATTGACTTATTCTCTAAACATGTCTCCAAAGACCATGGCATCCATGAAAAAGAAAAATTAAAAAAAACAAAGAGACAGTAAAATATATAGTTTTAAAACATAGAGAACTGAAAGACAGAAATATAAAATATTTGAATGAAAGCTTATTCTGTAATATAATTTGATTATTTTAATCGTGAAATAATAATGCAAATTGAAATTTGAGCTCAATAAAAACAATACACTGTTAATAACTCATTCTTGAATTGGCTCCTTATTCTGTTGGCATAGTAAACCAAAGGGTGCACATCCTATGCATGCCCCACCGAAATATTACCATGCCCCACTGATGGGGCTAGCACCTTACATTGGGAATCATTGATCTTTATTAAACACTACACATCATAAATCTCAAAAGAAAAAAAAATTATTAAATTTTATAAAATATAATACATTTTGAATATACTTTATCCAAAATTCCCAAATCTGAAAACCTCCAAAATCCGAAAATTTTTCAGATGCTTGTCACAAATGGAAAATTTCAAAAAGCACTGCCAAAGGTTCCTAGGTGATGTGCAGCCATTGTAAGTGACCTCACCTGCCTTGCTACGTAGCGTACGTTGGCATCAGTTTTTTGTTAGTGATCGTCACAGCAACTCTTTCACTCATATATTACTTACCAGGTGTTTCATGTTCAGTAAAGATATTATTCAAAATGTCAAAATGTCCTGCTTTTATATATTTTGTATAAGTAGTGATCATGTTTTTTGTACATGTGCAGAAAGTACAAAACATTATTTTTACATGAAATCTTCATTTCCACACTTAAATATCTGTGTATTACATGACTATTGTCATTACCCATATCTCTATGTACACAAAATTTATTAACTGTCTATATTTCTGAGATGTGGTATTATGTACACTATTTACATTATTCAGACTATTGTCCTCATCTTTGTCACCATATTTATTACAACGTTTCATTCCTTGTATGCTCCGGCCTTCTTCAGGTGGTTGGAATGTTGAACTGAACCCTTTATTTTGCTCACTGGGGTAGACTGTTCTAGTTCCACGTGCCATGTCTAATGGATGTCAGTTATCAGTTATCTCCTGTTAATTCACCTCTCCAAGTTCTCCATTGCCTTAACCAGGTATTGAACTCACAACTCTTTGGGTCCTGTCACTGGATCTAATGCCTTTATTTGTTCTGGTATTTACCCATAGCTTGGGGGAGAAGAAGAGGATTAATAATTACTGTCTATAAAAAGTATATTATTGTGTAGTTATTGCTTACTTTATTTCCACTGAGTTTGAGTACACACTGCCCATCCCAGGGATTGAACTCAGAATTACTATATTAACAAATTTAAAAATTAATGCTTTCATCAGCTCGGCTATTGAATGACAATTGCCTGCTGATGAGTATATGTCAGCAGTTAAAAAAAGTTTTCATAAAGAATTACAAATACATCTTGAAAACATTTATGTCGACAGCAAGTAGTGTAAGTTGTGTAAAAATGTATATTTATGTCAACAGCAGTAGAAGTGTTAAAAATATTGATGATATAAAATATTGTGTTAGGTTTTATTAGGCACACAAAATGCAACATACATCTATATTTCTATTTGATTAACACAATATCGAATATATCTGAATAAATTATCTGATTTCTTTGCATATTAATATGACCTCTTTGACATTTTATAACCTTCAGACTTTAAAACATTGATTTTGTTAACTCCTGTCCTGTTTTAACTTTATTTACAATTTTTATGGATATGTGAAGATAGCCAGCTTTGCAGAATGTGAAATATCATTATCTTGCCTGAATATTATTTTAAGCTTAAAGATTCCTTTGCAATTCTCAAAAATAATCTTGTCCAAGAACTTTGAATAATTCCTTGAATTTATCTTGTCCCTGTGATCAGCTCTAAAGGAATCCATAATTTTACTGCCTACAATACTAACCCAAAACATTACTCCACCTCCCTGCTTTTGTCTTGTAAATCTTGTTTGTTGATTATTTCTGAACTAGCCAAACCAGATCTATCTAAAATAACTTTTTATTGATCACATAAAACAACTGCTGAGAAATCATTTTTTGCATAAGCGTTTTACACTGACATGAAGTGCAAAGATTATATTGAATCAACTACTTTGTTTGCTTCTAGGAATATTATTTCACTGTGGTGTGCTAGACAATTTTTCTCGACTGAATCTATCTTGCATATTTATAAGTCTACCATTCACCCATGCTTTGAATAATGCTGCCACATCTGGGCTAGTGTTTCTGCTATATATTTAGAGATTTTTTATAAAATCCAAAATAGAATCTACAATGTTATTGGTCCTGACCTGACATCTCACCTTCAATCACTTTCACACTGATGTAATGTAGCTTCCCTGTGCCTTTTCTATAAATATTTTCATAGTTATTCTTCTGATAAACTTTGCTCTAAACTTTAGGAATTTAAGTGCAGTACTAGATTGGCAGAAAGGCATCATTATTTTACATTTCAATTGGCCAGATGTAACCGTAAGTTCTATGCTAACAGTTTCTTCTATTGAACTTCACACTTGTCGAACTCTCTTCCAGCTTCTTGCTTGTCAGTCAACTTTGATCTTAAAAAATTGTGATCAATGGGCACCAGTACAGATGCAAACAAGGCCCCATGTGTGCATGTCTGTCAACATCAGTTACAGTGAGGAAAAGTATTTCATCCCCTGTTGATTTTCTGAGTTTGCCACCTTACAAAAATAGGAACGGTCTATAATTTTCAGGGTAGGTCCATCTTGAAAACGAGAGATAGAATATAAAAAAAAATTCTAGAAAATTACATTATATTAATTTTGGAAAATTGATTTCTTTTTTATTCAAAAAATAAATATTTCCCCCACTACCAACCAGCAATGATTCAGGCCTCACAGACTCATTATGTGACCAGAAGGCATATAGACTAGTCCTATTACTCAATTATTACTCCTAATCAAGTACTCATTATCTGTATAAAAGACACTAGTTCACAGAATCCTTCAGTGAATCAGAATCTAATCTCTCCACATTGGGCAAGATGAAAGAATTGTCTAAGGACATCTGGGACAAAATTGTATACCTGCACAAGATTGGAATGGACTACAAGCAGCTAGGTGAGAAGGAGTCAACTGTTGGTGTAGTAATAAGAAAATGGAAGAAACACCAATTGACTATCAGTCTCCCTTGGTCTGGAGCTCCACACAAAATCCCCCAATATGGAATGAATCTGACTTGAATGCCAGTGTGGTCAGTAACAGAATGTTTAAGCCATCTGGCATGGTGGGCATTAAAGTCACCCAACACAAATATAGTTGGTGTTACCCCCTGGGGTGCTTGCAGGAACACCCTTCCATGTGTGACATGGTACTGCAAGAACCTTGATATTATGTGACTGTTGATCAGAGCAGCCTCTCTAGATGCTATACAAGAATCCGGGCTCCTAGCTACCAGTCAGAAACAGCACCCAGAAAACTGCCAACCCAGTATCCTCAGTATGAAGATACCTTGCCACTATCCACACAAATCACAAAAGTTCATGACAGCACCATTTTTAAGTTATTCAGTCTGGAGGGAGAAATCCCAGAGTGTGGCACCTTTCGAAAGTGCCTGAAAACCATACCACGGGTTAACCCAAACCTTGTGAGTGAAATTGGGTAGATGGAACCCTTGGGGAGCAGTCAGTTGTTGTGCTAGCAGGAAGTCACAAGTCATCGTGACTGAGGGTTTAAGAGTGCTGGCCTTATTCAGATTGTTCATCATGCTAGATAACATGCTCTCTCCAAGAAACTGTAACTATGTTCTGCCCAGCATAGTTGTAGTATAACCCACAGGCAAACTATGTTGGCGTTGAACAAATGTTCCTGAGTGGGCGTCTGCAATAGGGATTGGCTAGCAACCCCTAGTAGACAGGTATCCTTGAATACGAGTGGATGGCTATTATATATATATATATATATATATATATATATATATATATATACACTACACAGAAGAAAATTACAAAAAATAACAATCAATCAATGACACCAATGTACATTAAGACTGACAAAGTCATCTTGTGGAATTCTTGAATGAATATTTAGTCAAGAAAGGTTTCATGATGCCAACTTTAGAAGTGGGAACAGTTAACTTTGAGACTGAATGGTCTTGGGGTGGAGTATGCTAGGATTGCCAATTCGAATCTTCCAATTTTTTAAAACTTTTTTTACGCTGGTTTTATGCCACATTTTCCATTTAGTTTTTACCGCTTCATAATAGACTCCCATTAAAATGTAATATTGAGAATTAACAATAGATTAATGATTTTTCCCATTACTAGTGGGACAGCTTGGCGTGTCTAGATACAGGCCTCTTTGTCACTGGTTAAGATCCAGGTCTTTGTAAGATGCTTCATACAATAAAAGGAATGTGAAAACCAGCAGTTGGGAAGACACAGTGTCAAGTAAACTCAGTTCTGTGGGAATTTTGTTCCTGAAGTTGCTGTAGTTTCTGAGGCAGTGTTATTTTTGTTACCTCCCATCTCTTTCCCCTCTCTGCTTGTTATCCCCATATTTGCTGGGGGAACAATTGGTTAGGTGTTTCCTACAACTTCAACCACTATTGTTGTACCTTACAACACAAATTTAAATGTAATGCCAATCTTTATCTTCTGTCTTCTTAATTCCAATTCTTTTATTGTCCTCTCTCCTTAATAGTAGTTTTTCTCATATTCTCTAACACCCAGTAACCCCTTGCATCCTAGTGGCTTTATTGCCTCTGATCTTAATAGATTTAAATGCAATGTCAATCTTTATCTTCTGTTTTCTTAATTCCTGTTCTTTATTGTTCTCTCTCCTTAATAGTGTTTTTTTGTTTCTCATATTCTCCAGTACTTAGTAACCCCTTGTGTCTTAGTTATTTTATTGCCTTGCTTGGGGTGAAATGATTTAAAAATTTGGTACTACTATAGTATGATATCTATCATCCATTTTCTACTATAGTATGATACCTACTATTCATTTTCTACTATGGTATGATATTTACCAACTGTTGGAAGTATGAAATAATGTTAGGGTTAGGTGTTAGGGTTTAAGACAGTGAACAGGGAATTAGTTATATTTTTAAAATCACTGACAATTTTTTATACAAAAAAATAATCAAATAGTGATTTTAATGTTTGTAAACTGAACTGATGTCATTTAAAAAAACAGTAAACAGGTCATTGTTTTTCCTGAGCATTTTCCAGCAATAATGAGTGCATCTTCATTGACGGTAGGTTGCAAATGTCTTGTTAGATATCATACTATAGTAACACCAAAAGTTCTTACACATTACTCTTTGTGATGTTTACTTAAAGGTATTAGTTCTGTTGTTTTCATGCCTTCAGCCAATGTCCTTAATATTCTACAGTTCTTGTCTCTATTCACAATACCAGGTTCTTCAAAAATTTCAAATCATGAAGATCATTTAAGGTGTGAAACTGACAGTCATCATGCAGTGTTAATTTTTATGTTCACATTTTTCGTCAGTGACAAACTCTGTCTAAAAATATTTGTTGCCAGAAGCAGGAGTCATCCACAACTACAATGCTATAGTTTAATTACCGTAACGAATAAATTAAATTATGGAAAAAAGGATACAATTAAAATTTTGTGGAAAAATGTACATTTCTTAGTAATTACAGTATACATGTACTGTACATATTATTGGCAGTAGATATCAAATATAAATACAAAATATTATAAGTATTTTATTTATTTTTTAATTTTAAGTAACTGGCTGTTATTTTTAAATAGTTTACTGTGCAACTTACACATTAACAGATAGTTCAAAAACACAATAGATCATTGCAGTCCACTTTATTAAGAACAATATACACACACACTTATATACACTATAGATACACACACATACACTATATATATATACACACACACACACATATATATATATACACACATATATACATTATATATATATATATATATATATATATATACACACACATATACATTATATATAGATATTACACAGTTGAAAAGCAGAATAGAGCACTACAAGCAATCCACTATATTTAGAGAAATTGTTTGTGTTCGCTAGATGATTGTGTAAATCTGCCAATAATTACTTCTGCATCCAATTCATCAAACATCCTTTTCAGTGGATAGCAATACATTTGATTTCAAATTCACCAGTGAATTTCTTAATCTTGTATTTATGATCTTTACCTTTGAAAATGTTCTTGGATTTGAGTAACTGATAGCATGCAAATGACTTTATAAAGTTCTTAAAACAATTGTCTGTGTTTATTTCTTCATTGCATTGTTATTTGATATAGGGGGACCCAGTCCATCAGGTGCCCACTTAGCATCAGTCTGCCACTGGTACTCAAGCTCAGCTGAAAGTAAACATTTTGAATTAAAAAACATTTTAAGTGCAATGTTAGTCATTATCTTCTGTTGTCTTAATGTAAACCCTTGAATCTTAGTTGCATTATTGCCTTGCTTGGGGTAAAATGGTAAACTATATACAGATAGCATAGATAGTTGTCTGTTTTTTTATTTAATTTTTATTTGATATGGGGGTGAGGCACTCCATCAGAGGATCACTTGCCATCGAGCAAGCTGACACTCTGGCCTGTTCACCATTGCATGTATTTCATTCTGTCATCGTGGGGTTGAAACTAATATTGGTACTGAAAAAATGAGACCATTTTTCTATAATGATTGCACACTTGACTAATGTTCAAAGAAATGAATGCTATTATTTAATTTTTCATTCATTATTGTAATTTTAATTGGTTGATATTTTTAAGTAGTTCATTGTACAATTAACACATTAGCAGATAGTTGAAAAGCAAGATAGACCATTACAGACAGTCCACTGGATTCAGATCAATCGTTTGTGTTTGCTAGATGATTGTTCAAATCTGCCAATAATTGCTTCTGCATCCAATTCATCTAACATCCTTTTCAATGGATAACAACATTTATGATTTCAAATTCTCCAGTGAATTTCTTAATCTTGTCTTTATGATCTGTAGTTTTGAAAATGTCCTCTCACATTGGATTTGAATAACTGATAATGTGCAGATGACTTTATAAAGTTCTTATCATTTTTATTGCTAAAACAATTATCTGTGTTTATTTCTTAATTGCATTGATATTTGATATAAGGGCTCACTCCATCAGGTGCCCACTTGCTTGATGACAAGTGGACACTCTGGCCAGTCTGCTACTGGCACTCAAGCTCAGCTGAAAGTAAACATTATGAATTGAAAAAAAAATTTTATGTCTTAATTCTTGTTCTTTTATTGTTCTCCCCACTTAATATTCTTTTTTCTTCATATTCTCTAACACTTGGTAACCTCTTGAGTCTTAGTGGTATTATTGCCTTGCTTGGGGTGAAATGGTAAAATATATACAAATAGCATAAAACAAAGCATTGTTGCTTGATTCTATGATGTACAGGTAAAAATAAGTCACCACGTTTTTGTAGGTTTTTTTCACTATTGATAGGTGTCTGAGCACGTTTTATAGTTAATATTTATTGGCTTCTGGGACATTTGTCCCACAATCTATATTGGTGGAATCATGTAAATCTGGGAAAAAATAAGACATAACAAAGAATTTAAACAAATGGCAATTCTATGCATGTATCAACAAAAGTAATTGTATGTGTACACAATTGAAATCAAAAGAAGACATTAAAACTAGCTATAAGAGTTTAGTTGCTTGTGTGTTTGAAACAAGCATGTGTGATACACATGTGTGCAGGAGTTCAGTCAACAGAGGACCAAAGAAGTGAATGTGCCCCAGCAACAGTGATTTTTATCTGTGTTTGACTACATCTGAAAGCAAAAGGAAAAAGAGAGAATATGCTTACCTTTTTATAGACTTAAATAATGCCACCTAATGGATGTTTTTAGTGAAGCCAAGTTTGTTAACCATGATGTAAATGCCTACAATATGACTCCTAGGAATTGTCATGTTTTTAACTCTTCTGTTTTTATTTATTTACTTTTCCACACATTACTCAGGAGATACGACTTCTGTGCCTTTGGCAGAATCTGTTTTGATTTTGATTTTCTTCCTCCTTTAAACTTTAATTTTGATAAATAATTTCTTCTTTCTTTTTCTGTGCACCGTCCATTCAGGATGTAGGCGATCATGGCCCTCTACTTCCCTGTATCCCTTATGGCTCTCAACAGGTTTTTTGTTTCTGCCAACATCCACAGACCACGCTCCGCCATCCACCCGCCCAAGACCACCACATATGTCATGCACTACTTTGCCTTATCTCTTTTTCTCTCTGTTCATCCCATAAGTGTATCAGATTCTCCAGGCCCTCCTTTCTCATCATGTGTCTTAGAAATTTTATCTGCCTCTTTCTCCTTGTTTGCATCCTCTCCAAGACCTCATCGTTGCTCACATGCTCATTCCATGATATCCTTAGCATCATTCTGTAGAACCATACCTCCGTTGCCTAAATTCCCTTCATCTTTGAGGAGACCGTCCAACATTCACTGCCATATATGAGGACAGATGTCACATAGCAGCTCAGTACTCTTTTCTTTTCTAATATTTAATAATTAATGGCAATTATATGCATTTATTAACAAAAGCATGTGTATGCAATTGAAAGGAAAAGACATTGGAAACTAGATATAAGAATGTGCTTGATGTGTATGTGTGTGTGTGTGCTTGATGTGTGTGTATGCACTTGATTGTGTGTGTGCATGCTTGGTATGTGTGTGTGTGCTTGATGTGTGTGTATGCACTTGATTGTGTGTGTGCGTGCTTGGTGTGTGTGTGTGATCATGTACTTGATATTCATGTTTGTGTGTATGTGCTTCCCGTGTGTGTGTGTGCTTGCATGCTTTGTGTGTGTGCATGCTTGATGTGTGTGCGCATACATGTACTTTGAGTGTGTGTGTGTGTGCATGCTTCATGTGTGCCTAATTGTGTGTAAAACAAGCGTTTTTGATACAGGTGTGTGTGTGTGTATGTATGTGAGTGCTCAATGAACAGAGGACCATGAAAATGAATGTTCCCAGTGGGGGGGGGCACATTACCCACATGTACCTACATCTGGAAGCAAGAGTTAGAAAGAGAAAGAATATGTTTGCCTTTTCATAGACTTAAAGCGCACACCCTAATTAGCATTTCTGACTAAACCAAGTGGGACAACTCACAGGAAAAAAAAAGCAAAGAAATTTGAGAGATTAAAAAAAAACAACAAAAATATTTAATATTGATAATAAGACAAATGATATTTTATATTTGTTGGCCTTTTGACTAAGTGCAAGCATGATGAGAAAACATTAAAAATCTGAATTAAAAAAATGAAAACCACAAAACAATGAATTTAAAACAAACATCAATTATATGCATGACTTAACAAAAGTAATTTCATGCGTATACAACTGAAATAAAAGGAAAAGATATTGAAACAAGTTATGAGAATGTGTGTGTGTGTATGTGTGAAATAAGCATAAGTGATAGACAGTGTGTGAGAGCATTTAAATGTCAACAGAGGACCAAGGAAGCAAATACGCCCCATCGGCAGTATTCTTATTCTATATTCAATTACATCTGGAAGCAAAAGTCAAAAAGAGAGAGAGAGAATATGCTTGCCTTTCTATAGACTTAAAGACCATTTTTGGCAAAGCCAAGTGGGGGTAACCCACAGTGTTACTTATATTTACATATGCTCTGTTCCCAATATTGACTGCGTTTCTCCCTTGAATATAGCATACTTTAAAAACTGTTATATATATATATATATATATATATAGATGAAATAAGAATGAGTTGAATATAAATGCCAATGTTTGCAACATTAATTTAAAACAGGACTCAATACAAAAGTAGTAGTATGCAATAAAAAATGTATATATAAATATGAACCTAAAGAGCCAGGTAAACCTACCTAGGTTTCACCTATACGGACTGTCAGGGTCAACTAGGTTCATATTTAGATTTGCTCTATTTAGCATATTGAGCCTTTTACATAGTTACTTTTGCTTTACTTGTTTTGGAGGTTTTTTTTTCTTTGGAGTCTGAGCTTGAATTCTGGACAATTGTTTTAGCCTCAATTTCTTGTTCTTAGTTCTTTCTTTTTTATCCCTTATTTTTTCTTGGCTATTTACAAGTGAAAACACCTAAGGTTTTTCCAAACGAGTATAACTATTTATATTAATATTATTATATATATATATATATATATATATATATATACACACACACACACACACACACACATATATATATTTCATTTTTGCCTTGAAAAAGTCGGAAGACGAAACACGTCGGCAAAATCTAAGATTCTTTCCAATTGTCATTTTATACCAATCTGTATTGTCCACAGAATTGATCTGGGAATTTAACTATATATATATATATATATATATATTTCAAAATAAATATGTTATAAAATCACTACAAAAATAGCCATTTTGTTTCAACACTTCTGGTGTCTTATCAAGTGATGTCTACTCTGTACTGAGCCCGCTTTTAATAATAGTATTTAAGGTTATTGGAATCTATTCCATATACATCAATATTATACTTCAATATATATATATATATATATATATATATATATATATATATATATATATATTTTATATATAATGTTTGTAGCCATTTGCAAAACAGCCCACTTGCCTTTTATTCAAACTGCAAAATATGAAAGAAAGTGTGTATGTATGCATGTTCATGAAAGGGTGCTGAAAAGTTCCTGGCCTTGTCCAATCCTGAAAATCTGAACAAATGATTCTTCTTTTCAGCACCTCTCCTATGTATCTGTAAAATATGCATATGTATGTAAATAATTTATCTTTTGTGTAAATTTCAAATTGTGTCCCTCCATTTTATGACCAATATTACAAATAATTTATAAAATTATTTTTTCATAAAATTTTGTTGATAAACTATTTAAATTTATTCATTTTTTTTTTTAAATGCTTACATTAATGTTTAAATTTTCTATTTTACATTTTACACCTTCTGGAAAATTGTTTATTTATTTATTTTTTTTTTTTTGTTTTTGTTTAGTTTTCATTAAAATTGAAATTTTTATTTAAATTTATTCATTTAAAAAAAATCCTTTACTTTAAATTTCAAGATAGAAAGTCTCTTTGGTTTTTATTCAATTTCATATTAATTTCTAAGACAATATTTTAAAAAAAAGGGCAAAATGTGACAAAAATTTTGCTAAGTAGAGAATGAAGAAATGTGAGATTATAAATTTGTGATCATATAAATAAAATAGTCGTCTGTTGGAAGATCCTGGGTGCATCACGTGGTACAGTTACTGTGGCAATACTAGTACATTTGAAAGTACATTTGGTAAAACTCTGTCAGAATATGTAGCAAATTTTACTTGTTTATAATGTGTAATATATATATATATTAAGGGGATAGACAATAGGAAACTGTTGTTTTAGCTGATGTATTTCATCGAATGTGGACTTTTTCAAGGTAAGGAATGAAATGAATTTATTGAAACAAAGTATCTATAAACAACAAACAAAATGTCATTAGCAACTAGAAGAATTTAGAAACACTATTGTATATTTATATGGTCAAATCAAAAATTACATCACTTTGTTTGAAGAGAATATTTTTATGTGTAGAAATGTTGTTTGTATTGTTGTGTTGACAGATTCAACCATTTTCTTCTGATTTCTTAATATATTTGTTGTGTACTTGGGAGAGTAATGATTCTGTTAGGAAAGGTGATATTGGGAAAAAACCTGGGCATAGATTAATATTTGAATAATATTCAACTTCAGCACTCTCAAGGATTTTTCTTCTGAGTGAATTATTTTATTTTTTTATGAATGTAGCATTAATAAAATCAAAATTGTGGTTGAATTTATTTATTATATATATATATATATATATATATATATATATATATATAAATAATATTATTAAAATATTTTTATGATAATAGATTACAATAAAAACATTTTACATCGCTACACAAAAACTTTCATATTTTGGAACTTTAATCATTCCTCATCGTGTGATGGTAGATAGCATTTAATTCCAATTATTTATTTGGGAAATTTGTAAACAAATCATTACCTCTTTTGAAAGTAAAAGGGTGGGAGCCTACTGTCAGAATTAAAACATATACTTGTGGGAATGTCTGGATTAACCAATTAAAAGTCCAATCTATGTTAAAATAGAAAAATGAAAAGTAAAGTCAGTGGATGGAGGAAGGTTCGTTATAAATTCAGGTCTTGATACATTGACCCTCTAGACATGTCAGCAACAAACATACATGTAGCAAAATCCAACATTCAGATTTCGTGAAGTAGACATTGAGTAACCTTGAACAAAAATATTATATTTATGAAGTTTTCAAAGTTTTTTATACTATGGAAACTTCTTAAAGTGACCGAATAGATAAAGTTAAAAGAAATTTTCTTTTGGAACTTTAAGATATGATGCTAATTATACTGAATGCACAGTAAAAACAGAACAATATTAATATATATATATATATATATATATATTAAACTACTAGTAATACTCAGTTGGAAAAAACCTCGGATAGCACAACTTGTAAGTCTATCAAACCAAATTGGTACCCGAGGAAAAAAAATGATAGAACTAGAAACAGCTGAACAGGGCAAAATTAATCATCCAGTGCCTTAAGTTTTTGGTCCAAAGAAAAAAAAACCCCAAGTGAGTAATAAAGCTAAAACATAGAGTGCTCAATACGGTAAGTAGAGCAGGGATAAATGGAATAAATCCTAAAGAGCCAGGAACAACCCACCTAGCTTTCATCTAAACAGATCTTCAGGGTAAGCGAGTTAAAAAAGAAATGACATGAAATTGTATTGAAATAGGTGTAGGCATAGGAAATCCTGGTTATTTGAATAGAGGCTCGTTTTTTTTTGTTTTTTTTTGTTTATTTTTGTGTTTTGTTTTTTTTTCTCTTCTTCTGTCATGGGGTTTTATGCTAATTAGTCTTCAGTGGTTTTATCAATAAATAATATTTCATGTCATTTCCTCTTTTGCCAGCTTATCCTGAAGATCTGTTTAGGTGAAACCTAGGTAGGTTGTCCCTAGCTCTTTAGGATTTATTCAATTTATATATATATATATATATATATATATATATATATATATATATAAAAAATATTGAAAATTAATTAAAATTTGAACAATTCTGGGTTGTATATTAATATTTTTTTGTCTTATTATTTCAATTAGATTATTTCAATTAGTTTCCTCATCATCAGGAGAGAAAAATTTGCTTGTTAGTAGCAGTGAACTACAGAAATGAATGACTTTCTAAAGAAAATAAACTTTATCTGTAGTTTTCATTTGTTTTTTTTATCTTTAATTTTGGTCAGTCCTGGTGTTGGTCAAATGGCCTATTTTAAGTTGTTTTTAAGATAAAGGCTGTGGGTTTCATGCAACTCAGAATTTCCTTGGTCATTTTGACAGTCTTAATGGTAGATAGGAATGGGATGTGTGTGTGTGTGTGTGTGAAGTGTATGTTATCATTTAGTTCTTTGGGAGTGTGTATGATGTGTGCAAGTGTATATATTAGTATGGGCGTGTGTATAAGTGTGAGACCACAACACCTCTGCAAGCATGTCTGTCTGGTGTAGGTGAGAAATATGCATAGAACATATGTATAAATATATATACATATATAAGCAAGTGTAAATGGATAAAATCCGACAGAATGTAGAAATTTTGAAAAACAAACAAAAATCCATAAATGTAGTTAAAATGAAAGAATTGTCGACGTCAGACGTTTCGGTTTTAATAAACCATTTTCAAGACAAAATTCATTAAAATACAAATTCAGTTCAATATGACGAAAACGATGGACATAAAAATTGCAGTCTTATCCAAGAAAAACAGATAACTGAAAATTTTAAAAAATCAGCTTTCCGAACGTTTCACGAATAGTCACATGGAATATGACGCTCCCATAACGTATTCCTAAAAGTTCGTGATTATTTTAAAATTCCTGTATTTCCGATAAGCCTGAATCTTCCATTTGTAAAAATAATTTAGGTTTGTGTTTTATATAAGCAAAAATTGTAAATGATGTGTTTTTATATAAATCCATCAATGAATTTAAATATTTTGAAAAACAAAATTTTGTATTTTAAATGAATTTTGTCTTGAAAAATGGTTTATTAAAAGACTTGTGTTTTTATGTCCATTTTCTATTGAACTGAATTTTATTTTAATGAATTTTTTGTCAATTGAAATTTATTAAAAACCGAAACGTCTGACGTCGACAATTTTTTCATTTTAACTACATTTATGGATTTTTGTTTGTTTTTCAAAATTTCTACATTCTGTCGGATTTTATCCATTTACACTTGCTTATATACTGTCTACTGAAAACACAAACCTAAATTCGTTTTTTACAACATGGAAGATTGCAGGCTTATCCGGAAATACAGGAATTTTAAAATAATCACGAACTTTTAGGAATACGTTATGGGAGCGTCGCCCATGTGACTACGGCGTGACCACGTTAAACGGAAGCTGATCTTTTGAAAAATTTCAGTTATCTGTTTTACTCTTGGATAAGACTTGTGTTTTTATGTCCATCGTTTTCGTCATATTGAACTGAATTTGTATTTTAATGAATTTTGTCTTGAAAATGGTTTATTAAAACCGAAACGTCTGACGTCGACAATTCTTTCATTTTAACTACATTTATGGATTTTTGTTTGTTTTTCAAAATTTCTACATATACATATATATATATGGTGCGATAGGTAAATTGTCATCTAAATTACACAAAAATGAAAATAACACTAGCAACTCATTTTAACTGATATGTTTACCAAAATTATACAAAAATATCTTGAAATACTAAAGAGTAAATTTATTCAATAAAATCGCCATTGTATCTTGCTCGAGCGTTTTCGTTAAATATTTTCATGTTAATTGCTCTGATGATCAATTTTGATCTCTAAAAATTTAAAGGCAATGTTTTTTGTTGTCTTCGGTCTTTCCAATTCCGGTTTTTATAATTTATTAATTTTCCCAAACAATGATTTTTTTCCGCTATTATTTGATGCGCAGTAACCAGCATGAGTCTCAGTGGATTTATTGCCTTCCTTGGGGTGAAATAATGGGAGAAGAATAACGAAAGAAAGAATCTGTCTTCAAGTTAGTTTCTGCGGGTGCTAAAAACAAATTCTCGGATTTACCATTTCGCACACCCACAGGAACAGCATTTGGCACGAGGGTGAGTTTAAAGGAAGGGACATCTATCCAATTCGACTGTAATGCGCTCAGATTCGTAAAGCCAAGATACCAAACAGTAAGGTTCCTCAGAACAATTAACTTGATGTAGAGAGTTATTTACCCGTTTGGTCTTTTCGTGTGGAGTATAAATAAACAAATGATTGGGATTGCTGACTCTTAAAAATCTCACATGAATTAGGCTATGGAAGAAAACCGGTTCTGCAAGGGTAAGGTCTACCACACCCAAGAACTACCCCTGAGCTTTGTTAATGCTGATTGCAAAACTGAGTTTCACTTGGAATTGCAGCCACTTGAACTGGAAAGGCATATTTAAAGGAAAAAAGTGGAATTTTATTAACATGAAAATATTTAAAGAAAGGGGCTTGGGGAAGATACATTGCGGCAGTGGGAAAGTGATTGAAACTGATATGCCAGATCAGGACTAATAACATCGCAGATACTTTGTTTTTTATCAAGAATCTCTGGATGCATAGCAGATGCTCCAGATCAGCTTTAAGTGCAGTAGTCAATGAATGGACGAATTGTCGACTTGTAAATGTGTAAGATACATTCTAGTATCTCACAGGAAACCACCATTCCTAACAATAGACCTATCAATTGATTCAATATAACCTTTCGACTTTCATATCAGCGGAAAAGGTTATCCCGAGAATGAGCCACTCTCCTGGGAGTTAGCGTCAGCCATACTGGTGGAAGGTAGAATTAAGCTTAGGCGATTAACTTTTAACATTCTGGATGTGATTTTGATTGCAAAGCTGAAATTTTATCCTGCCACTGCAAGTGACTCAGACGAATGAATAATAGTGTTTGAATTTTGCAGTTGTGTTGTCATATCCTGCTATGGTAACAGAAAATGACCGTGACTGAAATTAAGTAGTGTAGTAGAAGAGTCTTGAAAAACAATGAAGTGGAAAGGAAAGTAGTGAATAATGCAGTGTGTTAAAGGTTACAGGAAACATTAATAACGATGAACTTGAGGAACCTATTTTCCTGAAAAATTGTTTTAAGAGAAAGGTTTTATAAATTTCATCTGAGACAGCACTGGCTCTACACTCAATGAATAAGGAAACAGCTAATATTATACCATTATAAGGAAACAGCTAATATTATACCATTATTCCGAATCTCCTGCAACTCTTCTGGACAGTCTTCTTGTTTAAGTTTGTGAATGCTGCCATAATCCTTGCCTTGAGTTCATCTTTCATGTTACAAGGTTTGTTGGTCTCTCACTCAACTGCACCCCACAGTCTGGAGAGTTAGGGGACCAGATGTAAGGGGTGATGGGGCTGCAGAAATTGTATGACAGCCGTCTCCTGCTTGTGTGGCATGGTGTAGAGTTTTGTTGCCAGACATAGGGTTTTCCAGCAGCCCAGAGCAACACTACCCCCTCAAGATACTTGATGTAGACCTCCATGTTGAGTCTGAGGTTCTAACCAACAAATTTGAGATTTCTTTTTTCATTAGAATGAGTTTGGGAATTAGAATACCCTTGTAATCACCATTAGACCCTCTCTCTGAATCCTTATGCACTGGCCTCAGATTGATACCCAAACACTTTGAAATGTTTATATTGGATCTTCTGATGTGAATGCCAAGCAGTACAGCAAGCGGTTTCCAAATTTCTGGTAGAGTGAGTTGTGTCATGGTGCTCTTTTATTCACAGATGGTGCCCAACTGACCCTACTATATCATTCAAGCAGTAAAATCTAAAACAAACAATGTGTATGTGCAAAATGAAAAATATAAAAGGGCGACAATTTAACCATCGCATTCTGGATATTGGATAGTGCCTGAGGCCTTGAATGGCAACCTTCCCAGAGATGGTGTCTGGATAAAAACACTTGGTGTACTTGGACTACCATGAGTGTCTGAGTTGGGTGTCTGGTGTGGCTTTTGTAAAATTTTTCTTCAAATCTTTATGACAAATCCTTTGTCAGGCATAACCCACCTTGCTTTGAGTAAGATTAATACTAGTCCTGACTCAGCAATAAAACATGGCTAGATGCTGTTTTAACCACAATATTTCAGTTCTCGTGCCTTCTTTCTTTGTGTCTCTATTTCAACCAGTAGCCTTTTAGAAATTTGAACCAACCTCTTCATTCAATCCACAGGGTGGATCGTTCTCATATCACTTTTTATGCATAGAAGGTATTTCATATTTGTTAATTGGTCTGGTTCCCTGGCAGTTGAGAGTTCAATCCCAGGCCATGGTAGTACTGACAGCTTACATTCTCAGATTCAGTGGAAGAAACATATGTAATGCAAAATGATGTTTGCATGTGTGTGTGTCTACGGCTTGGTGAGAAACAGACTCAACTCTGGCTCTGCTGGTGGACCTTATTATATAAAGTTTAGTTGGATCAGATAAGCTGTTTTTTGAGATTCTCTCTGATTGTTTCATAAATCTATAAAAGGTAGGAGATTCTTTTCAAACTGAATCTGGATGCTATCAGCTAAATCCTTTAAAAAAACATTTTTATTGGCTCTAAAATAATTGTTGATGAGATGATTTGAATTCGGATTTTCTTCAAGTTATTACATTCTACTTACATTTTGTGCAATTAAGAAATTATTCAATGTTTTCTTTTGTACTATGACCTTTTAATTGTCCAACTGATGTTCTTTGTTTCTACCTTTAGGCTAGCCTTGAAGTCATCAAATTTTATCTTGCTGTTCTAATTACTGCATTTATATCATAATCAGACATCTACTTAAATCTATTGGAGAGAAGTTGAAGTTAATATTTAGGTGGAAACCTGCTTAGATTAATCGTCAGATTAGATTAATTAGTGTAAATATAATGATATCATCTAGAAGTTTCTACTATAGTTTTCTTTCCTTGTGTATATGATGTATAGGAGAAGTGTCTATGGCTTGAAGAGGTGAAGGAATGGACTTGACTCTGGCTCTACTGGTGGACAGTATTCTTTATACAAAAGTTACTCAGATCAGATAGACTGTTTCTTTTCTTGTTTTTTTTTTGTTTTAGATTCTTTTTTATTTATCCATAAATCTAAGACAGTTACTTCTTTTTAAACTATAGTGATCTTTCTGGATATTTTCAGCTGAATCCTTTGAAGTCTGAACAAAAATCTTTTAGTTTGAAAGCTCTTCTTATCAGCTCTAAAATGACTGTTTATTAGATTTGATATTTGTTCTCCATTTCTGCCTTGCGACATGTCATAAATTGATCAAGTTTTATCTTATTTCTCTGATAATAATCAGACATCCGCTTAAGTCTTCCAAAAGCAGCTGAAGTTAATATTTAGTTGGAAACCCATTTAGATTAATCGTGAGCCCCAAAATTTGGTACAAACTTTAACAATCTGAAACTAAATTAATTAAAGGTATACATGGATTTTATATATATATATATATATATATATATATATATATATATATATACACTAGCAATCTTCACCCACCTGCTATCATTTCACAATGTAAGATATATTCACTACATGAAATCTTTAAAATAAAAATTTTAAGTTAACATTTCATTCATAAATTGGTTTGTTATAGTTAAGGAAAGTTTTACAAATAGATGCCAACTTGTTGAAGGCCAAGTAAAATGCAAATTTCAAACAATTTTCTGCTCTGTATAAGATGATATTCCTAAACAGAACTATTTTTGATATAAAAATCAAAACAATGCTCAAATAAAAAAAGAGTAATGAAGGACAGTCAGTTAATGAAATAAACTTTTTTAAAATCAATATGCAAATTAGTTAAACCTGAAGAGTGATATTGCCTAGAAGTAGATAATATATAATACAGATAGTAAGCATTTTCAATGCACTTTTGTAAAGTAGTTTGTAACATTTTATTTATCAGAGTTTGTTCCTTGATGAGCTTGTCAAAGGACTATTTATCATTTCTCATTGAAAATTTGGCTGAGAGGGCGTCCATTTAAGCTAGCTTAAAAATTTTAGGTAGCTCTAGTTTTGGATACAAAGGCTTCATAAAATTTTGTTTCTGTCCTGGACGATAATGTGCTAGTATAATACATTAAAAATAGACCTTTAAATTCATAATCAGGCAACCCTGAATCTGGGCTTAAGTAAATATCGTTTCAGAGCCTAGCTTTTCTAGGGGTTTTGGCCAGACTAACTGAATCATTGAAATGGGATCATTTGGAGCTGCCAGGGTGGACACATTTGGGCTCCCCACATATACTGACACTGTGTCACAGCAACCTAAGACCTCGTGGTGGACATAGTCAAAAAAAATTACTGAAAGAGTTTGTAAGCAATAGTATGTTTATCATGTGACACGGGTTCGCTTGAGTCAAAGTCGGTTTTCAGAGAAATAACCTCAGAAATAAACAAGCCATGATTGTCATTACAACATCATGGAACAGCTGATATATATTTTATAGAGCTTTATATACCCTAAAGAGCAGACATTAATGATGACCCTTGATAGACAATCCTAAATATTTAATGTAGGCTGCAGAATGACGTTCCTAGATTCAATAAGATGTAATAGGAAATAAGAAATACGAATCAAACTATGAATTGTTAGAAATGTTCATCGAAGGAGAGATGAATAAATTCCAAATTACTATAACACGAGAGCTAGAATTTCATCAATATTCTGATCTCATAAACTGACATTTATTCATATAGATTCCAATAAAATAGGTTTTAATTAATTCTATTATGGTTCTCTCATTAATTTTAATATCAATATTTTTTCCCATCTTTTATCATCTGGTTAATTTTATCTTATAAGCCTTACCACCACGATTGTCAAAAATACAGGTCGGTGAAAATAATTGTTTTGATCTGAAAAATAAGGATCTCTCCTACATCAAATTGCCACTAAAGGCTAAGATGACCAGAAGAATTATCCTTGAACTTTTATCCATAACTGGACGAAAAAATTAATTCTTCACACTTAAATGCAGCAATCAATTTTGAGTTCTTCTGTAAATATAGATTCCTCAATCTGTCTATCCATTGTTCTACGTTATCCATCAATATTTACAAACCAAGAGTCCTACATTGAACATATCTCTTGAAATTCTATATTTGTATATAAAAAAAACTAATTTTGGATAAAAATGAAAAAAGAATTTATTTAAAATTTAAAATTATTACTAATTATTAATTGCTGTAAATATCTTTAAGTAATAACAATCTTGCAACCCTGAATCTGAAATATATAAAAAAACTCAAAGAACAGACCGAAAAAATAGGGCTTTTGAATGATCGCGAATTTAAAAGAAAATAAAGACCCATTTTCAAGTGGAATATGCCTGATATATTAGTCATTTATTGTATAAGTCTATATATATAAATATTTAAAAAAATGCAACAATTAAAACGGAAAATAATTAAGCCGAAAACAAAAAGAGCGAACTCGTTACACAATTTCCACGGTAAATATCCGACCAGGATCATACTAAAAATGTTTTTTGTCGAACAGAACTTTTCCTGCGTATGACGATAAATATATATATATATATATATATATATATATAAAATTGGAGGTTTTGTTAAAAACCACTGATTAGTTGCTATTTTTCTTTTATTTAATTGACCTTTGGTTTCACCTGCATAAATTCGTGTTATTGACATCCAAATGCAACCAAATTAAAAAACATAAAAAGTATAAAATACATTTTTATACTAAAATACTAAGAACAATTTTTGCATATCTCAGAAAAAATGAGAAAAAATCCATTTATCAACAAATTAGCAACCTACATTTTTCTGTAAGTGAGAAAGCAACTAGACAATAATAACTGCTTGAAAAAAATTAATGTCATCATATTAGCAGTTTGTTATAAGGAGAAATCAGTTTGTAACAATGGTATTTATAATCTTGTTTGTTAATCTGGAATATTTTCTTGTGTTGGAGAAAGAGATATATATATTTATGTGCAGTGGCATAAATTGCAGTTCAAAATATTTTTTTTGAAAAGGAAAAAATTGTTCAACTGATTTACATTTCGGCATTGAATAATGCATGGAGGTGGTTTGGTCAACCAACCAACACTTCCAAGGGGAAACATCCTACCATAAATTTTCTTAAAAATCAAACTCTGTTCCAAAATATAACTACAATAAAACTGCAATTTAAAACACACATATCAAGATATGAATTATGTCCGTACCTCCCATACAAAAGCATATCATCTAACATGTATTCAATTGTCCATCCCATTAAATTTTATTTATATCTAAAAACCCCCTAGAAAATTAAATTTCGCTTTTTTCCAGGTTTTAGAGATGATATGTTTAGCCATCTTGACACCATTTTCATAATAATAATGAAAAACTCTTTTGAGATTTTTAGCTAGAAACAACAATTAAAAAGTGGTTCCATGTCAAACCCCAATGTCCCCAATAAACTGATCAATGATGTTTATCATCAAAAAAGATCAATTCATCTAGTAGCATTTGTAGTAATGATCAACCACTTTTCTATGATGACAATTCATAGTCGCCTAAGTTCAATCTAAACCATCAAGAGAATGGTGAATAGGTTTAAAAAAAGGGAACATCCGATAGTCATCTTAAACAGGAATATCATTTGCATCAGATAGAGCCCAAGAAAAAAAACAATATAGAAAACGATCCAACTCAAAATCATAAAACCGTTTGTGGGATGAGAGATTGAAATCAACAAAGTATGGAACAGAGTCCAAAGGGTTAAAAAAAAGCTATTCTGGCTATGAAATCATACATGAAACCTGTGGGGCATTGGGTAAGATATGACAGAAATTTCAAAGATTTATAGAGGTCAAAGATCATCTTGAATAGTTTGGAAAATCCTTCCTGGCAATAATATATATATATATATATATATATATATATATATAAATATATATATATGTTATTTATATGAAGCCTTTTATGAATCCTTTATGATGTTCAAATTTTAACAAAGATTAATTAATGAAGAAATGTCATTTTCATTTATGATCATTTTCAATTGTTACATCAATTAAACGATTTTCTAAATTATACATTCTTTTTTTAAAAGTAAAGTCCAGTAGTGTTAAGAAAATGTTAAAGAATACCAGTAATATATCTTTAATCATTTCTAAGATAAAAAACAGTTTGAAGCTTAATCTAACAATTGGATCATTTTTTTTGCATTATATATATATATATATATATATATATATATATATATATATATATATATATATTAATTAAAAATATACATATGACAAAATATATATACATAGGTTTTTTTATTTCACATTTATATTTTTTAATAAAAATTGCAAGAGGATAGAATTTCTGGTAGTCCTCAATGTCCAGGACAGAGTAAGGATATAATAAAATATTTTAGTTTTTAAGCCTTTTTATTATATAATATATATATATATATATATATATATATATATTATTTTCCAATCCCAAGCAAAGCAATGCCGCCCTATTCATAGTTGATGTTAGAGGATGTTAAAGAAACAAATCAATAAATTTCTAAAGATTTTATTTGACTGGGAAGGAAGATAATATCAGAGAGTTTCACGTCCGCAAAGTGTGAGAGAATTTGTTAAAAGAACTTATGGTTACATAACTTATGTCCATTTCAACAAAAAATGAAAGAATTTTAAGAACAATCTAAACACAAATAAAAAAATAAAAAATCTTCTTAATATATATATATATATATATATATATATATATATTATATATATATATATATATTTTCTTTTCATTTTGTACAACTGGGGTTTTTTCTTTTTTTTCATTTCATTTTTCTTGGACATAAATTAATAAAAGCCACTAAAATTTATATGTCAGCGATTTACTCTAGACTTTTGGAATTATCAAAAAAAAAAAGTTTTTTGTTTTTTAAGAGGAAAGAACAAGATATGAATAAGAATTAAGAAGACAAGATAATTTTATTGTTTTACAAACACGAAGATCAAATTCTTCCGTAATTCAAGAAGATGTTATTGAGTTCCATCTTGAAAGTGTGAGAAAAGAAACCGTTATTTTTTATAGAACTTATGGTTATGATCTATTATATTTCATCTCAGAAATGATACGACCTGGAGTTTGGTCTTGTACTGCATATTTAAATCTAGGTACCATCAGAAGATGGTCAAAAGAATAATAAACATGAAAAAACATTTTCAAAAAGTCCCAGGGGTGCTATCATTTCATGGTGGTGGAAAGAAAGGAAGGCAAAATATAAACCTCCTTTTAGAACTTTCTTTCTCATGTGAGAGATTTATATTCTAAATCCTGTTTGCAGATATGGGACAATGGCCTAGTGGATAAAATTCAGAACAACCATCTGAATTTCTTAAAATAGTCATTGTGACTTCAAAAACCATTATCTGGATATGTACTCAGATCCTCAAAAACAGCCATAGCAATAATGAACCATTTCAACATGCATTTATAAAAAAAAATATTGTCTAGTCAGTGTCCCAATTATTGGCAGGGAACAAGAACAATTGAAAAAAAAAAAGTGTTTTGAGCACAAAAGAGACCTCACAAAAACAACTTAGCTAATGCACTAGTCATACATAGAAATAAATTCAACCACAATTTTAATTTTAAAAATACTACACTCATAAAAAAGAAAATAACTCACTCAGAAGGAAAATCCTTGAGAGTGCTGCCATTGAATATTACCCAAATATTAATCTAAGCCCAGGCTTTTTCCCTATTTCACCTTTCTTATCAGAATTACTTCTCTCCTAAACAAACATACAGAACAGTATCAAGAAATCAAAAGAAAATGGTTGAATCCATCAACACAGCAATAAAAACAATATCTCCACACATGACAGTAAGTGACGTAATTTCAGTTAACGGTATGAAAATAGTGTCCTCTAAATTCTTCCAGTTGCTAAGGACATTTTGTTTTGTTATTATTAGTTACTTTTTTTAATAAATTCATTTTGTTTTACCTTGAAAAAGTCCACATCAGACGAAAAGCGCCAGCAGCTATTACAGTTTTCCTATTGCTTTTACATTTATAAATAAAGAGTTTTGTTCAGAATTCCCTGATGTTTATTGAGATCTCTGTACACCTGAGGAAGGCTGGAGAACACAATGGTTGAAATGTGATAACAACAACAAAGATGAGGACAATACTCTGAATATAAATACAGTGTAACCTGGATATAAGAGAGATTTTCTCTGGTCCCAAATTAGAGCCCATACTTACCTAAACAAAATAGACCAAACCCGGATATAAGAGAAATTTTCTCTGGTCCCAAATTAGAGCCCATACTTACCTAAACAAAATAGACCAAACCCGGATATAAGAGAAATCCGGATATCAGAGAGATTGTCTCTGGTCCCAAATTAGAGCCTGTGTTAATGTATATAAAATAGACCAAACCCGGATATAAGAGAAACCCGGATATAAGAGACTTCTTCTCCGGTCCCGACAACTCTCTTATATGCAGGTTACACTGTAGTGTAATTAATGATAATTCTTACTTCCTGAAATTCACAAAGAAAATGTTTACAGCTGTTGATAATAAAAATAATAGAAAATATAGCAAGTTATAAAATGTTTTAATTGTGGAAACTGCGATGAACTTTTTTCTGATATTTTCTGGGCATTTTTCTAAGAACAAAGAAATCAGCAAGGTCTCAAAGAGTCGTAATGAGTGATTTAAAAATTACTTTAACGGAATACCTGTTTTATACTTGAAAACTTTATGGACCAAAAGAATATAAAATTTGTTCTTGACAAATTTTTCCCATGATGCTTCATTTATTTTTCTTTTTGCTCTTTTCATTTCCCAGATGTCTAATAAAAGCGACATTTATTTTCATTTATTATTATCTTGGCTTATTTTATACATCATTGCCCTCGGGTATTTCGTTTGTATTTAATCTACTTTCAGTTTGCAATTCTGCATTTCTATTCAGTTGAGAGACGTTCTCAATGAAAATCAGATTTGAATTAGGATAAGGAAGCCATCTTGTTTCATTCGACACTATTTGGAGTAAGAAAATTGATCTGAAAGCCATACATTGCTTTTCAGCACACAGTGGGCTTGCACAATAGAACCAAGCAAGCATTTATGTTTGTGAACCCCCTGAATGATTTTCAGTTAAATTATGGAGCCCCATTAATGTTATTTGTACTTAAGATGAAGATTAACACAAAATTTCTAATTAAAATATAGGGGTTTAAGTCTAGAAACCTTAAACTGCAGTAAACAAAATTCTTGCAAAGAGCTTTTGAAGAAGTTTTGAATTTAACCCACTTATATATCTTCTATTTACACATTTCTTCTGACCAAAATGGATTCAGTACCCCAAAAAATCCAGAATAGAGGTCTAGATCATGGTTTTCTGATAAATACAGGGAAAGTTACACTGAAAAATTATGTCTACTGATTGGAAAATATTGGGTAAAGATTCATTTAACATATAAAAGTAATGGAGTATATTTTAAATATCTTCCTGGGAACAATTTTTTTTACATTTTGCAGCTTTAAGATTTAGGAGAAAAATTTTGTCTTGGGCATTATTTGTTAGCACTATTGAAATGTTTTTGAGGAATCTGAAAGAAAAAATAGGTAAAATATGGCAAAAAATTGTGTTCATTTATCAACATTTTGTGTTGCAGACGCTCAAATTCCACTTGACATCTCAATCTCCCTCTCTCTTTCTCTCTCTCTCTCTCTCTATGTATATATATATTTAGGCAGCATATTTTCATTCAAGCAGTTTAGTTAAATAATTTAGATGTATTGTGTCTATTTATTTTAGTTTTAATCCTTTTAAGTCCATGAATTATATATATATATATATATATATATGTTAGATAATTTAGACGTATTATGTCTATTTTAGTTTTAATCCTTTCAAGTCCCCAAATTAATTTCTTGTTGGCTGAAGAAAATTGATTAAGAAAAATTCAAAAATTTTCTTTCAAATAATTTTTATTTTCCAAAGTACTTTCGATCTCATCTGAGACCATCTTCAAGGGTTGCGTGTCTATGGAAGTGTTATGCATTAACACCATAAATTCAAAATCTTTTAAAAGACTTTTAATTTTAGTATTTTAATTTAGTATTTTTTATCTAAAATTTTGCTTCTACAAACATGTCTACATTCTCAATTTAGACAGATATTAGTCGAAAATACATCAGTGCTTCATCAAGACAATAATAAACAAAAAATTTGAAATTCTGGAAGCCCTTTATATAAGAGATTTGTGGCCAAAAATAAACTCAACTACAATTAGAGCAACAAATTTCTTAAATGTTTGTAGCTGCTAAGTGTTATATAAGAAATACTAAATTAAAATATTACAATTAAAAACCTTTTAGTTACCTCCCTTGCATAGAGTTAAAAAAATATTTTGAATTTAGGATGTTAATGCATATCACATCCATAGATATGCAGCCCCTGAATATGGTCTCAGATGAGATTGAAAGTACTTGGGAAAATAAAAATTATTTAAAAGAAAATTTTGGTATTTTTCTTAATAAATTTTCTACAGCCAACAAGAAATTAATTTGTGGACTTGAAAGGATTAAAACTAAAATAAATAGACATAATACGTCTAAATTATCTAATATATATATATATATATAATAAAACTGTTTTTACAGACAAGGTTTACCTTGTACTGGAAATAGTTATATTTAAAAAGTGCTCAATACACTAGTTAAAATCTAAAATATTACAAACACTAACGTTTTCGACTACTGCAGTTTATACTAATGAAGCTGCCTCAGGTACTGTAAAAGGTTAGTGCTTGTAATATTTTAGATCTTATATATACATACATTGCAATATTGTCATTCATTCAGTCACTTTCCCACCACCATAACATTGCCTCTCTCTGAATACTTTCATGGTAATTGTTTGGATCAGCTCTTTGCTATTGGTACCTAGACTTTTTGAATTTCAGTGCCGTACTAGATTGGCACCAAGATCAATTATCACGAACCGGTTGTTTTAAAAGTAGATTCTGCTGTCTTCATCCAGTATTTTTCTTAAACTGAGATTCTAATTAATCCAGAATATCAGCATATAGCCAACAAAATCTTGTCTACCACAGTGATGAAACTTTTCAAATAAGAAATCGATAGATATCATTATTATCTGACCATAATTGCGATCATCGAGCCAATGCAAACAGTACGTTTTTTTAGCTGCATAGTGTGTGCTATGCCAGGGCTACATATAGTTTTGATTTCAGTTATTTTCTCCTAGACCGGTTGCCAGCCAGGGCTATAGAACTCAGTCTGTCCTATTATTGGGGAGATAAAAAGAGAATTCATACCTTTCCCAAGGGTATTAGCACATAAGTGAATGCAGTGAATTCGACTAGAATTCGAACTCAGCTCTCTGATTCCTCAATCCATTACTCCACCATACTTTGATAGATATAATGAAATCTTAATATTTGTAAAAAAAAAACTTAAAGTTATTATGAAGAAGGCATGAAACAATAACCCATGAAAATGACTGTCATTTCTGATTGTGATCATTTATACATATGAGGGTGGGTTGAAAATTTCATAGAAGAAGGAATGATGTTAGAGCTGTGAAATCTTGCATCCATTAATTTCAACTCATCTTATTAATAACTGCATTGTCTCTTTCCAGGTAGGAGGCTGAAAAGTTCATAGGCTGGCTAGGAAGGATTGATGCTAGAACTTTTAATTTTTGAAAAAGGAGTGTAAAGTTAAACTGGTCTGTCACTTATACTCATTTAAAAAAGATTCTAATGATTTTTCTGACAAGAAATAGAAAAAGTAAACTATCCAGTACTGACTGTATAAAAATAAATAATGAAACATTTGCAAGTTCTGATCAACTTCAAATGATCACAATTTGACAAATACTTGGAAATGAGACAAAGTTAGAATGCTTCTAAGATCCTGAAACCATTTTCTTTATGACTATATATAGCACATATTATATGGGGAATATTCTAAAAGTGCCAAATATCTGCTTGCAAACACACTGGGTGTGTTTTGATTGACTTCAAATGATCCTAAATTTGGTTCGATATGTGTCTTGCACATTTAAAATTCTACCATTCATTCACACATTGAATATTATTGCCATATCTGGTCTGGTGCCTCTGCAATATATCTTGAGATTGTTGACAAAATCCAAAGAAGAATCTACAATGTTATTGGCATCTTAATCAATTTCCCATTGCCTTAACAGAGCTTCTCTCTGTTTTTTCTACAAATATTTTCATGGCAATTGTTCTGATGAGCTTTCCTCTTTACTCCTTCGTCTTCATGAATTTAAGCATAATACTGGATTGGCAGCTAGGTCTCATCATTTTACAGTTGAAATAGCTAGATGTTGACATAAGTTTTATTCTTTTCTTCTGTGGAACTCTCTTCTGGCTTTTTGTTTTCCTGTTAGCTATAATCTTCAAAAAAGTAAATATAATGTCAATTGCCATTTTCTTCTTTGTTGAATCTTTTATTGTCCTTCTCCTCATTAATGTTCTAACATTTTCTTTCACCCTCAGTAACCCCTTTTGTCTTAGTGGCTTTATTGCCTTGCTTGTGGTGAAATGATTAAAAGAAAATTGAATTTGGGGCCAGTTATGTAATCCAGTCTATTTTTATAATTTGGGAAATGTTCTGAAAATGTCAAATGCTCGTTTAAAAATCCGCTTGAATTATGATGCACTTATTGCATGTTAATATCTTGGCAGACTCATTTTTCATTAAAAGTCTTTTTTTCATTTCTTTTTTGTTTGTTTGTTTGAAATACTTTTTGCCTTAGTTTTTTTTTGTATACAGATCTGTTGAGTTCCCATGTTTTCTCTTAACATCCCATAATACTCTAATGTTTCCCCTACCACTATTATCTTTTGCAGTCATTACCATACATAGAAGAAAACTCCGCTCCTGAAAACCTGAGTGCATCATTCCGCACCTTATACAAATCAGTATTTGAACAACACAATAATGGTAAGTACAAACTTTGTACTAACTTTGTAAATGATATTAATCTCATAATTGTCTTAAGAGACAATATGCACCACATGGTTGTGTGAAATCAAGTAGTTGGCCTGCCTCAGGAGTGTTTCTCTAGAGAGGAAGCATCCTGTCTTGTCTCTATTATATCCTAAAAGGAAAAAGAAAGTGTGTAAGCTCTTTATTTTTATTTCCGTGATGAGGATTTTAAAATCCAGCAAGTACAGGGAAATAATGATCTGACTAATGCTATAGATGTAGTGGATGATATTAAGGATTGTGATGGGAAGAAGTTGAAAACTTTTAAAGGAAATGAATTCAAATGTTTAAAAAGAAGTCAAATTAACATTGAGAGAATTTTATAGACATTTATCTAAATAATAAAATAAAAACAATGTAGATTATAATAAGGTGTTTAGAGAGTGATCTAAAAACAAGAAAGAAAAAACAAAGGATTAGTGGTACTCTGTGTGCATCACAGGGTACCACTGTCTGTCACATGGTTGGATGAAATCAAGTAGTTGGTCTACATTATAAATGTCACCCTAGAATGGAAGCACCCAGTCTTGTTTCTATTGCATCCTGGAGGAGGGGGAGAAGGGGAAAATGTATATGTGTGCCACATGGATGTGTGAAATCAAGTAGTTGGCCTGCCTACATCCAGGAAGAAAAGGAAAAAGTGTGTGTGAACCCTTTACTTTTATTCTGCTTACAGGCAGTGTTAAAATCAAACAAGTACAGAAATTTAATGACCTGGCTAATGCTGTAGCTGTAGCGGACGGTGTTAAAGGTTGTGATGGGAAGAAGTTGAAAACTTGTAAAGGAAATGAATTCAACACTTTTAAAAAAGAACTGAATTTAACATGAGGAACATTTTTATTTATATTTCTGTAAATAACAAAACAGAAAAAGGATTATATTAAGGTGTGTACAGAGAAATAAAGAAATTTTTTTAAAATTCTGGTATTAACAGTAATCGCCACATGGTTGGGTGAAATCAAGTAGTTGGCCTTCCCCAGTAGTGTCTGCTTAGTGTTCCATCTTGTTGCTATCACATCCTGGAGCAAAAGGAGAAAGAGCCTGTGAGCAGTTTATCATTATATTACTACTGCATAGTGTTAAGCAGAGATCATTGGCAGAAAAGGTTGTGTAATCCCACATGATAGTCAAGAGAAAATGTGGCACAGAAAGATAAAAATGCATAAGAATACAGGAAGATTCCTTTCAGAACCTCAGCAAAGTATTAAGAGATGGGAAAATATTGTTTGAAACAAAGAAAGAGAGCTAAACTGCTATGTAATAATCTCCTATAGGACATTGAATGCTTGAGATTAACCATGGACATAGATAGTGAGAAGTCTTAAGGAAAATAGGAATTTATATTTAAAATCAGAAAAATGCAGTTGAAATCTCTGGGACAAATAATGAGGAAAGAAGGCAAAGAAAATTTAACACTCAGAGGACATTTTGAAGATGAGAAGCAATGGGAAACAGCAAGTAATGTGACTTAAAAGTTTTGATGAACGTGGCAGAACACGAACAAAGAGGGATGGTAAAGAATGAAAAGTTACTCAGAGAAATAAACGGCAGGAAGTTGTGGAGGGCCATGCTCATTTAAATCCTGATGAGACATGGTAAATAAAAGGAGTGAATAGATGGCAGGGCAAGAGCAAAGAGGGATGGTAAAGTTAAATTTCACAAAGAGCAATATAAGACAGGAAGTTGTGGAGAGTCATGATTACATATCCTGAAATGACATTGCACATAAAACAAGAAGTGAATGAATAGTAGAACAAAGGGGGATAGTAAAGAGTTAAAAGTTACTTTGAGTAAGAAAAGAATATGAAGTTGTGGAGGACCATAATCATCCAAACCTTGAAGGGGCTTGGTACATAAAAAAAGACAGTGACTAAACAAATCACAAAAAATTACATACAGACCCCATGAGGCCACGGACCACAATTGTTAATATGATTGGTGGTAGTTTTATAAGGGTGTGGAATATATACATTTCTGATACTGTTTGATAGCTGGAAAATATAATAGCCAAAATGTATTGATCAAAACAACAAAGATAAAGATACTCTATCAAAAATGTATGACTTAATGACAGTACTTCATCTCCAAACTTCTGATAATATTTGAGAGATTGGAAATTTAATGGATATAATGTATTGATCAAAACAACAAAGATAATGATACTTACTGAAATTTAGTGATCAAAATGGCAAATATAATATCTCACGTAATAAAGAGCTTTCTTTTATGTTTATTTTTTTCCAATTTAAAATATTTTTTTTTAAATTTATCAAAGGGAGAATATAAATTTTACGCATCTGGTGTTTTACTTACATAGACAAAAAGCAAAGGATTTTCATCTTGTGTTTGTTTTTTTTTTGTCTTTTATTTTGCTTGTTTTTTGTTTTCTATTTCTTCTCAGAACAAAATTATCTGCTACATCAGCCAGTTTGATTAGTTTTTGGCCTCAAGTGAATTTCATGACCAAGAATTTTGCTTTATAATAATAATTCATTTAGTCATCTTGTTTTGTTTTCCACCATCTTGTTTTGTTTTCCACCATCTTGTTTTGTTTTTCATTTTATAAAATAATTTGTCTTTTTATTGAATTAATTATATTTTTCAAATATAATTAAAAATAACTTTGAATTTTTAAATAAACTGAAAATCTAATCAACGATAGAAGATAATTCTAAGGAGACAGTCGAGTTAACAAATCCTTGTTGCGAGGATTTCAAGTCTAATGAAATGGTAGTAGTAATATCCAGACTGCTATTCATCTGTCAATGTAGTTCAGCTTTAAAATCATTTAAAATAAAAATCCAAAGGTCTCCAGTTCAATCCTGAGTTTTGATACTTATATGAAGTCTTATTTTATCTGAATATTTTAATAGGTTGGTCATGGTTTTTTTTCCACTGGTTGTGGTATACTTGAATAAATAAAATCATGATTTGCATTTAGACTAATTTCCTCATATTTGTTGATGTTTTAAAAACGTTTTCACTTTTCTTTCCCTATTTCTTCTAGTCTTTTGTCAATCTGGTTAATAAATGGATTCAATGATCTGAACCCTTTCTTGACCATTCCTAGGTATATCTCATACTGCTGCTAAGTTATTGCTCATCTTGTTTTTACTGATCTTGAGTCTGTGGTGTTCAGACAGTTGTATTGAACATTAGAGTATTGATTCATAAATTTGGTAATTTGACTTTTACTCAAGAATCAAAAAAGCTAGACATAGGTCTGGTTTGCCCTTGAGTCAAAAAGGCAGTCACATGTTTGGGTTTATGTCAGGTAAATATAGGTCTGGTTTACAGGCTGTGCCAGAAGTAGTGTTTCACCCAACAATGCAAATTAATACAAAACATTAAACTGAAAACTTGAGTCATGTTCTTAAGTATTCTTATTAAATTGAATCTATCATATGTAAGTCATATATGCAGGGCTGGATTTAGATGAAGAGAGGCCCTAGATCTCACCAAATCCCCCATTCTCACAATTAGAGGAAAACAGAAGAGTGTTAAATTAAACAATTTGAGTAAAGCTGAGGATGATTATGGGCGTTTAAAATTACTGAAGTGTTATTTAGAATTTACAATGTGTTAGAACAGCATGTGTAAGAAAGGCTTATGATAGTGTCAGAAAATATTATAGACCTTGGCTGGAGTGCCCCTAGATTTTGAGGTCCTAGGCTTTAGCCTGCTAAGCCTATACGTAAAACTGATACTGGTCTTAAAATATTGACAAAGATACACCAAGCAAATAACAAAACTTCAGATCTGTCAGCCTAAAGATCTTAAAACCTTGGAGTTTTACATTGTTGAGGATGTGGCTCTATCAGAGCTGGATTTAGAAGAGAGGCCCCAGGCTATTTCACTTGTGAGGCCCCAGGCTATTTCACTTGTGAGGCCCCAGGCTATATCACTTGTGAGGCCCCTCTGAATCCCCCATTATAACAAATAGAAGAAAATGGATGAGTGTTAAATTAAACAATTTGAGTAAAATCGAGCATGATGATGGGTGTTTAAAATTACTGAAGAGTGTACAATGTGTTATGACAGCATGTGTAAGAAAGGCCTATGACAGTGTCAAAAATATTATACACCTTGGCTAGAGCCCCCTCTCCCCAGGTTTTGAATCCTGAAGCTTCAGCCTGCTAAGCCTATAGGTAAATCTGGAACTAGTTTTTGGTGACCGATTGTACTATACACAGTTAATGTTTTTGAAGATCTTAAAAATCATGCATTTTCGGCAGGGCCGCATTTAGATAAACAGAGGCCCTAGGCTATTCCACTTGTGAGCCCCCTCCACATCCCCTATTCTAACGAATAGAGAAAAATGTAAGAGTGTTAAATTCTACAATTTGAGTAAAATTGATGATGATGATGAGTGTTTAAAATTACTGAAGAATCTACAATGTGTTATGACAGCATGTGTAAGAAAGGCCTATGACAGTGTCAAAAATATTATACACCTTTTCTGGAGGCCTCCTAGATTTTGAAGCCCTAGGCTTCAGCCTGCTTAGGTAAATTGGGCACTGCCTGCATGGCACCTATCCCTTTCAGCAATCTCTAAATTCATAGCTATATGCAATCACTTTCTCAGATTAATGGTTAAAAATGGCTTTCAGCAAGTGAAGCCTGTGCATCTTGGTGAAGAACACACTTCTTCAAACCTTGCGGACTGGTGCTACCAAATCACTAGCAAGGAACTGTATCAAATAGCAGAAACCACATCTCTTGAGGACTACCAACAGCAGCAACAACTAAAATGGATAGCATATGAAAATAATGACATAATCAAGATGTTAACATTCCACACTACTTCAAACAAAAGGTTAGGAAGGAAGCTCCATCAAGACTGGAAAGATAAGTGTTATTAGACTTGAGAAAGCTATTTTGGGAAAAATTGTTTTGAGAGAAAGATTTTATAAATTTCAACCGACAGTAGTACAAACTGCTCACCAGGGATGGCCCTACAGGAATTAGAACTCTAGATGGCTTCGCTCTTGGGATCACTGGGATAAGTAAGCCCTCTACCATGACAAGGAACTACCAAATATATTTAATAATGTATTGTGTGCAGTTCATTATCAAATGTATCAATTTGACTTATTATTACTTTAATGACAATAATAAAAATGAATCAATAAAGAATAAAAGTATAAAATTATCATTAACATTTTTATTATTTTAATTATTATTCTATTATTGTTGTTAAAAATAAATATTTGAGAAATAAATAATAAAGAAATACATTCACTACTGAACCAATGGAAAAAAGAGTAAACAAAACAAAATAATGTTACGACTCAAAACACTTTTCCTACAAATTTAAAAATATGTCCATAAAAAAAAAATGTTACATTACTGCAATCAATAAATAAGAAAAGGATAACAGAATAAAATTATTGTCAAATGTTAAAAATGTTTGAATGATAAATGTTAGGGAAAGAAATTGACAATACTGAACTAATAGTCAATAATAAATAAGCAAACCTAGTAATAGACCAAGTAATTGATTCAATATAATCACTCCACTTCATGGCTGTGGAAAATGGGAGACAAAGAAGACAAAATGTGTTTCTTACCTGGAGGTTAGCATCAGCCATGCTATAGAGACACCACAATATGTGTAAGTATCATGGATTTTGGAAAATGTACATGTTAAGATGTAGTTTTCATATTCCATTAGTAAAGAGGAAGTTCCATTTGGATAGCTTATTTGCAAGGACCACTAATTTCTGGAACAGACTCTGGAGATGTTAAGAGTCAAATGTTTTCTATCTGATATAATTTCTACCTTGAGTGGCACTTCAGCTTTTTACAGGGTGAACATTTAGCAATTCTCATCAACTAAAATAGTTCAGAGTCTCCAGAACCCTCATAGATTTTGGCTTCGACATTTAATTATATTTTCAAGTGAATTATATTCTAGGAGACCATTTGAACCGAGGATGACAATTATCATGACCTCATTATCACACTTGTATGAAATGAACTTGTCTCAGACAGACTAAATCACAAAAAAAAACAGGCAAAATCTAGCCAGAGTGTTATTAGACAATGGTTTTTCTTGAAGAATCTTATTAAGCTGTGTATATATATATATATATATATATATATATATATATATATATTATATTTTAATTTAAACCCTTCAATGAATTTGGCAGGAAAGAATAGGAAAAATACAAAAAGAATTATTTACATTTTTTGTTGTTATTGTCACAAAGTTTCAGCCATTGTACTCTCTAGCCTTCTTCAGGTTTTTGTCATCTCTGGTAACCTTCAGAGAATTTTGAATAACCCTTAATTTAATCTATGTGAAGGGATATCTCATTTTGTTCTTATTTAGTACTGTTTGAATCTTACTATGGTCTGTTTGTCAGGGAGATGGTAACATTAGTAGAGGGAGTCAATCCCAGTATAAGGCACCTTTGGAAAGTAACTGAAATTTAGAACATGGGTTAACCCATGCCTTATTAATTAACTTGAGTAGATGGAACAATTGCGAATCTGTCAATGGTTGTGCTAGCAGGAGGTCACAAATCATCGTGACCGAGGGTTTGGGAGTGCTGACCTTATTCAAAAAAATTGATATGCCAGATTATGCACTTGCAGCCAGAATCTATAACTGATATCTGCTCAGCTTAGTGGCAGTATAAACAGGGGGACTCTCTGGGTTCAACAGGCATCTGTAATAAGGGTTTATATATATATATATATATATATTGGAAGTGCTATCTGATGATCCGGCGTCCTTTTAAAAGGACTCTGGTGAAATAAATTATTATAATGGTACCTTAAAAATGGTCTGTTTTTCTTTTAAATATATATATATATATATATATATATATATATATATATAATTGCATATTTGGGGATCAATCCCTATTTTATACAAATTTCATTAAAAATGTTTGACAAGGTACTGCAGTTAAGTTTTTTCATTTATTTTTTTTCTGTTTGTATAATTTTCTTTTCTGGATGTAAATCATGGAGGAATTGTCCAAATGTTTTATATTTTCAAGTGCTTTCTTCTATAATTTCACACATTATCAAGAATGAATTTTATTTTTACTTTTAACTGAATGTATGGATTGTTTTATGTATGTATGTATGTATGTAGAGTTTCAGGAATGTTTTATATTTTAAACACAGCACATTGTGGCCATGGTTGATATTATTGAGTGTTGGCTTTTTTCTTTTTTCTTAATAATTCTTACATTAATTTTAGTGTCTTTTTTACATGTGGATGAGCTATTATATTTGTATTGTTAACAAGTATGTCAGAGATAGATTTTGGTTGGTCTCCATGTGTATTTAAATGTAACCTCATTGAGCTATGGTTAGTGAGATGTAATATGAGTCTTCTTGTTAGGCATGTTGTAGTATATCCAGTATAATTATTTATGAATTTAGTTTGATCAGGAACACAGCCCCATAAGGGACATGTGAATTCATAAATAATATTGGCTCTCTGTGATTTGGATCTTGTAGCTGAGATAGCGTTATTGATGATGAGGTTTGGCATTTTAATTTTTTATAGTAGATAATTTTCTTATTTTTGTTGACTGGAGTTGTGTATTTCAACTGGAGTTATGTATTATAATGTTTCTAAGAGAATATTCATCTTGCTTATAGTTACCATACATTGGGTTTTTATAGAAATGTTAATGTTATATATATATATATATATATATATATATATATAAATTTTGAAAACTCTTGGAGTCTATATGAAATAGACCAGGTGCAATTCCACATATTAATAAATTTGGAACAGCTCATATAAACTCATACACTGTAAGATTTCTGTTTCTATGTCTCAAGGGACTGCTTCAAAGGAAATGGTGGAAACTATATTTTTCATGTTCAAGTTTCCCATAGAATGTTTTATGTCTGTGTTTAGAGACTGGTTTCAGAAAAAAGAATTTTGGCTAAATATTTTATTTTACATTTTTTACATTTATTTTTTTTAACAGAGTCTGCTTCATATAAAACCTAACTTTTCTAAAAAAAATTGGACAAAGCACGCAACTAGAACAACAGTAAAATTTTTTTTTTATTTATTTTTATTATTATTATTGATAATAATAATAATAATAATAATAATAATAATAAAAATAATTAATAATAATGATAATAATAATAATTATGTAATTTACAAGACAAATCAAGAGATATATAAACTCCACTTATAAAAACTTGGAGAAATTCCTGTAACCATTTTTGGCGGTAAAAACAAAACAGTTCTTTTCGGTCATTATATTTGGCAAATTTGACATTGATTAGTTCCAGTCAAGGTTGGCTATGATAGTAACAGCTTTTAACTGCTTGGAAAGGTAGTGATGAAAGAGTGGTCAGCCCAAGTACTTTCTCACCTATTCTCTTCTTCATCAGTAAATATGGAATATTAGTGACATCTTATTAAGATGCCTGGAGACAGAGCACAAAGGAAATTGCATTAATGCCTTTCTAAAGGGAGCTAGTGTGAATTGGAAATTTGATGAGCTTTAATTTGTCAACTTTGGAGACTGGCCACTCTGGGACCCAAGAGAAAAAGGAATAAAGATTGGCAGACTAGGACCTTCATGTCCGCAAAAAATACAGAGTGTCAATTGGATGGTTTTTCCCTTGACACTGCTATTATTTTAACTACCTTCACTCCTTGGAAATGAGTATTGTTTTAAAAAGTGATGATTAGAATTGCAATAAAACCCTAAAAATATGAAAATGAATTTATACAATTTCTTTGTTTTTGAGAATTTATAATAAAAATAATAAACACTATTTATTGTTTATTGGAATGGTTGGCAAAACATTGGTAATTATCAATTGATTAGAACTTTATAAAATGGTAAATGTTTTAATAATTTAGTAAACATTTATTAATTTACTAGCTTAAATGCCACCCTATTGAGCGGCATTTAAGCTAGCTCCTGCAGAGAGCTTTTGATTGAGGTTTTGGCTTGTTTTTGAGTTTGAGACCCCCAAGTCCTCACATATTCTCAGTGTTTGCTCTCCTAGCTGCTGTTTGATCTGGATTTTCATTTGCATGGGACTTTCTTTTCTTCATTGCAGCCTTGGCTCTTTTGATTGCAATCTGGCCCTCTGTTGGTGGAGATTTCTTTTTGTGAGGCATACTGCAGCCATATGCAAGAGGCAATAATAAACTACAGAAGAATTCAAAATTGATTGATGCATTTAAATATTGCATTAATATTTAAGATTACCTTTTAAAAGTTCAATGATAATTCTTCTGCTGCCATTTAATTTAAAAACAATTTGATGTACATAGGTCCTTACTTTCTGTACACACAATTATTCTTACTTCATAGGTGACTTTTGTTGGATTTCACAATTAAATTTGATTATTCCCAAGTTATAAAAGCTGTTACTATACAAAAAAAAAAAAAATGTTGCAAAAAATCATGTAAAAAAAATCACCAAAAACAATTGCAGTAATGAAAACTTGGGAATCCAAAATTCCAGGATTGCAGGTCCGGATCCAACCTGGAATGTTTTTAATTTACTCACGGAGTCGGCCTGATTTCAAAATGGTATGATATGTTGGGCTATAGCCTCTAGGAGTAAAGTTGCAAAAACAGACAAGTTTATTTTGAAACATGGTAATTTGAGAACTAATTTTTTCATTTGAAGATGAGCTATTGAAAGTTAGATAGTTGTGTCCCTTTAATTGTTTTTATTAGTAGAAGCCAAGATGTCTGAATCTGGCAACATCGTAGTAATAAAAACTTGGGAATCCAAAGTTTCAGGATTGCAGGTCCGGATCCAACCTGGAATGTTTTTAATTTACTCACAGAATTAGCCTGATTCCAAAATGGTATGATATGTTGGGCTATGGCTTCTAGGAGTAAAATTGAAAAAGACACACTGACACTCGCTTTTATTTATATAGATGAATAAAAAAAAGTAATATTTCTTTAGAAATTGGTAAAATTAAAAACATTGCTTTGCATTAGTTTTAAATATAAATGGAAAGTAGAACTGAGGTGGCAAAACCAGAAATATTGATAAGGACTGCAAGAAATAGGAAGTTGTGGAGAACCATGAACAAGGTACTGCAATTAAGCATTTATTTAATTTTTCTGCCATATTTTATTCATCAGAGTCCATCTTGCATATTTACAAATCTACCATTCATGCATGCATTGATTATTGTTGCCATATCTGGTCTGGTGCTCTTTCTATTCATCTTGAGACTCTTGACAAAATCCAAAGAAGGATCTGCAATGTAATCGATCCTGACTTGGCATCTCAACTTCAGTTACTTTCTCACCAACATGACATGGCTTCCTTCTGTCTTTTCTACAAATGTTTTTGTGGTTCTGATGAGCTTTTTTCCTGGTACTCTGACTCTATGAATTTAAGCCTGCTACTAGATTGGCATCTAGGTCCCACCCTTTTACTGTTGAAATAGTTAAATATAACCACCACTTCTACTTCAGTAGTTTCTTTTCTCACATTTCCCTTCTGTGTACTTGCTTCCCTGATAACTACAATTTTCAAAAATTTAAATGCAATATGAATCATCATCTTCTATCTTCTTGAATCCCATTCATCTTTTAGATTTTCCTCAATCCCCCATACCCACTCATTTCTGTAACCCTCTGCATACTAGTGGCATTCCTGCCTTGCATGGGGTGAAATGATTAAAAACAAGAAAAAAGTAAGTTACTTTTTCTTTTAATAAGTGTGGCATTATTTAGATCAAATTTGTAGTTGAATTTATTTCTATGTATAACTGACACATTTGATAAATTGCTGTGTATAAAATTCCTTTTGTGTTCATAGATATGTTTTATAAATTTCTGCAAGTTTCCCCAATGTATTGTGAGGAGCAGTTCTGGCAATTGATTTATAGGTACTTGCTTCAGAAATATTATTGTTATGGATATTTTTGATTCTGATCATATTCATAATAGTTTTGGATGTAGATATAATTATTTTGATATTATTTATATTAGATAAATTATTTTGGATAGTGGCTTTATGAAATTAGTAGGTAGTATTATCTATTTGTTTTTATCTAGTTTATTGTTGTTAATAATGTGGTTATCTTTTTTGTGGTTGTATCTTTTGTCTGCCTTACTCTTAGCATTGGGGATGAAATAATAAGGATATTGGAAGGTTTTGAAAGTTTTTTTTCTATGTATAATTCATCTTTTGGTAAGTATTCGGGGCTTCAAATTCTTAGTGCTCTTAAATAAAATCCTATAATCATTGCAGATTTGATCTTATTACAGTGGTGGGAATAAAAATTGACCAGATCATTCTTGTTGGTAGCTTTTCTGTAAAGCTCAAACTGAAGTTTGTTATATTTCTGTACAGCATAATATCTAGAAAGTGTAACATTGTTAAACTCAGATTTAAAGACAAAATGCATTGTGGTTTTGATGTTACTAAGTTTATTGACAAGATTGGATAAAATTATGTTTTAGGGATATAGTAATAGAGAATCATCTATGTATCTGAAATAAGAAAAATTTTGTTGTAAAATATTTTTGAAAGGACCCCTTTCCAGAAATATCAAAATTAGACAAGCCAGAATACCACTAAGGGGGGGCTCTATTAGTAAACCAGATTTTTGTCTATAAAATTTAAAAGTGACTCCAAGAAATTAAAAAAAAAAAAAAATAAAGAGAATTCCTGGTTAAAACTCATCAAACACCCCCCCCCAAAATATCTACACTTTACGGATTACCAAAAATATATAAGCCAGACATCACAATGAGCCTCATTCTATTAGCAATAGGTAGTGCTCACATAAATGAGCTGTCACACTAACCAAAATTTTAACCCCCTCTTCTTGATAGAATTAGCTTGTTGCATATAAAAAAAAACTCTGGTGATCTCTCAAATAAATTAAAAACATAGATATAAAAAAAATATATGACTGGTTTAGATATAAAATCTTTATACATAAATGTTCTTGTAAAGAAATGTCTAAATTTACAAAAAACACAGTTAAATGAAAAAAATAAAATAAAATTATGCATTCATAAACATAAAATCATAAAAATATTCCATTTAATCACCAGTCAATGTTTTTTCTCCTTTGCTAACAATTTTTATGTATAAGAAAAATGAACATTTAATTTTATTTATTATATATATATATATATATGGATCTAACACGGATTAGAATATGAATTACAATGTAAAAGAATTATAGGATGTAGAACAAATAGGAAATGTTTATTTTATTTATGATGAAGCTTAAATAAAAAAGGAAATATGTTAAATTTATAAACATTTCCTATTTGTTCATTATGCTATATATATATATATATATATATATATATATATATATATATATATGTGTGTGTGTGTGTGTGTATGTGTGAGAGACTTGTCTGACTGTAATTCATTTAAATATATATTTATCTGTGTGTATATATATGACTGTAATCTCTCTTCTTTCCATATATATATATATATATATATATATATATATATTCTTATTAACCATGTTTATTTATTTGCATTAGTATCTGTATGTATATATATATATTTGTACATCTATTAATTTGAACTGATATTAGGATGTTTGTGTGTATATATATATATATATATATATATATATATATAACTTTGCACTGATACATGAACAAAAATATCTATGCACACACACAATATATATATATATATATATATATATATATATATATAAATGTCTTCCTTTTTTTTATTCCCATCAAATGTCCTGTTGTTGTAATTCTGCAGACGATAACACAAATCCTGTTTCTGAAATTGTATATTTTTCCAGACAGATATAAAATATAAAATAGATTTTTTTAATTTTTTTATTTCTAACTTTAAAAAAAAAATATCAATTCTTTGTTTGGAAAATACAAAACTCTCGCATATGAAGAAAAATAATTTATTATAAGTCAAAACAAAACAGTGTTCACAAAGTAAGGGTTCACTCAATAATCTTACTATATAACAAATAGACTAAGCAGCTTTTTGTCTCTGAAGGTCTGTAATTGTTTGAAGAAAGTTATCTTCCTCGCACTTGGAATTCATCATTTTTGGTACTTAAATACTTGCTTACAAAAACCCAATAACTGTGAAGCCTTAATGAAATATGTTATCATTAAGGTTGTAGGGACATTACCACAGCCGCAGTACATCTGGTGTTTCCTGGGCAAGATAGCTTGATGGAGCTTATTCTTCTCTAAACTGGTTTTCAATTCTAAGTTTTTCCTTCTCATAGACCACTCAAGGCTATAAGACCTAGTCTATCCTGCAATTTACTCATACCTAGGAGGAGGAGATTCCCTGTCAAGAGGATATTAGCCAGTAAGTGAATGTAATGAACTTGACCGGAATTCAAACTCAGCTCTCCTATTCCGCAATCCGAGCTGCTATCCATTGCTACACTGTTCCTCCAAGATACAAAATTATAAATGTCGGTGATCAGTTTTACATTATTATTAAGTAATAAAATGATCCCCAAAAATTACTAAAGTGATATAATTGGAAACTATATTTAAAGGAATGGATAAAACCCAGGGCAAGTGTGCAACTATCCCTAAATCCCCAGGCAGTGTTTTGTCAACCTTGCTAGCTTATCAGCATTTACTTTTTTTTTCTATTTTTTTTCTACCTATATTTATATACGTTAGAACTTAAACTATTAAAGGATGAAAAATTTTCACAAATTTTGACGTCATTCTGTTTTTTGTTTTATTCTTTTGTCGAAATCCATGAATTTGTTGTACTCATTACTAAGTCTCGAAAAAACACTATTTGAAATTCACTATTTTTCATCCATAATATTGAATATGCTAAAATTCTTCAACTTTTGAACAAGAAAAATCTCAAGTTTTTAAGATGGAATTTTCTTTTATGACATGTCTCTAATTCATATTTACATACATTGTATTTATTTCCAACTTTTCTTGCTGAATTATTCACCTATATCACATATGATCCATTATTGTACATAATTAGGTTACGATAAAATTTGTATTTTATATGAATACTACCTTATGACAATTGAGATGTAGTAGAGTTGGGGGGAGACGTATCATAGTTTCGGGGTGGGCATCGGGCCTTGTTGTGTCCTTGCCAGAAATAAAGTCACAAAGAGAGGAATTGAGTTAAATATATTAACAGAAACAGTAATACAAACATATACAAACAAGAGTGTTACAGCAAGAATGTTCGGTCCAACTGTCAGAGCTGATTGCTGGAAACTTCCCTCTCCAAAAGGCAGTACCTGCTCCTATTTATAGCTGGGAGAGTCCATGTGGTAAATTACCATAACATATACAAAACAGGAAATGGTGTAAGACAAAGAAGTATCTTCTGACTGGATTTATTTAACCTATACAGTTAAGTAATTCCTAGAGAATTAGAAGTCTTACTAGGATCCATTATTGGTGGCCACAATCTTAACAACATAAGATAAACTGATGACACAGGGCTAACTATATCTATATAGAAGTGGTGTTGATGATATTTATTTCCAAGCTGGACAGGTTTTTTTTTAGTGGTGACTGTCACAGAATTGGTAGGTAGGATTATGTGTTTAATTTTTGATATGGTTGTTGGGATTATTGTTATTCGTGGGTTTTTGTAATTTTTTGGTGTTTTTCTTAAAATCCACAAAAAGATTACTGTTATATTTTATGGCATTTGTAAACACATATGAATATTATTAAGGCTGGTGCAACAGAAAATAAGAAAAAATATTGTATTATATGTTAAATAAAATCCACATTTCGTTATTAGACATAACCTTTTTTCTTCAACTTTAATTTCTACGAATCTGGTCCAGTTGAAGAAAAAAAGGTTACATCTGATAAAGAAATGCGGATTTTATTTAACATATAATACAATATTTTTTTAGAACAGTAGGTATGAGGTTTAAACAATATAAGTTAAGAAATACTAACACGTTACTAAGCGTGCGAGAGCCCAGAAAGTAGTTGGTTTAACATGTAAACATACAAGGGAGGGGGAGAGGAAATCCATTAAGGTTAAGATTAAGGCAAAGGATAGGTATTTGTTGCTAGAATTATATTATTTTCTTCTTAAAAAATAGTTAGATATTCACATGTATATAAAATAAAGGAGTTTGGTCAATAATATCAAGGAAATCAGGGTGAAATATTTACTGATAGTCTTTTCTTTTCAAGGACTGTCGGAACTTAGATTCTTTTGGTTGAAGTTTTGTTCTTGAATCAAAAGGACCAGAGTCACTCTCAATAGTCATGGCTGTGGGGTTCAGGAGGCAACTGGCTAGTTGGTATGACCTCCTGTTTATATATGTTTTTTGTACTCTCTAGAAGCCAGTAGAAGTTTCTAGAGATTTCTAGAAAGTTTAATTCTATTATTATGAAATCTAAAGGGTTTGGTGAATCGGGGCTTTTCGTAAGGGCATCTAGTAGCTACAGATTTAAGCCATCATTTTAAGTTAGATTTTGTATTTTATAGTATAAGTGTAAAGAAGTAGGAGAAAATGAGGCCTCGTAACAATATACCCATGGGCATAAAGTGGAGGATCGATTTTCTGTTGTCATTAAGTAATAAACCAATTCTTCAGTATTCCTGCATTATTAATTAAGCAAATATATTTTTGTTTTCTTGCTTCTGGAGTTAGGATAAGTAAGTATAAGCATTGTTACAATAGTTGTGCTCAAGCCAGCTTTGTGCTGAGTTGGAACAACCAAAGAGAAAACTTGACATACTTCATAGGTGGAGGTATTTAGAAGACTTGTGCAAGCACCATGTGTTGGAAAGTGGGAAGAGAGTTCAGGTGTCAGTGAACTAGGGAAACTAACATTTCCCAGTGGGAATGTAATTACCACATCGTGCTACATCTAGGAGCAAAAAAGGAGAAAGAAAGTGAGGTAGGAAAATGTTTGTCATTTTATAGACTTCAACAGTGCCACCTAATGGCATTTTACAAAGCCATGAAGAGTTATTATATTTCTGGTTTGTTTACTCATAACATTATGGGAAAATGTAGTTCTTTTATTATTTATTATTATTATTTTATTCAGCTATCCCACAAAAGCGACATGGAGGAAAATGAAACTGCTAAAAGGGTGAAGGGAGGACAATGTAATAACTAGAATTTATACTGGATATAAATGTATACCTGCTAAAAGATAAGGATTTATCTTCATACACCCATTGCAATCATACATTGATAGTTAAACACTTCCTGATTGAATATAAAAGCTATCAGCTTAAACATAGTAAATACTACAATATTGCAAATATAAAACTTTGTTTACAGATTACTTGCATTATTTACATTATTTGGACTGTTATCTTCATCTTCACTGCAATATTCACAACGCTTTGACCTCTATATCTCTGAGATGAGGTATTATGATTACTTGCATTATTTACATTATTTGGACTGTTATCCTTATCTTCATTGCCATATTGCCATTTCGGCCTCTATATCTCTGAGATGAGGTATTATGATTACTTGCATTATTTACATTATTCGGACTGTTATCCTCATCTTCATTGCCATATTCACAATATTTCGGCTGTTATACTCTCCGACCTTCTTATGGCAATGAAGATGAGGATAACAGTCTGTAAATAATGCAAGTAATCATAATACCTAATCTAAGAGATATAGACAGATATTGTTTAAAGATGTTGCTCCTGGCCAGATAAAAGGCTTACTAAAAGAAATAGTAATTTTTAAATCCCTTTAAAAATTGTTTGTGTATGAGTATATAAGAAAGTTTTAAATGGATTCAAATTGACTGATTAAACAATCTATTTAAAATGAATTATAGCTCGGATGAGTTGTTCGCTATGGTACCTAGACATTTTTTTTTTTTAATTTAAGTGCAGTACTAGACTTGCATTGAGATCAATTTACTGGTCATATAAGGCAAATTGTCAGCAATATGAGACACATTCCCAGGAAACAAACTTCACGAATACCAACCAAGTATCAGACAGGAAAGGAAAGGACTCTGTGATAATTTGAGTTTATTCTCGAAATACATGACTAACTCATGTACACCTGCTAAGAGCTGAAAATATAGCTTGATGCAACCATTACAATCATACATTGGCAGTTAAGCTGATTAAATATTAAAGATATCAGCCTAAATGTGTAAGTAATTATAAGCATCTTTACAATTGCCGTGCTCAAGTCAGCTTTGTGCTGAGTTGGAACAACCAAAGAGAAAGTTTGACTTACTTCCCAGGTGGAGGTTTTTGGAAGTCATGGGCGAGCACCATGTGTTGGAAAGTGGGAAGAATGTTCAGGCATCAATGAACTGGGGAAATTAATATTCTCCAGTGGGAATGTAATTACCACATGCTGTTACATCTTGGAGTAAATGGACAAGAAAATATTTGTCATTTTATAGACTTCAACAGTTCTATCTAATGGCATTTTACAAAGTCAATAAGAGTTATTACATATGAGTGTATGTATATATATATATATATATATATAGAGAGAGAGAGAGATCTTTAACTGGATTCATATTGACAGATTAAACAATCTATTTAAAGTGAATTATAGCTCAGATGAACTGTTTGCTATGGTACCTAGACATTTTTTAATTTAAGTGCAGTACTAGACTTGCATTGAGATCAATTTACTGTTCATAAAAGGTAAATTGTCAGCAATATGAGACACATTCCCAGGAAACAAACTTCACGAATACCAACCAAGTATCAAACAGGAAAACAAAAAGCTACTAAAAGGTTGAAGAGAGGACTCTGTGTTAACTAGAGTTCATATTGGACATAAAAGACTAACTCATGTACATCTACTAAGAGCTGATGATTTATGTAGATGCAACCACTGCAATCATAGATTGGCAGTTAAGCTGATTGAATATAAAAGCTATCACTCTAAATGTTGTAAATACTACAATATCACAAATATATAAGAACATTGTTTAAAGATGTTGCCCCTGGCCAGATAATAGGGTTTCTAAAAGAAAGAGGAATTTTTAAATTCCTTAAAAAATTGTTTATGTAAAAATTGTGTGAGAATTGGTGAGAATCACACACAAAAAAAACTACATACAAGTCCAATAAGCAAATCAATTCTACAATTATCTCCACTCCTCAGTCTCAAATACACAACTCCTCCTCAGAAATAAGACTCCTTTTGAATGTGCTTACCATGCTTTTATACACCTGACCCAGCTATTGCTCAGCCAATAAGTGCCCAGAACCAGTCAATAAAAATGGCTACAAGTAGCACCACCACTTCTGTCCAGACGAAGTGCTACCTGATTCACCTTCCATCTGAAGCTTGCCAATTCACCATCTCTACACTCCATTTAAAAACATACATGTGACTCTGGCCCTTTTGGGTCACTGAGGTAAGTCTCTGCTACAGAAGTATATAAAATATACAGAATCCTGATAAAGTCTAAAGAATATGACAAATGGAAAACCCGTTTATTGAAACTAGATTTGATTATGTGTTTTCCTTTTCTTGGCTTCATCAGATAAAAAACGAAATATAGGTGTGTAGGTATTTGTGTGTATGGTTAAATAATAAATCATTAGTACTTCTGCTAAGCTGAAAGAAAAGAATTGAATTGTGTGTATTTGTGAAAAAAAACTTTAATATTTATTCTGCATCTTTTCTTTAAAAATTCATAGTTCTTGTTGAAATTTATTTATACATTCTCCCTGATTTTCTGCACTGAATTTGAGGTCAATCCTCACTTTTGTAAAGAGAAGATATAGAATAAATATTAATGGCTTTTTACAAAGTAACATAATTTCATTCTTTTCTTTCATTGCAAGAAACATCAGCTTAGCAGAAAAATACTAATTATATATGGGTATATAAGAAGGATTAGTTTAAGCAGTTCAAATTGATTGTTTGAACAATTTATTTAAGATGAATTGCAGTTACCAAACTGAGCCCCTCCAATTATTTGGAAAAAGAAAAAAAGATGGTATATATATATATATATATATATATATATAATATATAGAGAGAGAGAGAGAGAGAGGAGAGAGTTCAGATATGAAAAAGACAGTAAAAGAACTAAGACACAATGAGTTAAAGAGATGTGGAAGAATTAGAAATAGAAAATATTACTAATGAGCAAGAATTAGTGATTTTGTTTCTAATAGAAATAACAAAAGAAAATTTTCAGTTCCATGCCTTCAAGAATAATGAACGTAGATTTTATACAGTAGATAGTGATTTTTTGAATTTGCATTTAAATTTTGCAAATTAAAATTGGCTGGAAGGCATGGAACTGAAGAGAGTTCCACAAGCGAAAAAGAAAAAAGAACTTAGCCTAGAACTCAGGGTTACATTTAGCCAAATAAATGTAAATTGATGAGACCTTGTTGCCAATCTAGTACTGTGGTTAAATTCATAAAGGTCTTTTGTCCTTTTAAGGCGATAAACTATTTGATAACAGCAAGGCCTCTGATCAGAGGCTTTCAATAATGAAAACTACAATTGCTGCTGAAAGTTCTTATGTATTAATACTCAGGGTAGAAAGATGAAGCCAGGGTCCCAGCTAGGGCAAATACTTAACCCCAAAGTGGGGTCAAAACACAATGGAAGTGTAAAAATAGGTTTTAATACCAGCAATAAATTTTTTGTTAAAAAATTATTACCAGGAATACATTTAAAAAAAAAAAATATTACCTGGACTTGAAAATTTTGTTGGCATTAAATAACTCATTGAGTTGATATGTTGTAAAACAAAACAAACTAAGCCAAACCAATTATAAGGTCTTGGTAGCATAGCGAAGAGCTCATCGGAACAATTACCATGAAAGTATTTATAGAAAAGACACAGGGAGGCAACCTTACAGCAGTGGGAAAGTGACTGAAACCAAACTGCCAGATCAGGACCAGTAATATTGCTGATTCTTCTTTGGATTTTATCAAGAGTTCTAGAAAAATAACAGGAGCACTGGATCAGCATTATTCCAAGCATGGATGAATGGTAGACTTATAGATATGTAAGATAGATTCTGGAGAGAAAAATTGTCTAGTACAGTGAGCCAAATTTCTAAGCAGCTGGCCTAACAATGGATTATATATGTATATGTGTGATATATATATATATATATATATATATATATATATATATATATATATATATTAGTTGGCATGAAATGACCCATCAGGCTTGATGTTAAACAAAATCTGACCAAACCAAACCAGTGGGACATACAAATTGATATGCACCTTCCTATTACTGAAGCACATAATCTGTATGCATGTGTTTACATATACAGTTTCAGGTTCCTTCAATACTCTCCAGGCTGCTTCTAATGTAGACAAAAATAAGCTATGCTGATAAAGAGTTCTTTTCTAAAGCTTTATTGTTGTCTTGATGCAGGCCAATGACTTTTTATGTCCTGAATAAGCCTTGCAATTCTAACAGAAAGTGATGTGTATAAACAAATGTAATTTGAGTGCTCAGCTAGCAGGGTTGATAAGATGATCTATTATGGCATTATTTTATCATTTTCATGGTACTATTTTCATGTGAGCATTTTTTTAAATTTTTTAATGCATCTTAATGCACATAATACAAGGTTACTTTACCAGCTCTATTCTTACGCCACTAAAACCACTCACTTGTGCATTTTCTATTTTGTCATATTAAGTTTTTGTTTTCATTTTTTCTGTACTGTTTATAATAGGTGTAAAATGACTCTGTGAAAAGGTTGCCATTACAAGTAAATAAAACAAAATGTAAAGAAATATCGAAAATTAATAGTAATCTATAATGCTTCATCTAATAATAATATGTATTATATAAAGATATATACTATGATATAACTATATTACCATATTATAATTCTGTTTGCCACTCCCTTAGTTTGCATTAGAAGTACCTCATAAATAATGGACTATTCCATTTTGATCCAGTGGAAAAACAGGAAAGACATACCAAGATGCAGCTCGGTTTCAATGAGAAAATGAATGAGTGAAAATTTAGTTCAGTTTAGTGTTCATATTTTATACATGGTTAGCTATAAATGTTTATAGAAAAAAAGAGTTTTTTTGGTGTCTTTTTGATAATAATGTTTACCTATTAAAAGGCTCAAGAGACACCCATGGTAGAGGCTTACTGTTATGATCCAATGATGATAATAATAAACATTGAAATATAATTCCAAGCCTCATTATATTTCTATTGTTAGCATACTTATTCCTAAGTGTATATATATATACGTTTATATATATATATATATATATATACATTTTATATATATATATATATATATATAATTATTTATTTATTTATATTTATGCTCTACTTTTGTATCGAGCACTATTTTTTAAAAATAATAACTAAAATACTAAGGGACTTTGGATTATTTACCTAACCAGTTCCTTCCTATTTTCTATATTTTTATATATATATATATATATATATATATATATATATATATATATATATATATATATATATATAGGTTTCAATTCAAGCTTTTATAGGCAGAAGCACACAAATGCATGCTGGGATTTTTTCTTAGCTAATTGAATAGGGTTGTTTGTAGTTTCAATTGATCTGTCTTGTCTTGAAGTCAAAATGCCATATTTGTTTGTCCAAATCTGCTTTTGTCTGTCAATGCCAATTCTTTGCAAACTTTTTTTTGATGTAACTTACTGATTTGTCTTGCATATATTGCTCATATTCTTTTTTGCCTGTTCTTTTTTTCTTTCTCTTGTTATCATAAATTATCAATTCTCTTCATTGGACAGTTCTGTTAATTATTTTGTATTTGACCTTGGATTCCACAATATATATATATATATATATATATATATATATATATATATATATAAAAAGAAATATATTGTAGTGGTTCCAACGAGAGAAAAGTATGTATATTAAAAAAGAAGAGAAGAGAGGTGCCGCAAACGTTTTTGGTTGTAATGTGGATTTATTTAGAAAAAAAATATTATGCTTTGTTTTACATAATTTTACGACATATGTTTCTGGTCTCATGACCGTCTTCAAGTAAAAGTGGAGATTTCCACATATTATTAAAATAATTAATTTTTCCTTATGTTCAATGTTAAATATTCTCGATATGAGACATTCTTTGTTTGTGTGTTGGTAATCCGAATTTCTTTCTTGAATTCTTGATGAATATATATATATATATATATATATATATATATATAATATATTTTGATTGTTCATCTATCTTGTCCCTATTCAGGGTTTCACCATTCTACTTTATTTTTTTTAAAATTTCACCCCAAAAAAGGCAATAATATGCTATATATGCAAGGGGTTACTGAGTACTAGAGAATATTCGAAAAAATATTAACAAGAGAAAACACTAAAAGAACAGTAATTAAGTAGACAGAAGGAAACAGTTGCCAGATCTGTATCAATAACATTACAGATTCTTCTTTGGAATTTATGAAGAATCTCTAAATATATAGAAGCACCAAACCAGATGTAACAGCGATATTCTAAGCATGAATGAATGGTAGACTTATAAAAATGTAAGATAGATTCTGGTGAGAAAATTGTCTAGCACAACACTGGGAACCAACTTTCCTAGCGGCGGACCTAGCAGTTGATTCAATATAATCTTTTCATTTCATGTCAGTGAGAAACATTTGTCTGAGCAAGGTGCAATTTGTCACTCTCCTGGAGGTTATCATCAGCCATGCTGATGGAAGATAAAAAGAGTTCTCTTTGATGATTAAAAGACAGCAGTTTTGTTTTGGAGGTGTTAAAATTAACAAGCCATTACTTGCCTCTGCTAACAACAGATTGCAGGTCATTTTTGTCTTTGTTAGAGAATTTAATTGTCTGAGAATGTGAAGACTTTAGTGAAGAGAAGTAAGGAAAGTACAATAAAGTATGTTTGACACTGGTTTATGTATAAAATCAGTAATGTTCTTTTGTGAGCATATATCAAGATGCCAGTATATCAGAAATATATTGATGGTTTTACATAAAATATTTTTTGAAAGAAGTTCTATTAAAAATCTAAGAAAGAAAAAAGGTAAATGGTAATCCCATTGTTAATCTGAACTTTTTGCTTATAAGAATCAATGTTGAAAGTAAAATAACACTGGATCAGCAAATTTTTATAATCTTATTTAAAATATATCCCAAATAAATATATTCATTGAAAGCGGTGGGCAATTTAAAAAAAATATTTTGGCAGAAGGTTTCAAAACAAATATAGATTTACAAATCTTAGGTTAAAATTTTATTGAAAATTTTCAGCATGTGCTCCATTTGTATTCCTGCAAATTTCAAATCTTTCCTTAGCATTGTGAAAGACATTTTGAAGCATTTCAGGTGTTATCTCCTGCACTGCTGAGACTGAATGTGTCCTTTAAGATTATATCAAACTAATGATCTTTCAATTTTTTACACCTTTGCTTTTATGAAACCCCATGCAAAGAAATACTTGTCAACAAACATCCATTCTTGCGTATTCCTCATTAATAGGGTTCTGAAAGGGAATGGAAAGAAAATTAGAAAAATTATAAAGTTATAAACCAAATTAAAAGTTAATCTACTTCTAGCATATATTAAACCTGATGACAGAAATAATATTGAGTTTTTAAAAAAAATTGTCTGATTTTCACTTAAAACTTGAATTCTGAGATACCCTGTATCGTGAGATTACTTGCTGAGAAGAGTTATTTGTTGTATAGTTCAATACAGGGGATCCTTTCATTATGATATTGCCTGGATCATTTATACTGAATTATTAAATGGGATCATTTATATATTAATATAAGATTGTTATATAGGATCAATTATTGATGAGTTAATGGATCTTATTTATAATCTGACTTCTTTTTATTCTTCTATGTATCGTGTCCCTTCAGGACATGGGAGATCATGGCTCTCCACAATTTCATAACTTTTATAGCTCTCAGTAAATCTTGTCTTTTCTCTGTCTCTCCCAATCTCTGTTCAGACAAGCATTTACACCAGCTCATCCTCTTTTTTCTTCTTCTTCTTTTTTGATATGTGTCCTTTTCAGGGCGTAATATATCATATCTCCCAATTTCATATATTTTGTAGCTCTCAGTAAATCTTGTTTTTTCGCTATCTCTCCTAATCCTGTTTCTGCCAAGTATTTACACCAGCTCATTCTCTTTCTTCTTCTTCTTCTATGTGCCGTGTCCGTCCAAGCCATGGGAGATCATGGCTCTTCACAACTTCTTGTCTTTTGTAACTCTCAGTAAATAGCATTCTTTTCAAAATATCTCTCCTAATCCCTGTTCTGCCAAGAAAATACACCTTTCATCCTCTTTCTTCTTCTTTTTGTGCCGTGTCCCTTAGACTGAATTGGGATATAGCTATCCTCAATTTCCTGTCTTTGTTTGTATGAAACCCCATGCAAAGAAATACTTGTCAACAAACATGTGTTCTTGTGTATTCATTATTAATAGGGTTCTGAAAGGGAATGAAAATAAAATTAGAAAGAAAATTAGAAAAATTATAAAGTTATAAACAAAATTAGATATTTATAAATTTCACTGAAAACTTTAATTCTGAGACGCGATGTACAGGGAGATTTATAAACTTCTAGCATGTATTAAACATGAAGAACAGAAATAAAATGGAGTTTTTAAAAAAATTGCCCTATTTCACTTTGTTTTGGTAATGTACCGGGAGTATTAACAATTGTTTCGTTTAATCACTGCAGAGAACCTTTTCTGCCTGCCATCAGCATGGTTGATGCCAAACTCTTGGAGAGCAACACTCTATGCCTTCTTGGACTCAGATTTTCCACTAACATGACGAGGAGTGACTATATCGAATCAATAGCTGTGTCTGCTGCAAAGGAAATTTGGGTTAATGTGTTGTGCCAGAAAATTCTTCTTATCAGAATCCATCTTGCACATTTATAAATCTCCCATTCATATGTCCACTGAATGCCATTATCTTGTCTGGTGATTCTGCTGTATATCGTGATATTCTTGACAAAATCCAAAGAAGAGTCTATTATGTAATCGATGCTGATCTGGCATCTTGATTTCAGTCACTTTCTTACTGATGTGACATGGCTTCTCGCTCACTTTTCTACAAATATTTTGTTCTGATGAGCTTTTTTTGCCTCTAAGACTTCACCTACATGCAACTAGATTGGCAACTAGGTCCCACCATTTTACTAAAAAGGCTAACTTTAATTTTTACTTTGGATTCTAACAGTTTCTTTCGTTGCACTTCCCACATATGGAACTTCCTTCTGTTTCCTTGCTTCCCTGATAATTACAATCTTCAAAAAATTTAAATGCAATGCCAATTGCTATCATCTGTCCTCCTGATTAGACTTTTGTTTTCACTCCTTAAATAATAATTCCGTTCACCTCCAAAGTCACCTATTTATCTATTGGCTTTATGCATTATGAGAGTGTGATAATAAAAAATTAAAATATATATATATATATATATTATATATATATATATATATATATATCCATAAGGTAAATAAAAGATTCGGCCATATATATAAAGAAATTTATTGAATTTATCATTTAAAAAAAAATTAGATAAAACTATCATTTTTCGCTGGTTATAATATCAATTTTTATTTTGATAGAGGTTTTAAATATCTTGATTCCATATTTTTCTTTTGGTCATTTTGTGATATGTAAATATAACCGCAGTAATTAATTTCAAATATTTAAAATGTTTTATTTATTTCAATATAAAAAAACATTCCATTTCCGAATTATAAATCACTTATCATCTTAAATTAAAATTAATTTATTTTTATCTTGATAATATGTATACCAATACTGTTTAAATATAAATATATATATGTTTATATATATTAAATATATAAATGTTTTTGATATAATATAATATATATATGAAATATATATATACATTTTTCTAACAATGGGTTTGTTTTAATTTATATATATCTATAATATTATATAAAAGCCTATATACATATTTTTTATATTTTTTAAATAAATCATGATATATTATTATATATATATATATATATATATATTTATATATATATATATATGTGGAAAAATATATATATATTTAATATTTATTCTATATATTTTTGGAAATATATTTATATATATATATATATCTTCATATAGCCCTTATATATAAATATCAATATTTGGTTTTCAGTTATGATAAATAAAATTTTTCGGATATTAATATATATATATAATATATATATGTAAGATAGTTATATATATATTATATATTAATATCCGTCTGATTTTTTAGTATATCGTAATATTTAGATTGAATGTATTGTTTTTATATATTGAATATATATATATATATAAATATATTTGAAGAGGTATATATATATATTGATATATATTATTATATAATCTATATATATATATGTGCCACCATATATATACTACATTTAGATATCAATATATATTTATTGAAATGGCATTGAAAATCTACTTCATTATGTATATGTTCTTAACATATTTAAAACATAAGCGAAAAAATTTGAAAAAACCACAAATTTCATACACCAAAGATAAACTGAATATATATATATATATATATATATATATATCTTAATATATGAGATTCTTATCCAGAAATGCAATTAATTATGTTTTCTGGATTCCATTGTTAAAAATTTTTGAACATATTGAAAAAATATTATTATTACATTATTCCATAATGAAATATCACATTTTGTATCACTAATCCTTATTAAATGATTTAAAATTCTGTTTCTACGTAATTTCTTGAGATTGTTTTTTCTTAATTCTTTTTGAAATCATATTTGTGATGATTTGATTATTATTAAAATCATATCTATCTATAAAAGAATTAATTATATGGAATGTCTATATATATTTTTTAAAAAATTATGTATATATATATTTATATATATATATATATATATATATATATATATATATATATAAATGTGTGTGTATATATATGTATGTATATATATTTTTTTATATAAATATGTATAAGTGGATATGTATGTATGTAGATTGTCGGATAATATATATACTTTTAAATATATATATGTATGTATATAAATGATATATCTTATATATGTATATTTATGAAATGTATATATGTATATATATTATGTATAAATATATAAATATATATATGTATATATATGTATCCCCTATAAGTATTTATATTATTCGCATGTATGTTCTATATATTTGATTCCATATATATGTAATGTATATACCTTTCACTAAATAATGAGTTTATAAATAAATATATTTATATGTGTATGTATATATGTATGTATTTTCAATGTATTCATTTTTATTTGTTTGCATATGTATTATAAATTTTGTATGTATATATATATCTATTTAAAATACTGTAATGAATAATTTTTTATGGTAAAATGGCAAAATTGTTCAAACTGCTTTTGACATATAATTCAGATAATTATAAATGAATCTTTTATATATTAACAAACAGAATTGAAGTAACTTTTTATATTTGTTCTCATATTTGAAAATATTTTTTTAAAAAACAAGAAATTTCATTATTTATAAGGTAGTAAATATATAAATATTTCACATTTTAAACTATTGTTACAAAAATTAACGAAATATTTTTCATTTTTTTCTTGAAATTTTTAAATATCGTTAATTCAAACAACAAAAACAGTTTAATTATGATTTTTTGGGATGAAATTATTAAATTTTAAACTAATCATTTAAAAATTTTAATTCTTGAGCGAATCAAAGATCTGATGTAAGAAGTGAACACATCAACTCATGGTTTAGACATTGAATATTCTATGTTCTTCAAAAAGATTAGATTTATTAATTATTAAAATAAATTTGATTTAAACCCAATGATTTTCAAAATGTAACATTTTTAATTTATAATTTTGTTTTATGAAATATTTGATTGTTGAAATCATTATTGATTGTTCTTAAATCCGTTTAAATTTGTTTAGTGGCCTGCTATTCCAATATAAAAACAAATCAAAGTAATATAAGAAAATATTGTTTAAAAAAAAAAATATGAATTTTCATTCAAATACCAGTTTGTATAGAGATGAAAATGGAACCAAGAAATAGGATTGATTTAATTTTCCGACATGAAGTAAAAAATTATTATAATATTATTGACGTGTCGTTGGTACTTTTTTCCTTTCACAGAAAAGCGCCTTATATCTACCAAATAAGCAGATGGTTCCTTGAACTTTAAGAATTTTAAAACTCCAGGCTTCTTTTTTCAAGGACAATTTAATTTAATAAAATGATGTTGACAAACTAAGTAATCAGAGTATTAAATGTATGAGGATGGTTGTTGAAGCAGAGATGGGTCTCTTCTCCCACTATATATACGTATATGTATGTATGTGTGTGTGTATGTATATGAGTGTGTTTATAGATATATATATATGAGTATTTTTAGATATATGTGTGTCTGTGTTTGTGCAAATATATATGTATGTGTGCAAAAATATAAATGTGTTTGTGTATATATATATTTATGTGTGTGTGTGTGTATTTGTATGCATATGTGCATGTGTTTTAAATATTTTATATATATATATATATATATATATATATATATATATATAACAGGCCATAAATATATGAAGTTTTGTTTTATATATGTTGACGCCTTCCAAAATATAAATGTTTATTCATATATTTCTTTTATACATGTTGTAAATATATAATTTATCGGATAAATGTTTCATATATTTGTATCATATATATATATATATATATATATATATATATATATATGCATTTAAAATATATATATATATATATATATATATATATATATATATATATATATATGATTATGTGTTTGTGTTATATTTTATGTGTGTGTATATATATATATATAATATAATATTTACAACTAGATGTTTAAATGTTTCTGATACTTAATATCAAAAGAAGCCACAATAACATATTTATATAATATATAAATAATTATATTTTAAATTTAAATATATTTTATATTTACAATTTAAATTTTAAATATATATATATATATATATATATATTTTATTTTCTCACAAACACACAGTTAGAGACAAATAAATATATTGAGGAAAAACATTTTTGTTGATTTATAATATATTTATATATATATATAAAAATATAAATTATACAGTGTATAATATGAGGGTATTGATATTAAAAATTATATATATATATATATATTTATATGATTTTTGTTATTTAAATTCAGCTATCTATTAAAAAAAAGCAGTTAAAAAATACTTGAAAATTAATCATATATAAACATATAGGCATTTTTGTTATTTGTAGGACAGAAAGTTAGAAGATTAATATATGAAGATTATCTTCAATAAGTTGGAAATATATAAAAATATATAATATATATATATATATATATATATATATATATATATATATTTATTTTAGAAAAAGAGATTTGAAACTTAATTTCAAGTCTTAGAATTTAAGATATTTTTTAATCATTTCGGATACAGCAGTTCATATTTTTAATCTAATAAAGAATTTGGTGTTTGTGTAAAAAGATGTCAATGTTCTTGTCTCAATATATATGAACAACAAAGTTGAGAAGAAATTTTTTTTTTTATAAAATATATATATATTAAACATTTCACTTTAATTATAAGGCAATAAAATAAAATAGGATGCAACATTACTGATGTTATGATATGAGAGAATCTACTATTTCAATGAGAGGATAATAAAAAAAATTAAGATAAAAGAAGATAATGATTATAATTACATTTAAATTTTTGAAGATCAAATATGATTGGGAAACTTAAAAGTCGAAGAGAGTTTCACAAAAATATTAAAGTTTCTCAAGAGAAATATAATATATATATATATACTATATATTACATTTAGCCATTTCAATTGTTTTGATGGGACCTTGCTGCCAATTTAATATTACTGCAAAAATTTATAAAGATTTCAAGGTTCTGTTTAATATGTAAAAAGTTCATCAGCACAATTCCAACAAGTATTTAGAGATTTATATATTAATTATTTATAAAATTTTTCAATCGACTTTTGATATTTTAATTTTTGGAAATCATCTTCGAATACGTCTTAACAACATCGCCCACGTGACGACTACGTGATCATATTTAAACAGAACGCTGATCTGTATAAAATTTCAGTTATCTGTTTGAATTAGTTGGGCTCTTATGTCCATCGTCTTTTGTGTTAAATTGTTATAAGTTATAATGTTAATTATGTTTAAATGAAAATGTCCATGAAGATGGTCTTAAATAGACCGAAACGTCCGACGTCGACTTTATTTTAACATTAATAATGCATATTCAGAATTTTGTTTTTTTTTCTGTATTTTTCTTTCATATATATATATATATATATATATATATGTTTCTTTAAAGACAACTGAATTTAAATGAATCTTTTCATTTATTGTGTAAAAACTGTTCACATGTTCTATATATCCCCGAGTCCAATCTTTTTAAATATATGATCAGGAGGTTTTGTTTTTTTAACGGAATATGTAGATTTCCATGTAGTGTTTTTTTTTATATATAGTGAGGGTCATATTTTTTTATTTTCCAAACATGGTCAGCACATTATGGCCATGTTCATAGTTTATATTATTGTATGTTCACTTTTTCTTTTTCATTATTAATGCTTCCATTGTTTTTAACTGACTGTGTTTAGAAAATTGAATTCAATCACAGTACCGTGTCAGTTGTTTTTAATGAAAACAATACATAAAAGAGGACTGGTATATATAAATGTACAATTAGATGAATACTTGCTGCCTAAATAGACCTAATTCATATATATATATATATATATATATATATAATAAAAATACGATCCAATTCATGAATTGGATCGTATTTACGATTCCAATGGAATAAATTATGACCATGGAATATTAGTGTTTAAGCCTTTTTATTATATCCTTACTCTGTCTTGGACATTGAGTTCTACCTGGATTCTATCCTCTTGGAATTTTTATTCAAAAAATATACATGTATGGGTATTTATATATTTTGCATATGTATGTATATTTACCACTAATATTATATATATATATTATTCGGCAGCAATCCCTCTTTTATACAAGTTTCATTAAAAACGAATGGAAAAGTATTGCAGTTAAGTTTTTTATTTAATTTTTCATGTGTTCTTATAATTTTCTTCTTTTCTGGACATAAATTATGTAAAAATCGTCCGAATGTTCTGTATGTCTGAGTGCTTTCGTTTGTACTTTTAACCATTATCAAGGATGATTTTATTTTTACTTTTAACTGAATGTATTGATTTCTTTTTTTATGTGTGTATCTAGAATTATAGGAATGTGTTATTTTCCTAACATGGTCAGCATGTTGTGACCATGTTCATAGTTGATGTTATGTGTGGACGAGACTGTTATAGTTATATTTTCTACGAGTATGTTACAAATGGAGTTTCGTAGGTAGCCATGTGTGTTTAAATGAGTCCTAATTGAGCTATAGTCAGAAAGGTGTAATGTTAATCTTCTTGATAAGCATGTAGTGGTATGTCCAATATAATTATGAATTTGGTTTGATCAGAAACGCTGTTCCTTAAGAGTCTTGTGAATTCATAAATTGGTTCTATGTAATTTGGATCTTGCCAGTGAGTTATTATTGTTGATGATGAGGTTAGCTGTTTTAATATATATATTTTGAAACTCTCGGTGTCTCTTATTAGTGGGCATGTGTTGTCACAACAACATAAACAAACCTAGGAAGACTTAAAGGATGAAATATGTCACAAAATATTTTCAGTTTGTCATACATCTTTTCTTTCAAAAATGTTCTTGTTATATAAATACATATATATCTTTATCCCATATATATATATATATATATATATATATATATATATATATATAATGGTGTAGACAGAATAAATTGCAAGAACCAAAAAAACTATTCTAAATTAGTGCTCAATACAGAGTAGAGCAAATATTATTTATTCAAAAATTAAAATAAAATGGCTATTTTTGTAATGATGTTATGTTTACATTATAATATTTGAATAAATTATACATATATATATATATATATAATAACAATAATTAGCAAAAAACTGTTGAAAATGGTTAAAGAACTGGCCAAAAGCACTTGGGACAATATACTACAGATAATTCTTACACTCCCTTATCCCCCACTAAATGGAAAAATTTAATAATGCCATACAAACTCAATAAAGAAAAAAAATTATCAGGTTTTCCTTGTTTGTCATATTGGACGAAACCTGTTTGAAATAAAGGTTACTTCCCAAATATATATATATATATATATAGATAATATTAGTGGAAAATATACATACATATGATTCCAATGGAATATGGAATAAATTATGACCATGGAATATTAGTGTTTAAGCCTTTTTATTATATATATATATATATATATAATTACTTCTCATTTTAAGTCTCATCAACATACTGATGAATATGAACAAAACAGGAACATTTTTGTATATATTAATTGATATATTGTCAGATCTTAAATGTTTCTCTCATAAATATATATATATAAACAAATGTCTCATCTCAAACTGATGAATATGTACAAAGCAGGGATATTTTTATATACATATATTAATTGATATATTGTCAGAATTTAAATGTTTCTTTTTACATATATATATATATATATATATATATATTCCTGTTGTGTTCATATTCATCAGTATGAGGCAAGACATATGTTTATAATTATATATATATATTATTAGATCTTAAATGTTTCTCTCATATATATATATATATATATATATATATATATATATATATATATATATATGTATTTTAAAATATAATTTAATTTAAGGTTTAGTTTCTATTTTTTAAACATGGTAATTCCTGTGTAGTGATGGAACCATTTTTTAAATTAGTAAATTTATAATGTTTAGGCTCTACTGAACTGTATTGAGCACTTTTAAAAATAATTAATAAGAACACCAGATTATAAATCTTAGTGTTCTTTCTCATTATTTTAATATATATATATATATATATATGATTTATTTATACACAAATATTTTTGTGGTAAGACAGTAAAATAATAAGTGTGTTCATTAATCTCTGTGTATTTCTTTCCTTTTCCCCTGTGTGGTCGATTATCTTGTCTCTTTTCATTTCTACTAACTCTGCTGTAAGTCCTGCAAATATTGATTTTTCTCCGGTGCCTCTCGTTGTTTTCAGTATGTTTGCTGCCAATCCTACCAAGTGAAAAATACCAACCAATCTATGTGTTAATATTTTTCCCCTCCGCTAACTTCGCCCTCCCTCTGAGTTTTCCGTTGTCGATTTTTTTTTTTTTTTTACTTTTTTCCTTTTTCTACTATTGGCGTCTTGAAAATTGTTCCAAGATTTTATGGTGGAATTCTTGCGACAGAGTGCCAATCTTTTTATTTATTTAATCTTTTTTTTTTTTTTTTTTGGTAAAGGCAGAAATAGTTATTTATTGAGTGGGTTTTTGGAATGGGATGAATAGAGGAAGACAACTGAGAGATGTGTTAAGTCTTTACTTTTCTTCTTTTTTTGAATGAGTTAAGACTTAGTTGTCCATCTCTCTGCCACATACCAGAAAGGTCAATATCCAATCATCTCTGATTTGATATTTTCTCTCAACAAGGCATCATCACTTCTCAGTGGCATCTTTAGACTGACATTCTTATCGCTTTTTCCTTTGTAGATTTATTTTTCGATAAACCAGTTACTACTCCCTTTCAAGGATCAAATTTATATTTTTTTTTAACAAATTGTAGATTTTATTCTCAGCACTGTATATTTTCATAAAGTTTAAATGTTTTTTTTTTGTTATTATTGTGTAAATCTTTCAATGCCTTCTGTAAATACACCCTGAAATTTATAGGTTTCTAATAAAACCTGGTATAATTATGAAACTTAAAACAAAAATCTCTTATTAATTAAATGTTTCTCAAAAAGTCCTCTATTATAGATTTCTGAAAAAATTCTAGTATTAATTGTAGGTTTCTGATAAAATTCTAGTATTAATTGTAGGTTTCTGACAAAATTTTAATATTAATTGTAGGTTTCTGACAAAATTTTAATATTAATTGTAGATTTCTGACAAAACTCTAGTATTAATTGTAGATTTCTGACAAAATTCTAGTATTGTAGATTTCTGATAAAATTCTAGTATTAATTGTAGGTTCCAAATAGAAATGTAATATAAATTGAATGTTTTCCCCCAAAAATAAATCTAGTAGTAATTAAAGATTTCTAATAGAAATATAGTATTGATCAAAAGTTTTAAAAACAAAATCTGGTTTAAATTCATATTTAAAAAAATATCTAATATTAACTGCAGGTTTTTAATAAAATCTGGTATTAATTAAAGTTTTCTAAAAGAAATGTACTATTAAGGATTTTCAAAAAATCTGTTATTACTGTATAGGTTTATCACCACAAAAAATATCTGGTTTTAATTGTAGGTGTCTAATAAAAATCCAGTATTAATAATTTTTTCTAATATAAATCTGGTTTTAATTGTAGGTGTCTAATAAAAATCCAGTATTAATAATTTTTCTAATATAAATCTGGTATTAATTGTAGGTGTCTAATAAAAATCAAGTATTAATTTTAGACATTTACAATTAATACTGGATATTTGGGAGATGTCTAATAAAAATCCACTATTATAAATTATAGACATGTCATAGAAATCCAGTATAAATTGTGGATGTGTCTTAATAATGCAGTATTAAATGTAGATGTCTAATGAAAATTCAATATTAATTGTGGTTGTCTAATAAAAAATCCAGTATTAATTGTAGATGTCTTATAAAAATCCAGTATTAATTGTAGATGCCTAATAAAAATCCAGTATTAATTGTAGATACCTAATAAAAATCCAGTATTAATTGTAGATGCCTAATAAAAATCCAGTATTAAATGTAGATGCCTAATAAAAATCCAGTATTAAATGTAGATGCCTAATAAAAATCCAGTATAGATTGTTGGTTTCTAGTAAAAAGTTGGTATTAATTGTAGATGTCTAATAAAAATCCAGTATTAATTGTTGAGGTTTAATAAAAATCCAGTATAAATTGCAGATGTATCATGAAAATACATTATTAAATGTAGATGTCTAATAAATATCAAGTATTAATTGTTGATCTCTAATAAAAAGCTGGTATTAATTGTAGGTGTATAGTAAAAGTCCAGTATGGTTCCCCAAAACAATACTGAATTAAATCTCATAACCCAGGGATTGAACTTAAATTTATTATGGCACCAAATTCATGAAACAATGCTTTAACCCACTCAGCTATAATCCACTTTAATCCACTAGACTGCAGGACAAAAGCCTAGGCTGGGCAGTGTGTACTTGGACTCATGGAAAACAGATTAAAAGATTTCACAGCTTTCATAGTTAGCATATGAATTTTTCAGCCCACTGTCATATTTTTGAAGAGAATCTTTATTTTTTAAATCTCTAAGAAAAATAAATCAGAATGTAAGAAACCATAAATATAGTCAAAATATAGAAAAGAAAAAAGGAAATTAAGAGGTCCTTTCATTGGTTTTTGACCGAACTTCTGTAAATTAACCCTTTGACCCCTGCGTTCCTGAACAATTTGAACCCTTCTGTCTGAGCTCCCGAGTCAAATTTTACAAATAATTAGTATGTAATGTTTCACGGTAGATATAAAAATAGTTACAAAAAAATAAAAGCATTATACTGAGAAGGAGAGTCAGAGATAATAAGAGAGAGAGAGAGAGAGGAAGAGAAAGAAAGAAAGAAAGAAAGATAGAAAGAAAGAAAGAAAGAAAGAAAGAAAGGGCAGACAAAGAGAAAAAGAGAGACAAAAATGAGAGACAGCAAAAAGATATAAAGACAAAAAAGGAACGAGAAAGAGAGAGAACGCAAGATATAGACAAAGAGAGAGATAAGGTGAGACAAAGAAGAGACAGAGGCAAAGAGAGAGCGAGAAGAAGAAGAAGAAAAAGAAGTGTTGTACGGGAAAGGAAAGATCAAATCAAGGAGAAAGAGGAGGGGTTGATAGAAAGAAGGAAATAATTTATTAACCCTTTGACCCCTGCGTTCCTGAACAATGTTAACCCTGAGCTTCTGAGTTAAAATTCACAAATAATTGATATGTAATGTTTCATGGTAGATATAAAAATCATTACAAAAAATATAAGCATTATACTCAGAATGAGAGTCAGAGATAACAAGAGAGAGAGAGAGAGAGAATAGAGAGAGAAGGACAGACAAAGACAAAAAGAGAGACAAAACGAAAAACAAAATGAGAGAAGCAATAAGAGATAAAGAGAAAAAAGTAAAGAGAAAGAGAAGGCGAGAGAGTTAAGGTGAGACAAAGAAAAGAGAGAGAGAGAAGAAGAAGAAGAACAAGAAGAAAAAGAACAACAGCAACAACAATAACAAAAACAACGTCTGTTGTACGGGAAAGGAAAGATCAAATCAAGGAGAAAGAGGATAGGTTGATAGAAAGAAGGAAAGAATTTATTAGCCCTTTGACCCCTGTGTTCCTGAACAATGTTAACCCTGAGCTTCTGAGTCAAAATTTGCAAATAATTAGTATGTAATGTTTCATGGTAGATATAAAAATAGTTACAAGTGTTTACCAACCATTCAACCAGTGGCTGGGCATTAAGTCATTTTTCTCTACCACTGTTCAACTGGTGGCTCATTTTTCTCTACCATTGTTCAACTGGTGGCTAGGCATTAAGTCATTTTTCTCTACCATTGTTCAACTGGTGACTAGGCATTAAGTCATTTTTCTCTACCACTGTTCAACTGGTGGCTCATTTTTCTCTACCATTGTTCAACTGGTGGCTAGGCATTAAGTCATTTTTCTCTACCATTGTTCAACTGGTGACTAGGCATTAAGTCATTTTTCTCTACCATTGTTCAACTGGTGACTAGGCATTACTTGATTTCTCTCTACCACTGGTAAAGTGGTGGTCAGGACTCAAAGTATTAAACATTATGTCTGAATATTTAGGTCCTGGGTATGACCTAAAAATACATCCGACATTGGAGTCTCGACTAGGGGACAGAATTAAGGTACCCCAAACCATTGTTACCTACGGGTGATCCCTGACTAAGATCTAGCACCTGTTTGCCACCTACTAGAGTTACCTTATTTAGTTTTTTTTTTTTTTTTTTTTTGTGTGTGTGTGTGTGTGTGTGTGTGTGTTTGGCAGTATTGATATGTGTGTGTAACTCATCTAGGTGGAGGGTCGCGAAAAAAGCAGTAAGGAGGAAAAGGAAATAATTTTTTTTTCTTTCTTTTCCTTCGCCAGATGATTAACATGAATGAAAATGGGGATAAGTGTAAGCAGAACGTGATGTTTGAGTGCGTTTCTCTGTGTGTGTGTGTGTGTGTCTCAGGAGGAGGGGGGGGAAATCAAATCTGTACTTACCACTTCAAACCAAGCATGCCACCATATTCCTGATCAGATAGAAATTGTGGCTGTGTTCCTTCCTTTTTTTATGAAAGAGCAAATACTGCCAGTGAACTAGAAGTAATCCTGGATTAGACAATAAATTGCCAAGAAGAGTTGTATGGTGTGTAGTTTGGAGGATGAAAATAGTTGTAGCTGACGGAAGGTACACAAGTTGATACCCAATCAGTATCGGCTGGGTCACTGTGGAGAGGGGGTACGATGTTGAAAGACCCGAAACCCCTAATGAACCTCGGCTAGAAACATCACTGATGATGTGTACTAAAGCATCCGATAGATTTATTTTACGAAACATTATTTACATGCATACGATGGTCCTCATCATTTTTGGTGTTATTGCAATATTTCAGCTGTTGTGCTCTCCGGCTTTCAACATCAATCTGTGTAAACTGCAGTGAATTTTGAATAGAATCCTTTATTAGTCTGTGGGGTTAGATTGTTCTCTTTCTACTAGTCATGCCCAGGGATATCTTGTCTAGTTATTGTTTGCTCATGGAGATCATAGGGCACATAATCTAAAGCACTGTGCTCACAACAACAAAGATAAGGACAACAGTTTACATATAAAAAATATAAATAATAACAACCCCATCCCTGAAATTCCAACCCAAATACACACAATATGGATAGATAGACAATAAATAAAGATTTTCTCATCCATTTTGAACTGTAATTCATCAGAGGGAACCCTTTCTAACTTCCATCAGCATGGCTGATGCTAACCTTCAGGAGAGTCATTCATTGTGCCTTCTCTGACTAACATTTTCAGCTGATGTGAAGTGGTAATATATTGAATAAGTTGCTAGGTCTGCTGCTAGGAAATTTGGTTCATTGTATCATGCTAGACAATTTTTCAAGCCAGAATCTATCTTACATATTTAAAAGTCTACCATTTGTCCTTGGTTTGAATATTGCTGCCACATCTGGACAGATGCTTCTGCTATATATTTAGAGATTGTTGATTAAATCTACAGAAGAATCTGCAATGTTATTGGTCCTCATCTGACATCTCAGCTTCAATCAATTTCAAATAATTCTCCCTTCCATATAAATATATTCATGGTAATTGTTCTGGTGAGCTTCTCTCTAAGGTACCTAGACTTTATGAATTTAAGCAGAGTACTAGATTGAAAGCTAGGTCTCATCATTTTACAGTTGTCTTCATAAAACAATAAAACTTGTTTTCAACCATACTTAGCAGACAGTAAAACTTGTTTTCAACCATACTTGACAAAACAATAAAACTTGTTTTCAACCATACTTGACAAAACAATAAAACTTTTAATGAACCGTACATAACAAACAGTAAAACTTGTTTTCAACCATTCTTAACAAAACAATAAAAGTTGTTTTCAACCATACTTGACAAAACAGTAAAACTTGTTTTCAACCATACTTGACAAAACAATAAAACTTTTTTTCAACCATACTTGACAAAACAGTAAAACTTGTTTTCAACCATACTTGACAAAACAATTAAACTTGTTTTCAACCATACTTGACAAAACAATTAAACTTGTTTTCATCCATACTTGACAAAACAATTAAACTTGTTTTCATCCATACTTGACAAAACAATTAAACTTGTTTTCATCCATACTTGACAAAACAGTAAAACCTGTTTTCAACCATACTTGAAAAAACAATAAAACTTGTTTTCAACCATACTTGACAAAACAATAAAACTTTTTATGAAACGTACTTAACAAACAGTAAAACTTTTTTTCAACCATACTTGACAAAACAATAAAAGTTGTTTTCAACCATACTTGACAAAACAGTAAAACTTGTTTTCAACCATACTTGACAAAACAATTAAACTTGTTTTCAACCATACTTGACAAAACAATTAAACTTGTTTTCATCCATACTTGACAAAAGAATTAAACTTGTTTTCATCCATACTTGACAAAACAGTAAAACTTGTTTTCAACCATACTTGACAAAACAGTTAAAGTTGTTTTCAACCATACTTGACAAAACAATTAAAGTTGTTTTAATCCATACTTGACAAAACAGTAAAACCTGTTTTCAACCATACTTGACAAAACAATAAAACTTTTTATGAAACGTACTTAACAAACAGTAAAACTTGTTTTCAACCATTCTTAACAAAACAATAAAAGTTGTTTTCAACCATACTTGACAAAACAGTAAAACTTGTTTTCAACCATACTTGACAAAACAATAAAACTTTTTTTCAACCATACTTGACAAAACAGTAAAACTTGTTTTCAACCATACTTGACAAAAACAATTAAAAGTTGTTTTAATCCATACTTACAAAACAGTAAAACCTGTTTTCAACCATACTTGAAAAAAAAATAAAACTTGTTTTCAACCATACTTGACAAAAAAAGTAAAACTTGTTTTCAACCATACTTGACAAAACAATAAAACTTGTTTTCAACCATACTTGACAAAACAGTAAAACTTGTTTTCAACCATACTTGACAAAACAATTAAAGTTGTTTTAATCCATACTTGACAAAACAGTAAAACCTGTTTTCAACCATACTTGAAAAAACAATAAAACTTGTTTTCAACCATACTTGACAAAAAAGTAAAACTTGTTTTCAACCATACTTGACAAAACAGTAAAACTTGTTTTCAACCATACTTGACAAAACAGTATAACTTGTTTTCAACCATACTTGACAAAACAATTAAAGTTGTTTTAATCCATACTTGACAAAACAGTAAAACTTTTTTTCAACCATACTTGAAAAAACAATAAAACTTGTTTTCAACCATACTTGACAAAAAAGTAAAACTTGTTTTCAACCATACTTGACAAAAAAGTAAAACTTGTTTTCAACCATACTTGACAAAACAGTAAAACTTGTTTTCAACCATACTTGACAAAACAGTTAAAGTTGTTTTCATCCATACTTGACAAAACAATTAAACTTGTTTTCATCCATACTTGACAAACAGTAAAACTTCTTCTCTACCATAATTTGTAAAAATTTTACTTTAACCATAATTAACAAATTATAAAATTTTCTTCTAGCCATTTCTGAAGAATTATAAATCCATATACATCCATACTTGACCAACTATAAAATATATTTCGAACACAATCAATTTGGTTCTAAATGACCCACGGGATCTTGATGGACCATTAAATACAATCAATCAATCACTCATTTTACAGCTGAAATATGTAAATGTAAGTTCTATGCTAACAGTTTCTTCTCTCACACTTCTTGCTTGTGGAACTCTATTCTAGCTTCTTGCTTTTCAGTCAACTTTGACCTTCAAAAATTTAAATGCCATATCAATCATTATCTTCTGTCTTCTTAACCTGTGTTCTTTTATTGTTCACTCTCCTTAATAGTTTTTTCTCATATTCTCTAACGTACAGTAACCCCTTGCATCTTACTAGCTTTATTGCCTTGCTTGGGGTGAAATGAGTAAAAAAAATTTCAGTGATGAGTGGATTTGTCAACTTTAAATATGTAAAATTATTTTGTCGATTATTGTTATTTTTTTTTTTTGCTTTTTGAAAAAATATTTTTTGTGATTTATTTTGGTTCAGGGAAAGTCTTTCATTGATTGCCTGAAAGAAAAGTATGCAAACAATTCTCCAACTTTGGTTAGAAGTGAAATCTCATAAACTTTTCCAAAGATGGCTAGTGCCAAAAAAATTCAATATGCAATGTTGATGTATTGCACTTGATTAGGGGCCAGAATCAGTGACCTTGGGCAAAGTAACAATATAACCTAAGTCAAAATCCCAAAGAACTAAAAGAGGTCGACTGGCGAGGCATCGAAGGGTGGGGAGGTCTTATCAATCAGAAATGTAGAGGATGTAATTCCTCCTCTTTCTTCTTCTTCCCCTTTTTGTCTTTGTTTTATTTCTTTCATCTGATCACCTTTGTTTCTCTCTGTAAATGCTCGAAATACGTAGTTGTGTAAATATATTGGTTGAAAACTAGGGAGGAGGACCCTTTAGCGATGCATTATTCAGGTAAATGGTTAGGTAAGTCAGAAAATAGCTACAGAAGGATCCTTTGTTGGTTTTGTGGGTGGGTAGTTAATGTTAACAGTACCCTGAAGCTAAATAATGCAATGATAGGTTGGTAGGCAGGCAGAAAGGTAATAGTTTGCCGGAGTGTAGGAAAAACGGTAGGTTGGTTCTCCACCTTTCTCCCAGTCAAAATGGTGGGATATAATAGTAGACAAGTATTGGATGTACTCACCCAAACCTTTGCCAAACCTCATATATATATATATACACAATCACTGCCCAGTTCCCTGTTAGCAGACCTGAAGCACAAGGGGGTAGAACTGCCAAAAATATTTTCTTCTTGTAAGAGGAATAAAAGAAGACTGAGAAGGCCACAGGAAGGTGTGGGGAGAAATGAAGAAAGAGAAAACTTGAGAGAGGGTGAAGAGGTGTAAAAGGATAAGAGTTGATCAAGGAATGGAATACAATGTAAAGAGAGTAAGGAGAGTTGAGAGAGTGAAAAAACATAACAACATATTTGTGAGGAGAAAAATGGGGAAGATGACAAAAGAAGAAGAGAAAAAAGAAGTGTGAAGAAGGGGTAGAAGCTGGAAGTTGAAAATAAAGAAAAAATTAGAGAGAGAAGGTAAAGAAGAAGTACAAGAAAGTGAGTGACGCTGGAAGGAGAAAATAAAGAAAAGAATAGAGAGAGAAAAGGAAGTACAAGCGAGTGAAGCTGGAAGGAGAAAATAAAGAAAAAATTAGAGAAGAAGAAGTACAAGAAAGTGAGTGAAGCTGAAAGGAGAGAATAAAGGAAAGAATAGGGAGAAAAAGAAAGAAAAACAAAGTGAAGCTGGAAGGAGAGTTTAAAGAAAAGAATAGAGAGAAAAAAGAAGTGCAAGAAAGTGAGAGAAGCTGGAAAGAGAAGAAGGAAAAAATTAGAGAGAATATGAACACATTCAGAGAGACAGAAATTGGATAGAGAGAATGAAAGAAGACAAAAAAAGTATGAGAAAGAGATAGAAGCTGCAAGGAGAAAATAAAGAAAAAAATTAGAAAGAAGAAAAGATGCCCAAGAAAGTGGGAGGAAAAGAATAGAGAAGAAGAAAAAAAGTAAAAGACATGCTGAAAGAGATAAAAATTGGATAGAAAGAATGAAAGAAGAAAAAAAAGTACAAGAATGTGATTAAAGCTGCAAAAAGAAAATAAGGAAATGATTAGAATGAAAAAAAGTTGAAATATGAGAAAGAAAGAAGGGCTACAAGGCAGGAAAAGAGAGAAGAAAAAGAGAAAAAAGAAGGAAAAGAGATGGAAATAAAAGATCATAAGAAAACAAAAAATTATAGAAAAATAAATGAATAGAAAAACGTAATGATGTACGAGCGGAAAAACTGGAAAAAAAAGTTAGACGGGGAAGTAGCTTGAAGAAGGGGAAACAGAAGAACTGAAAAAAAAAAAAAAAAAGTATGAAGGAGAAAAATAGAAAGTGAAACAAAATGTGAAGAATACATAGAATAAGAAAGAAAGACAAAGTAGTAAATCTTAAAAAAAAATGTGACGATGAAGATGCTGGAAAAAGATGAAAAGTGATAAAGAAGATAAAATGAATTCAAAAGGTGGAAGAAGAAAGGAAAAAGAGGGAAAGTAGGAAAGACAAAAAAAAAAAAGTAAAGAATGCAGATGATAAGAAAGAAAAAGAAAAGTTAAGTGAGAAAGAAATGGATCAAGTGGACAAAAATCCTTCATTGTAATGAAGCCATTAAAAAAAAAAAATGGCTGACATTTTAAATCAAACCAGGCTTTTACAAGGTCAGAGGTAACGAAACTGAAATTCTACAGAACAACTTTCTCCATCATTTATTTATCTATCTGTATCCACGTCTTTCTTTCTATCATTACTTTTTTTTTATGTTTCCTTCCAAAGCACACCTCCTCCGGCATCCACCCTAGAAGAAACATGAAAACTAAATTCCTACCCCAACCCAGATCCACATCTCTTCCAGCATCTCAAACATTACTTTGCTCAAACTACACCCTACCATCTAGCTAACATCCTTCCCCACTCCCATCCAGTATCGTACCAAATTTCTATCACTTTAGTTTTGGGTCAAAGTGATTGATTGAATTTATTTACTTTTATCAAAGGTGGATTAGGCAGGTGACAGTCTCACTGTATATCAGGTCTAGGGGTTGGAGGGGTTGCTGTCTATCCACCCAGCCTGCATTGTCTACAACTTTGTAATAGTGCATCACAGCTACACCCACAACCATGTCATTCTTTTCTGACACTTTACTAGAACCTATGCTTACCATTTCTGTCTTCTTCCAGACTGTATAAATTAAATCATCGTAAGCCGGTTGAAATTAGATAAATAAATCAAATTCTTAGGGTCGGTACTTGTTTAAAAAGAAAAGTAACCAAAAATACTTTGATTTTGTCGTTATTTATTTTATATGAGTTTTTGATAAATTTTTTTTTTTTTTTTTTTTTTTTTACGTTTGTTTATACACTTGGTGCCACCTGCCAAAAAAAAAAAAAAGAAAGTAAAAGAAAAATTAAAAGAAACTTTCCATTGACAAAATTAACCAAAAGTTTATTGTATAAAATATTTAAAAATTTTGATATTTTTTTTTTTCAAAATTTTCTTTGCTGATTTGTAAATTGTTATTCATTTTTGGGAAAGATACTGGTGTGGTTTCCTGTTTTGGCCTTTGTGCACTCTAGTGTATATCAATCCAAGTAACTGTGGCAAATTGATTTTGTTCCACAGTCCATGCTTAGGGATATCTCATCTTTTTGTTTCAAATTTTCTGTCATTCGTTAAAACACCACGTAATTTCTGTCTGAATTTCTGGGATGAGTGGTTATCAATATTTACACCATTTTATATGCAGACTATTATCCTCATTTTTGTCGTTATTATCACCTGATTGCCTTCTGTCTGAATTTCTGGGATTAGGAGTTATCATTATTTACACTGTTTATAAGTGGACTCTTGTCCTCATCTTTGTTGTTCTTTTCACCTGATCGCTTTCTGTCTGAATTTCTGGAATATGAAGTTATCATTATTTACACCATTTTATATGCAGACTAATATCCTTATTTCTGTTGTTATTATAACAATGTTTCAAAAGTTGTGCCTTCTGGCCTTCTTCAGGGCTCTGCTGATCAGAGTAATCTACAATGAACTGAACCCTTTATTTAATCTACAAGGGTAGATTGTTCTTGTTCCACTGCCCATGTCTAGGGATATCTTGTCTAGTTCTTATTTAGGACTACTCAGTTATTGCTTACTTTATTTCCACTGAGTCTGAGTACACACTGCCCTGCACAGGGATTGAACTCACAGTTCGTATATCACCAAATTCATGTACCAAATTGTATATCACCAAATTCATGTACCAATTCATGTACTAATTTAATCCACTAGGCTATAGTCCCATGGGTATGAATAGTCGAAAATTGATAAAAGCAACAAAGATGAGTACAATAGTCTGCATTTAAATAATGTAAATAATGATAACTCCTCATCCCAGAAATTCAGATGGAATATTCATAATGCTTTGAAATTGTAAATAAAATGACCATAAAAAATTGATGCAATTTATATATATATATATATATATATATGTGTGTGTGTGTGTGAAAAGTGTGTGTATATAAATAAATATATATATGTATAATTATTTATATATTATATGCGTGGTACTTATTAAAAAGCGCATTTGTCTGACGATCGCTAAAGCGTGAAACCCAGAGTCACAAACTCACATCTATCCAACCAAATATATATATATATATATATATAAACTTGGGATTTGTCAGGGAGGACTGCTTTTCTATTTTGAAATATTTTATGTGCCTATTGTTTCACATTGAATAAGAAATAGTTAAATTATTGAAGGAGCTTGAATGTATTTTCAGTGTATTTCTCCTCTTCACCTAAATATTGAAGACTTAAGATTATATATAATGTTATATATAAATCCATTAATTTCTTAGAAATTGTATGAGAGTAAGTCAAAAATTATCTGCACTTTCGCCATAACATATTTTTACGTTTGTCACACTGCCTTCTGCTCATGCATGCTTATACAGGGGCTCCTCAACTCATACAGGGGGTCCTCAACTTATACAGGGGCTCCTCAACTTATACAGGGGGTCCTCAACTTATACAGGGGGTCCTCAACTTACATTAAAGATCCACAGCATGACATAACCACAATGTAGATCAGAACTCACCTACATATGCGCCCATGACTCTGGCTTACACTTGGAAGCCATAATGAAGAGCAAATGTTTCTAAAAAATGATCGAATTAAGAATACTGAGCTGTCATGTGACATCTGTCCTTCTTTACGGCAGTGAATATTGGACAATCTCCTCAAGGGTGAAGAAGAAACTCGAGGCGATGAAGATGTGGTTCTACTCTGCTAAGGATATCATGGACTGAGCATGTGAGCAACAAACTTGGAGATGTTACAAACAAGGAGAAGGCTTATATTTAACATCAGAAAGAGGCAGCTGAAGTTTCTGGGACACACAATGAGGAAGGAAGGCCTGGAGAATCTGATACTCATGGGTTAAAAAGAGAGAAAGAGAGACAAGGGAAAGCAGTGCGTGACATACCCGACGTGCTTGAGCAGATGGATGACAGAACATGATCTGAGGGAGGGAGCAGAGGGAAGGAGCTTGCTGAGAGCTGCAGGTTATAAAGGGAGGTGGAGAGCCATGATCATTCACGTCCTGTAAGGACATGGTGCATAAAAAGAAAGAAAAATACATAGAAAATGTAGCATAATCCAATATGGCTTACAGCTGGTAAAGAAATAATGCTGTCTTCCTCATATAGTGCCACATTGTGACGTATTAAATTCTAGAAGATGGCACTGTAACCACGAAATGCTGTATTTCACGTCCAGTGTAACCTGAAGACCTTCTGTAGTTAGTGTTATAGTGGTCACATGATTAAGTTTGAACTTGTTCACACTAATTGTTTTGCTGTTGTTACAGTGTATATATGGCCACTCTGCTAGCAGTGGCTTTTGAATTTACTGAAATAGCAACTGCAAGTTCAATCCCTGAAGAGTAATAAATAAGAACAAAATGAGATATATCTAGACATTAGCAATTTCTCCCCATTGATTAAATAAAGGGTTTAGTTTGAAATTCTTTGAAGATTACCTGGATTGAGAAATACCAGAAGACTGGAGAGCAGTATGGTTGAAATGGTTTGATAATTACAATAAATATGAGGATAATAATCTGTGTGAATAATGTAGATAATGATAACCCCTCATCCTAGAAAGCCAAAACATTGGGATAATAACAACAAAGGTGAGGATAATAGTCTGGATGTCAATAGTCTAAATAATGATAACTCCTCATGCCGAAAATTTAGATGGAACATATTTATCTCTGTTGCTTATTCCAAATTCCAGTCCATCAACCTTTTGCTGATGCCATCAGAAAGATGTTCTGGAAAGAACCATTATGTATAATAGCGGTAAGAAGAATACAAGAAATATTTTTTTCTGTCTTTTTAAAATTTTTTTTTTTTTTTTAAAGAGGTTTAAAGAGATCCAAAGTACAAAAAAAAATAAAATAAAATAAAAATACATTCTGCCAAAAAAAAAAAAAAAAAAAAAAAAAGCATGCAGGCATAAGACATCAGGGGGTGCAGAAAGAAAAAGAAAAAGAAAATGCCTCTCTCCATCTTCAACAAATGAAGCAAAAAAAAAAAAAAAAAAAGCAACAATAACAACAAGCAAACAAAGGCAGAACAGTAAATATCTCCTTGCCATTTGCCTATGAAGAATACAATTAGAAAGACTTGTATTTTGAATAGTGTAGGTGAAGCTGCCGCTGTGAAATAGTTTTATTTGCATTTTTGTCAGCCCCAAATTTGAATACTGGAATATTGAAGGGCATAAGGGTTGTCATGAGGAAGCAGAAACCCTGAAGCAAGATTTGTCATTGGGGTCTGAGTTCTCTCCGGAAACTCTTTTTTTTTTCTTATGGTCTGTTTGTTCCCATTCAAAACACTTTTTTTATTCTTCTCATAATTTTTTTAAAATTCTTTTTTTTTTTTTATTTTGATTATTTGCTTAAAAATTTTGTTTCTTTACATTCAAAACTTTTTTTTTTCGAAAAACTTCTCTCTCTCTCTCTCTCTCTCTCTCTCTCTCTTTCTCATTGCCATTCTTTGAATTTGATGAATCAATATTTATGGTCTCTCTGAGAAAATTATCCACTCAGCATCAGTTATCCATGTGATGGGAAAGAATTTTTGGTAAAGGTTGCAGAGGCCAATCTGCTCGTACTTTCTGGGTGGGGAAATTAATTATGGATGGATGGATGGAAAATGCATGTACATATTCCTTTCTGCATTATCATGTATCAGTAACAAGGTCTGGCAGTTAGATAAGACATAGGCAATTTGCAAGAGTAGACATGTGGTTCTACAGAAGGATGTTGAGAATATCATGGCTGACTGAAATGTGAGCAACAAGGAAGTTTTAACAAAAATGGAAACAAAAAAATTATACATAGAATCAGAAAAACACAGTTGAAATTACTTGGACGCATAAGAAGGAAAGAGGGCCTGGAGAATTTGACACACAGAACATATTGACTGCAAGAACATTTTACAAACATGGAGGTCAGAAATAAATACAGAAACAGTACAGAAATTTGGAAAATAAATTTTAAGAGGTGGTTGTTTTTTTAAAAATACTTTTTAATTCTTGACAACAATTTCAATTGACATTTAAATATAGTTTTTTTTGTTTAAGTTGGTTGAAGTAAGAATTTTCTTTTAAATTATAACAATGGAAAAAGAAAACGGATGTGAAAAATTTGTTTTAATTCCTGTTAAAGATTTCAACTAACATTTTAAAAATATCGTTTTTCTTCTTTAAATAGGCTGAAGTAAAAAATTAAAAAAAAAACTTCTTGAAGTGCGAAAAGAAAATTACACAATTTTTTTTTTTAACTCTAGCCTGTCATTTCAGTTGACATTAACAAAAATAAGCTTGATTTTTAAGTAGGCTAAAATAAGAAATTAAGAAAATATATATAAATAGAAAATTAAAAGTACTTTAAAAATATCTTAATTTTTACCAATATTTTTGTCATTTAAAAAATAAGCTTTCTTGTTTAAGTAAGTTGAAATATGAATTGTTTTTTTTATAATTAAGAAAATTCCTCAAAAAATATTTTGTTTTAGTTTTTACCAGACATTTCAATTAGCATAAATAAAATAAAGTTTCTTTTTTAATTTAAATTTTTTGTTTTATGTTGAAAGAGAAAATTGCTTTAAAAGAAGATAACCTTTTGACATTAGAAAATATTCTTTCCTTTGTAAGTAGGTTAAAATAAGAAATTTAAAAAATATATAAATAGACCATTAAAATTGCTTTAAAAATATCTTAATTTTTACCTGTGTTGTCATTTAAAAAATAAGCTTTTTTTTTAAGTAGGTTAAAATAAGAAATTAAAAATATATATATAAATAGAAAATTAAAAGTACTTTAAAAAATCTTAATTTTTACCAGTGTTGTTGTCATTTAAAAAATAAGCTTGCTTTTTTAAGTAGGCTGAAATAGGAAACTAAAACAAATTGTATAAGTGGGCAAATGAAGATTGATTTAAAATAATCGATCTTTTTAATTCTTCCCAGTGATTTTTACATTTTAAAAAATATGCTTTCTTTTTCTTTTTTTCTTTTTTTTTACATATGTTGAAGTATAAAATAAAAAAAAACAATCTTAAAAAATGGTAAAAGAAACTTGCATAATGAATACTTATTCTTGTCTCTGAGAAAGAAGATTTCTCCCGTTTGGTGTTGTCTGCTAATCGCAGGCACTTATTCAAATGCCAAATGAATAATTACCCTTGAGGATTACCAAATCGTCTTGACAGAAGGTGAAGCAAAGTCAGTCATGCATTAAAAAATAATAACTTGTATATACAAAAATGTTTGACTTGCATATTCACGTATATATCAATGTCAATAAGTAATAGATTATCCATATAAGTATGGATATAATGCTTTCTACTTTATGTAAATATTTGTATTCAGATATGCGGCAGTTAAGGCCTGTGTTTTCACATATATGTATAGACGCAAGTGGAGGTTCTGAAAAGTTCTCAGCCTAACCAAAAAACCTTTCCACACCAAAAATCTGAAATTATTTTATCAGATTTTGTGAAGAGGAACAAGACGAGTACTGTACCCCCTATGTATATAGAGTGTATAAAAGGTACTTTTATAAACTTTGGGGTTCCTCACATTACAACAAGGACAAAAGTCTATATAAGTATATGTCAACAAATCCTTCCTTTTTCAGTAATTAAGTTTAAAGTTTACAGTAGACGCTCTGAAATGTACAATCCAAGAAACAATCCAAAAATATTTTTACAAACTTTGGGGTGGGTTTCTGACACCAAAACAAGATAAAATGTCCTTATAAACATATATCCAAAAAGCCATCATTGTACCTCAACACAGCAACTCATAACAAATGTTGTCTCTTCAGTTTTCTTTACTGATGAGGCAACATTTAGAAGAGATGAAATAACAAATTTACACAACCAACATTTGTGGGTAGATCAAAATCCCCATGCTACAATATAGGCTAGACAGTTTATGATTCATGTGTGGACTGGGATTGTAGGTGACTGTCTGGTAGGTCCATATGTTTTCCCAGCATGTCTTATAGGAGACATCTACAGGAACTTTATTTCAAACACTTACAAATCTGCTAGAGGATGTACTCCTGTTAATATGAAAGATGTATATGGGTCATGCATGATGAGGCTACAACACATTTTAGTCACATTGTTTGCAATTCACTGGATGGCAACCATGAAAGATTGCTAGGTGGAAGTGGACTGGTTCCATCGCATGCACATTTCCCCAACCTCAATACCTTCAATCGTTTGCTCATGATGTAGTTGATCATGGCTCTCCACAATTTCCTGTCTTTTGTAGCTAATAATAAATTTTGTCTTTTTGTTATTTCTCCTAAACTCTGTTCTATCATCCATTTACTCAAGCTAACCAAGTATGTTATGTTTTTTTTTCTCTGTCTTTCTTGCCTTCAATATCTCCTGTGAGTATCACATTTTCTAAGCCCTCTTTCTTCATTATGTATCTAGGAAATTTAAACTGTCTCTTCCTGAGGTTAAATATAAGTTTCCTTTTTTTATATTTTCTCTATAACTTTGTTGTTGCTCACATATTCAGTCCATGGTATTCTCAGCAGCCTTCTGTAGAACCACATTTCTGTTGCTTCAGGTTTCTTCTTCATCTTTCAGGAGATTGTCCAGCATTCACTGCCATATAGAAGGACAGACATCATGTAACATTTCAGTACTCTTTTCTTTGTTTCTAACTGAAGTTTCTTAATACTCTGCTTAGCTTTTGGAATGCATCTTTGGCTATCTCGCTGTGTCTTTGGATTTCAGTGTCACACTTTCTATTCTCTGTTAAAACACTTCCCAGATATTTGAAGTTTTGTGCTTGTTTGATTTTGATATCTCCAATTTGTAATTTGCATTTTGGGCTGCCCCTTTTGCTAACAGCCACTCATTCTTTTTTCTTTCAATTGATGTTTAATCCTTTCTTCTCACTTTCCTTCAATACTTTCTGTAGAAGTTTTTGTAGTTTTTTTTCTATGTCTGCTATCAACACTGTGTCATCTGCATATCTTATGTCAGTACTTTGATGGGTGACCACTTGGAAGTACCAGGTGCTGTAAGCTTGGATGTGTGGGTGGTGTAATGGATAATAACTTGTAAACATTGCTTTGACGGAGGATGGAAAATGCAACACTGAAATCTGAAGGCACATTATAACAGTGAAAGTTGCCTTCCAAAAGCTAAGTAAAGTATTAAGAAACAGGAAAATTTGATTTTGGTATCTTCAGTTTGTAGTTTGCATCTTGAACTATTTTTTGCTAACAACCATGCATTCTGTCTTCTTGAAATTGATGTTTAGTTTTTTCTTCTCTCTTTCCTTTACTGACCTTCTGTTTGTAGTCTTCATTCCATGTCTGTTGTATATCTTGTGTTGTTAAGCTTATGGCCGCCAATAATAAATCCTGGTAGGACTTCTAATTCTCTCAGAATCATCTCACTGTCTTACACTCCTTTCTGTATTTGTATTTCTCCTGAGCTCATTTTCTAATCATTTGCAGGTAGTTTGCTGACAATATAGGTTCTTGATTAGAAAAATTAAAAATTAACTTATACAAGCATAGACTCAGGAATGTGAACAATCTTTCCAAATAGATTGAATAAAGTGTGAGCAATGATGACAGAAACTTAAAGAAATATTGGTCCTCCTATATGGTAGTTACAGTTTCTGGGAGAGAGATGAAAAATATTGCTTTCAATATGCCTTGTGAGTATCAAATTTTCCAAGCCTGATTTCCTTATTGACTCTCTTTCTGATGTTAAGTATAAGAGTCCTTTTTGTTTCAATTTTCTTTAAAACTTTGTTGTTGCTTACAGTTTCAGTCCCTGTTATTATCAGCATCCTTCTGTAGAACCACATTTCAGTTACTTCCAAAAGTGTCTTCACCATCTGTAATGAGATAGTCCAGTATTTACTGCCATGTAGGAAGACCAAAATTGCATAATAGTTCAGTATTCTTTTCTTTGTTTTTGGTGCTTCAAGTCTCTTCTTTATCTGTGATGAGATGGTCCAGTATTTACTGCCATGTAGGAAGACCAAAATTGCATAATAGTTCAGTATTCTTTTCTTTGTTTTTGGTGCTTCAAGTCTCTTCTTTATCTGTGATGAGATGGTCCAGTATTTACTGCCATGTAGGAAGACCAAAATTGCATAATAGTTCAGTATTCTTTTCTTTGTTTTTGGTGCTTCAAGTCTCTTCTTTATCTGTGATGAGATGGTCCAGTATTTACGGCCATGTAGGAAGACCAAAATTGCATAATAGTTCAGTATTCTTTTCTTTGTTTTTGGTGCTTCAAGTCTCTTCTTTATCTGTGATGAGATGGTCCAGTATTTACTGCCATGTAGGAAGACCAAAATTGCATAATAGTTCAGTATTCTTTTCTTTGTTTTTGGTGCTTCAAGTCTCTTCTTTATCTGTGATGAGATGGTCCAGTATTCACTGCCATCTAGGAAGACCAATATTACATAACAATTCAGTACTACTTTGTTTGTCTCCCATTAAATTTTTTTGTTTCTTAATACTTCTCTTATCTTTTGGGAGGCTTCTTTTGCTATTCCAAATGGAAATTCTTCTGAAAAATTCAAGCAGTTCTCTTTTCTTTGATTTTTTTCCTATCTTTAATACATTTTTCAGTCACGCAATGCACATGTGCATCTAGTGGCCTGCTGTATATTGCCTCTAATGCACATCTGCATTTATTTCACAATTTTATTAAGACTCTATGAATCATTAGTGTCACTATTCTTAAAATCATTTCTTTTTATCTTATAATTATTTATAACTATTTATACAGGGATTCAAGCATGCAGTTACAAGTAATGCATAATATTTTAAATTTTGAAATCATATTTACTTTTGGCATATGAATTTTTTGATACTGTTTTTGTTTTCTTTGATTGGCTTTCAATCATTCTTCCTCACTTGTGATCCTTTTCAGCCATACCTATAAGAAGCACTGCACTGTTTGGGAATCACTGGCCTTGTCAGTCATGAATTGAAAGAGACCTGATCACCCATGTATCACGTATGATGCTTAACTGACTGACTGATGGTTGATAAGACATATTTATTTAAGTAAATACATAGACTTCCCAAACTGTATAACCAGTAGTAGTGACCATATACAAAAATAGTGATTGGTAACTGAAAACTAATTCTGTTGAAAAGCTTTATTGTAATCTCTGTAGCCATTGTAGTTTCCATGAAAATATGTAGGAAGTATTTCTTTTGTCCATGAAATTTATATATATATGTTATGGTCCGGTTCCTTGTAACATGGTGATAGTCCAAGGTAGAACCAATAAAGAAAAACTCGAACACAGGTATGGAATAACACAGATATATTATAAACAGGAATATATACAGAGAAGTAGAAGTGTTAGTATGAACAATCAGGTTTAGTAGAGAGAACAATGTAGTCTCAACCAGTATCTTTATTCCAATGTCTTGCAGTAATTGCCTGAACGCGACTCTGTTTCGGACTGCCTCTGACTCGACTCTTGACTCGACTTGAACGACTCTTTGCCTACTCCTGAGGCGCAGTATTTATCAAGTATGGAATAATCCATTATTATTATTATGGGTAATATATATATATATAGCAGTGGTTCCCAAACGTTTTTTCTCTAGACCGCATTTTCAGAATTAAAATTTGCCTTTGACACCAAATTTTATGTAATAAAAAATAAATTTAAAAATATAAAAAAAAAAAAAACAGGGAGAGGGTTAAAGGGAGATAACCTCGGATTTGAAATCAGGACATTATCATTGATAACTCTCTTTTTCAATTTGCAGACCTGAGTTACTATATTCTTAATACTTGATATAATGCAAAAATATCACAATGATAAAATCGGTCAATAATTATTTATAACTGTTTATACTGGGACTCATGTATGCAATTACAAGTAATCCATATTAATATATTAAATTTTGAAATCATATCAGCATATGGATATTTTGAAACTGTTGTGTATGATACACCTAATTTACATAAGCGGACTACCGACCATATAAATATGGGTTGGTACCGGAAGACGGGGAAGATAGTAGAGATTAAGAAATTGAATCCAGAGACTCTGCCCGACTGCGATTTAGTCAACCCATTATGCAGGAACAGTCTTCCCAAGAATATACCAAACTAACTGTAAATATTGTGTACCTATTCTTTGTTTCAATACATTTTGTTAACGTACATTTTGTGTTGTATTATTCCATGCTTATTTAAGCTTCAACAGAAACTGTTTCTAAATCTTCATCTTTCAATCATTCTGCCTCACCTACTATCCCCTTCTGTCACACTATTTGGAAACCACTGGTTTAACCCATAGCTGGTAGTAGGAAAAATGTCGAATTCATGCTTTTCCTAAGAGAATTAATGTAATGTGAATGTAATAGCCTTGGTTTGAATTTGAACCTTGCCTCTTGCTTTCATTTTCCCTCCTCTAATTGATATATTACATTGATAGTGTAATTACAAATTTACAAAAAAAAAATCATGAAGATTTATCAAGATCATTGACACCCATACTGTTGTGATTTATTTTCAAACAAGTACACCTCAGGGAATAGTATTACATCATGCTTGTGCGATATTTTGAAACATGTATGTATTATACAGTCAGATTTTCTCCCTTGTGGATTATTTTAAAATGTGTATGCATCAAGCAATGGTTGATTATCTCTTTTGCGGATTATTTTGAAATGTGTACACATCAAGCAAAGGTGTATTATATCTCTTGTGGGTCATTTTGGAATATGTGCACATCAAACAATGGTTAGTTATCTCTCTTGTAGGTTATTTTGAAAATGTGTACACATCGAGCAATAGTAGGTGAGCTCTCTTGCAGGTCAAGCAATGGTTGATTATCTCTCTTGTGGATTATTTTGAAAATGTGTACACATCAGGCAAAGGTGTATTATATATCTTGTGGGTCATTTTGGAATATGTGCATATCAAGCAATGGTTGGTTATTTCTCTCATGGGTTATTTTGAAATGTGTTCATATCAAGCAACAGTAGATTATCTCTTGCAGGTTATTTTGGAACATGTACATATCAAACCGTAGGGAATTTTGTTCCTTGTGAGTGATTTTTAAACATATACACATCAAGTAATGGTGTATTGTCTCTTGTCAGTTATTTTGAAATGTGCACACATCAAGCAATGGTGGATTATCTCTCTTGTGGGTTATTTTGAAACGTGTTCATATCAAGCAATGGTGGATTGTCACTCTTGTGAGCTATTTTGAAACATGCACGCATTAAGTAATAATGGCTGTCAGTGCTATCATGAAGTACAATTCTGAGTGCAGACACAAAGAGGAGAACAGTCTTTAAATGACGATCTGGATCAAAATCAGAAGAATAGACATGTCTGAAACATCTAAAGAATATTGATTCGCTTCATCTGCCCAGGAAAATGTAAAAACCAATAAACGTTATTCTCATCTCTCAGTATTAAAACATGGAAAAGAGAGACATCAAACATTATCAAAACTATTCACTATAATGCATTTCATTTTTGTTTTGTGTAACACACCTGTTCATCCTCCATTAGAAGCATTTGTATATCACACAATAAGTACGTTACTCGCTGGAAAGTCGAACCTTTTTGTTTTTGTTTATTCTCTTTGCTTGTTTCCAGATGAAGAAAATAAATCCCTCTTTTATTTTACATCACTTTTTTTTTTCTTTCTCTCCATATGAATAAGATTACAAGCATCATTTTACACTCATCATTTTATCCAGCAGTTAACAGTAAATCTTTGACATTGAGATGCATTAACTAACAGGTTCCTGTTAGAACAGGAATAAAAGTAAATGTCTTGAAGGAAAATTCTCTAGATGAGATGATTTCTCTAACTTGTGAATTAACATCATCAGTCCCATGAACTGGTGTTGTCATAGGGTCATTGCACAGATGAGTTTCCTGACCTGTTCCTGCCATACATGTGTGCTAAAAGTTTTCTATTCATCCTCCTTGAATCGTCTATTTTCTGCCTGCAAAAGCTGATCTTAAGTTTACAAAATAGTTGTTATGAGAAAGATATTTTTAGGTACCATTTATATTAGTGGGTAATCATTTATGAACCTATATATTTCATTCTGGGTTAATCGTGTCAAACATTGTGTTTAGGTGTTATTCCAACACAGTTTTTTTTTTATATTTTAATATGATTTTGGCATTATGATTTGATTATCTATAATATATATTTACTTTTGAGGTTATCAGGGGATAAGTGTGTCAAACTGGGCTGTTTAGGTGTTAAAAGTACTCAGAATAAATGAACAAGTATCAACACACTAATATTCTCTCTTCCTTTAATAAAGATACTAAGAAGCTTGTCAGTGAATATGAGAGGGTCCTACTGGAAATAAGTAGACAAAACTTGTCTAAATTATTCAATGAGACATGTCTTAATTCAAAAATTTGTTTTTCTGAAATATACACAATTTATATATATATATATATATATATATATATATATATATATATATATTTAGAATGAGCTTTTATTAATCTTACAGATTTTTATTACCTTAAACATTATTTTTAGTGGATACTTATTTATTTTCTTTAATAAGATTTCTTGGACATTAAAAGTGGTCCAAAAAAATAAATATAGTGTTTAATAGATAAATGGAGTGTCTACTCAAACACAAGTCTCCACTAAAAATGATTTTTAATGTGATAAATATATATATATATATATATATATATATATATATATACACACACACACACAAAGATATCATATATATAATATAAATTTTAAAAAATTATAAAATAAATATAAGTATATATTTTGTTTCAACACAAATAGCCATTTGTTTCAACAAAATGGCTAACAAAATTTTTAATTTTCATTATTTTATAATTTTTTAAATTTATTTTTTTAATAATTATATCTTATTTTTGTTTGAGCACTCTTTTAAGAATAGTAATTGTTGGTTATTGGAATTCATTCCGTATATATTGAATTTATTATATAAAAAAATATATATATATATATATATATATATATATATATATATATGAATATGTGTGTGTGTGTGTGTGAACATGGACACAATATCTTGACCATGCTTTTTTTGAAAAAATTTTATAAAATGATACATGCAACAAACTATTTCTTATTTAACAAATATTTAGTTAAAATATTTAATCCTTGAAAATGGCTAAATGTGAAGCTGAAAGTGTTTGGATAAAAACAACCCTCAGACAGTTTTTATATAATTTATCTGAAAAGAAAAAAACTATTTGATCGCATGAGAAATTGCATAAAAAACTCAATAAAAGCACCTTGTCTGCCATATTCAATGAAATGTGCATGAAAGAAGGATTGCTGCCTAAATACACATATTTTAAATATATATATATATATATATATATATATATATAGTTTATTTGGGAAGCAATCCCTATTTTATACAATTTTTATTAAACAAATGTGACAATGTACTATGATTATGCATTTTATTCAGTTTTTTTGTATTCATAGAAGTGTTTTCTTTTATGAATATAAAGTGTTTAAAAGTGTTTAAGGATTCTATATACCTGAGCAAATTTGGTTAATCTATTAGCCATTATCAAGGCTGTTTTCTTTTGTTCATTTTTAACTGAATATGTAGATTTTTATATATGTGTATGTAGAATGATGAGAATTTTTTTATAAATATATACATTGTGACTGTGTTTATATTTCATAATATTGTGTTTTGTTTTTTTCATTTTTTTTTTTATTATCAATGCTTCCATTATTATAATTCCCATCAATA